>CM044002.1:104981328-105322806 GCA_024085815.1 Flaveria linearis | reverse complement strand
TAAAATGGATGGCCTAGATCAATGAAGGGTAAATTAGTCTTTTAACCATTGTACTTGAGTCAAACCTAATCTCCATCTACTCTATATAAAAACTTATTTTTTTTTCTTTCTCATTTAGAAAACACCTGATAACCCAATCTTTCTACCACTACCACACTACCACCAACCACCCACTATACCGCCGCCATCACACTTACGCCAAAACACACACACCTCGAAGATCTCAGCGAGAGGTTGGTGGAACGAGATCGCTGCTGATGTCAACGAAGGCGATCTCCGCCATGATTCTTCAATTCCGGTGGCCATTGACTTCACCGTTGACGATCCTTTCACCATTGACTTCACAGCATCTTCTTCGTCTCGACCACAGGTCAAAACACCACCCTTTCTCCACTGAAGATATGGGTTCAGATTGGTTAGATATGGTCCAGATCTGGGTTTAGATATGGTCCAGATGGGTTTGCACTATTGCCACCACCACACCATCTTTTAGACCTCGGTTCAGATTGGGTTCACACTATGGTACAGATCTAGGTTTATCAACCAGAGTGGTTTTTCCTCAAAAGAGAAGGTGGTTATTTGTTAAAATGAAGGAAACTAGGAGACCAGAAATGGGTTTTCCATCAAAAGTAAGTCTTCTCTCAAAACACAAACCTAAATGAGTTTTCAATCTCTCATCAAGCTTTCAAGCATGTTTACAAATTAGTAGAAGACACACAAGAGAAAATGTTATTTTTTCTTTAGTTACACTAGTTTACATTGAAAAAATGTTAGTGGTGTAACATGGTGTAATGTCATTTGGTTGTTAGTATAACATTAGTATAATATGGTGTAATGTCATTTGGTGTAATATGGTTAATATTTGGGGTTTTCATAGTGTAACTTGATGTTTTGCACATAATTATTTACTAATGTTATGTTGTTATTCCATATGTTCTTAGCTTACTAATTATGATGTAGTTTTGTTATACTAGTGTAAGATGTAGTTTAAGTGTTGTAAAATGGTTTTAGGTGTTTTAGATGTGAATGGTATAATATCGTGTGTAGTGGTGATTAGTATGTTTTAAATTTGTTTAACAGAATGTTTTACATTAGTTTACATTGGTTTGCATAGATGTAATGTTGCTTGGTTGGTGTAATGATTGCTACTTTTAGTTAAGAATGTTGTATATTCAGTATTTAACAGTGTAAGTAGATGTTTTCATTACAAAATGCTAAAGATTACATTAGTATAACATGGTGTAATGTCATTTGTTGTTAGTATAACATTAGTATAACATGGTGTAATGTAATTTGGTGAATATTGGTTAATATTTGGGGTTTTCATAGTGTAACTTGATGTTTTACACATAATTTTTAACATGTCGTAATATCATTTTGGGGTTTTAATATTGGCTAATTATGATGTATTTGTTATACTAGTGTAAGATGTAGTTTAGGTGTTATATTGGTTTTTAGGTTTACAATGTTGTTTACAGTAAGTTGCATCAGTTTATATTTGTCTATAAATTTATTTTATATTTGTTAATATTGATTACATCAGTTTACATTAATGTAATATTAGGTGTTCATAGTGTAACTTGGTTTTACACATAATTGTTTAATAATTGTTTTTCTTATTCAAATAAACATGATGTAATTCGCTATAAATATATGAGATGTCATACTACTTATTGTTATGTTGTTAGTGCATAGTTCTTCGCTTACTAATTGTATTTTAGTTTGACTACATTGATGTAGTTTTTATACTGATGTAAGATGTAGTTTAGGTGTTGTAAAATGATTTTAGGTGTTGTATTGTAAATGGTTTTAGGTGTTTTTTGTAAATGGTTTATGTGTTGTAAATGGTAGTTACAGTGATGTAACTACAGGCATCTTAACTAAAGCATACAAAAATTGTTGAGACTATATGGAAATTAAAGAGAAAAAAAATACGAATTTAATGGTGCAATATTATAAAAAAACATATAGTATAAAAAAGTTATGAATGTATAAAAACAATTGGATGTAAAGTTATTTTTATAAATATATAAGAGGAGAGAGAAACATAGGTGGTGACACTTGTCACCACCATATTCAACCTGATTTTTTTGAATTGCTTGATTGACCAAATTACCCTTTTCTATTAATGAAATCAAATTTACACATGGCAAGATCTCATCTATCTTAAAACAAATCAATGGATCAAATAGAGTTAAGGGTTCTTATAAAAACTAAGGGTTCTCATTAGAACCTTACCCTATACATAAATATATACATTAACATATATATATACACAAATATATATATATATATATACACACACACACATGAATATATATATATGTATATATATATATATGCATATATATTTATATATAAATATTATATACACACATAAATATATATATATATACATATATATTAAATATATATACATAAATATATATATAAATAAATATATATATATATATATATATGTATATATACATAAAAACATATATATATATATATAACTAGTAAGGAACCCGCGCGATGCGGCGGCGACGACATCGACATATTTCACAATACGATATTTGTTTTCTGAATACATGCGAGGCTTCTATTGTATAGTCTATTTATTACATGAGCATCACAAAACTCAATTAAATAATAGCACACAATAAGAAAACGTTTTTCATAAACATAGTACTTTAAAAATAAATATCTAAGCACACGAATAAGAAAATACAAGTCATAAATAAAGTACGTTAGAAATAAATAGGCATGTTAACTACTTGGATTTGATTTGATTGAGATCATTTTGGTCATAAGCCTTACAAATCTCATGACCTCATCCACTTTCACCATTATATTGTACCAAGATCTTATGTTCTTAATTTTCTCTAGCAACACGCATAACACTAACTTTTATTCATGAAGAATCAATCCGTCACTGATTAGAAGATCAAATAGCCATTTCAACTCATAACAAGCACAATATGATGCAAAGTAACCATCTCATCGACCTAAAAAAACAGTACAAACATACAAATTAAACAAGCCACTGAATTCATGATCAAAACCACTAAATCAACCTAGATCCGTACCAAAACCACCTTCGAAACCCTAACACCATCATTTTCACTTCCAGACATTCCAATTAGCGTTAATGTTAATCCTCACAAACGTATGAACTAATCACTTTCAAAATAACATAATCAAACAAGAGCTCGATCCATATCACGAGGCATAATAATAATAATTAATAATAAAACAATTACCGCTATCTCCGATCAAAGGAGCTAATGGTCCAAAGGCAGTTAACTGAAAATCACCATCCAAATGACTTAATGGTCCAAAGGCCAGTTAATGGTCTAAATTTTTAACCCCCGATTATAAAATTCCCAAAAATAACATGGTCTAAAAATGGAGAAAACTTGATCAAGAAATCAAATGAGATATTGAAGACAACATGCAAGAGTTTTGAACCTTAATGTAAGAGTGAGGCCTAACGGGTGAGCCATGGTTCCCGCATCCTAGAAAAGATAAAAAGATAACACAGTTGTTACATATAAAATAAATAAATATTTTTATTTTTGTTGTTACAAAAATGCTCCAACAATAATGTAAGAGTGAGGCCTAACAGGGTGAGCCATGGTTCCCGCATCCTAGAAAAGATAAAAAGATAACACAGTTGTTACATATAAAATAAATAAATATTTTATTTTGTTTCCAGTCCAATTATGGAAGTACTGCAAAGTAGATCAGGAAGCAAATACATGTCATTATGATTAAAAAAAGATATAAAACTAAAAGAGACATGCAAATAGCATACCTCATGGCCAATTACACCCAAATTGCAGCATAAATGCATCGGTAGCGGTTTCTGGTGTAGCTTTTTGGTACCATTTCAACTGGTGTAGCTTTTTGGTACCATAAGTCTAGTATTGCATCAAATTGTATATGTAACTGTTTTGAGTTTGGTAAATTTCATCCTTTTTTTTTTAAATGTCAGTTTATGTGTAACGCATTTTTTCAGGATACTGTACCAACATTAATTAATGTAATTATGTTAAGAAGGATGTAATTATGTAAATACAGTCATGCCTTCTGATTTTCTCCTAATTCTTAGCTTGCTAAGCAGGCATTATAAACATTATTGCAAACTCTATACCATTGGTAAAGGCAGATGATAACATAGTTTTTAAAATGAAACTAAATGGATATTGTAAACTCACCTTCCCATGGTGTTGAATAGCCGTTGTAATACCACCAGCATTAAATTCAGACAAGCTACTGTCAGTGTCAATGCAGCCTTTGATGAGGATTTTCTCAATATCAAGTGAGCTCTTAAGAAAAAGTGGCACTGTAAAGCTAGGTGGAAATTTATCTTCCAACATAAAGAAGACAGAAAGTTTTCACGTTGTATCAATCCAAGTAATTGCCAGATTACTGAACCAAATATATAAGTTTTCCTAGAGGCCACAAAGCACCATAATAGAGTTTAAAATCCTTGATTTTTGTTATATGATATTCTTATTAAGATGCCATCAATATATAACGATTTTGGCTCTGTGCTAATCAAAGATTAATTTAAAGTGTCAAAAACTAAATCAAATAACTATCAGAATTAATTATAAGAGTACCTCCTTCAGTTTGCTTCCACAACCACTCAGAAACGCAGAATCTTAAGCAGAAACATGCAAGTTTCCTTCTAAATTGTTGGTCATCTTTGTTTCCTTTGAGAAATTGTAGAAGTAAAGGGTAGTCTTGAATATCAATAACCACCAACACGTCCTTGTGATTCTGTTTAAATAAAATTTATATAGACAAAAACCAGTTATTAAGAAGTCATTACATTGATATAATTGCCATTTTTGTTTATCATAGATTGGCTTACAATTGTGAATCATGAACACAGCAATGGCTATTATGAGTTGGAAAAACAACCTTTTCTGCAGCTCTTATCACTGTAGGCCCACCAATATCAACGTTCTCAACCTCATCATCAAAGTAATACACTGGTAGGAGTAAATTTTTCATTCATATCTGACAACGAAATTAATGTCTGCTTGTTTACTGAAAATTAGTTAACATACATAAGTCAAACATACTTAAGTCATTATCATTGGTAAAGGCACAATCTAACATTCTTGCCCTTCTCTTTATAAATATTACAGATTGACCCACTTGTATCCTGTTGCATTTGAAGTTATCTTTATTCTGAAAATGTATAGTTTAATTCTTTGAAAAAAAAATTAATTTTTGATGCAGAAATGGGTCTTTTTATCTCTTATATTATCATCAAAAGCCTGTTAGCAAAGAGAGAGAAATTAGGAGAAAAAGTTAACAAGAGAAGGGGAAAACAATAGCTGTAAGGCCTCTCATCACAAACAAGAGAAGGGTAAAGTACAAGAGGACGACACAATTAAACATATCCAACATAGCAGATCAAATTAATCTCTTCCATGAATGAATCATGATCCCTTCAATATGTCCAAGAAAACAATCTATAAACCCTACCAAAGAAAACATCTGATTCTATTAATTATCAAAACAATGCACTCGCTAAACTAACCAATTACATCAGCTCATCATCAACAAAATCTACAGTCCTCGATTTCAAATTCATCGAAGAAAAACAACATTTTGCCAAAGCGAACTGAAACTTGCATTGAATTGAGTCCATTCATCATCACATCCAAACACACTGACAAAATCAAGAACGTCAAACATATATCTGATGACATAAGCCAAATTCCCATGAAATTAATACCATCGATCATCTTAGATTCAAGAAAACAGATTATAACCCAAAAGCTTCAACTTTGAAGTAAACCCATTACAAATTAAAGCAACAAGAACACCAACAAAGCTCAAAAACTCAAAATCAATGAAATCAAACCTCCAATGTCGAGTTTCTTGCTCAAGCCTCTTCAATTCAGCCGAAATCCGATGCTTCCCTCTCATATCAGCAGCCACCGATCTTATCGACTCCAATTTCTCCATTTGCATCGCTCAAATCCACACTCAAGTACCTATAAACACCAAAATCGCAAACCCTAAAGAATCATAAACGACTCAAATTACTTACCCACCCAGTTGAGATCGCCGGAGAATCATCCGACGACGCGACGGTGTCGCCGGAGGACAAGAGGAGACGCCTCTTGGCGCCGCGGAGACGGCGGAGATCTGGCGGTGGGAGACGGTGGGGAGTTTCTTGAAATGAGAGACAGATCGAAGAGGGCGACGGGTTGGAGAGCACACTGACACCATAGTTCTTGAATGGCCGTCGTGAACCCTTGCCGGAGAGGGCGACTGAAAGCAAACCTTGCCTCTTGAATGGCGTCGTTAACCCTTGCCGGAGAGGGGACGGGTTCTCCCACCCTTTTTCTGATTCTCTTCTCTCTTTATCTGTGTTTTGAATCTTGAATGGGTGGAGGGTTTAAATTTTGAATCTCATTGGATTGTTTTGTGCTTTGAAATTGTACATAGAGCTTTAAGGCTTGTACATCTCTTAATTTAAAGAGATTGTGTAAAATGCTCTTTGCCCTAAAGAGTTGCTTATTAATATAGTAGTAGATATATATATGTATGTATACACATAAATAAAATATAATACACACACATAAATATATAAATATATATACACACACACCCCTATATATAGGTGTATATACATATATACCTATATATAGGTGTATATATATTGGTATGTATATATATAGCTATATATACATATATATATATAGGATATATATAGTTATATATATAGGTTTATATAGATAGGTATATATAATATATATATATATATACCTATTTATATACCTATATATAGGGGGGTGTGTGTGTCTACATATATATAGATATATATACCTATATATATACACTACATATAGGTATATATATACCTATATATAGATGTGTGTATTATATATATATAATGTATATATATACATGTATATATATACATATATGTATATATATATAATTATAAATATATACATATATATCTTATGATATATTACATATATATATATATATTATCTGTATATATAACATATACACACACACACACATATATATACCACACACATGTATATATGTATATATATACATGTATATATTTGTATAATATACATATATACATATATAATATATAGATACATATATATTTATATATAGACATATATATATATGTATATATATATATGTATATTATGTATATATGTATATATATATATATGTATATGTTTACATACATATATAAAATAACATATATATATAATATATGTCTATATATATGTATATGTATATATGTATATATATGTATATATATGTATATATATATATATATATGATAAGGTTATCTTGAGAACCGTATTTTTTTATGAAAACGCTAGAAACTAATATCAACCACACTTTTTAGTCACATGCAAGTCACATCCACCTCTACCTTTTCTATAACGTTCATAACTTTTTTCACGACATTATTTTTTCAAAAACAATCTCCAATAATTTAGTATTTTTTTATCATTCAACGCATACCATATTATACTTTTTTTATAAAAATTGTCCACCTGTTATTTACACATACGTAAATTAGTCATTATATATGTGTAAATTATGTTTTACACATGTGTATTTCCAGGCGTTACATATGTGTAAAATACATTCATAAAAAAACAATATTTTTTTTTATTTGTAAATATAATTTATTTTTAATGATAGAGGGTAACGACGAAGACACTTCTTTGTTTTTATTTTTTTTTATTTTATTTTTTTATTATTTTATTATTGTTTAATATATTTTCGCTAATTACCATTTTGCCATTGAAAACTAGTGACTCACATTGGTTTCTAGATTTCTCATAAAAAAAGTAAGTTCTCATTCGATTGCTCCCCTTTATATATATAGAAGGTTACAATCCAGTATAATAGGCTGGGTAAATGAATTTACTGTTAATTGATTATAATATAAAAAGTTATGTCTTAAATATTATATATTATACGGATTGAATAAATCCATGTATTACACATTCGAAAATTTGAAGTAACATATTTGAAATTTTAATTGTGGATACTTATTAATTAATAAATAGCTATTATAGTATTCATAATTAAGAAGAGAGAGAAGCGGAAAAAAAACCAATTATTAAATGACTTAGAATGTAAAAATGTGAATTTATTTTATTATTAGTAAGATTTATTTATATATATAATATATATATATAATATATATATATATATATATATATGTATATATATATATGAAAGAGAGAGAGAGAGAGGGATCAGAATAGTTTAAAAAGTTTTAGATATTGTATTATCTATAAAATAAATGTTATAGGTGAACTATGTTATAGGTGAACTGCCTCATCTGATTTAAAGTGCTTATCAAATACTTAATGTTGCATAACATCAATCGAATACAATGATTAATTACTACACCTCAAAATATATTCATTTAGATTAAATTAAAATTTATTAGATGCGCACCCAATACTCTATCATTCTCTCTATTTCTTTCTATGCATGCATATAGATAAATAAAGAGAGATGGAGATATGTATGTGTCCAAATAACAATTTGTGTCACATGCCGCCAGAAGCGTGAAATGCTTTAGATGTGATTAGCTTGTCAGAATACATTGATCAGAAAAATTAACAAATAACACATAAAAGCATAAAACATAAACATATCATAATACCAGTTCGGCTTACATTAATGTTAGTACATAAAATTTTAATATAACCCTATTACAAAACATATTATTCTAACTGCTACATATTCAGAGACAATGGAAATGAGCGTCCATCGATAGACTAAGATCGAGCAGATTAACAGTTAGATTCACGCAGACTTTTCCCACAACTTCATCCTAGCCATTATCCACATCAAAAGAGAACATAATATTGTTAGACATAATTACCTGAAAAAGCATACTCAAAATAATCAACATAAAGTTGGTGAGATCATAGGTTTAATTTCTGAACAAAATACATAACTTGATGCAAAATAACAACCAACCCTACTTATAATAGAGGTGATTTATAATTGTCAAATATAAATCCCAAAAATTAGATAATATAGTATCACAACACTCATCCTGTTGGTGCAGGAGTTAATTTTCTAAGTAGCGCTATCTATATTACCCAACGGTTCCACATCTGAATTAATGATTGTTAACATAACTGACAGTAAATTTCCAAAATCTTATACATATGCATCAGTCAAAATAGTATGCTTTTTCCTCCAAAACTTATAAATACAAAATGGGGCTATAAGTCTCACCTCGATTCCAGCGATAACCTATAAAATTAATTCTAAGTTAGAAAAGAAATTTTCTTTAAAATTTTCAGCACCTTAGTTACAAATTTTAAAACATTAACTTATGATACTCAAAATTTTCAAAAGTTTTAATAACATCATCATCAGAAAATATCAATAATTATATAAAAACTTCAACAAATAAATAATTTCAGGTATTTTGCTAGAATTAATACAAACTTAACAAAAATTGGTAAAAATAGCTAATGTTATCAATAAATTCCCAAATATTTCCAAAATGTTTATCTAATAATTATAGTATCTCAAATTTGTTGATCAATATTTCACAGTAGATAATTTACTGTGATTTTTCAAGAATTTAGAAAATTCAGGAAAAGTTTTTGTATATTCCAAAAATTACGAACTTTACATATATACTAGATATCATAATCCTATATTTTATGTGAATTTTTCATGATTTATCTTACTATATAGATATTGTTCCAAATTTCCGAGTTAAAAAATCTTCTAAAATATATAACTCAGGCATATATGCAAATTAAATCATAAATTTATTATACAATACCTATAAAATAGAGGTAAATTATCATTTGCATACCTGAGGTTTGGTGATTTGACCATTTGCATCCCTACAGTTTAAAAATCCTCATATACCCCCTAACGTTTTATTTTTGTTCCCATTTGAATCTTTCGTTTTATTTTTATTTCCATTTGAGTCCAGATGACTTGACACTGTTAGTTTTCCAGTTAAAATTATTATTAAAAAGACTGAATTGCCCTTAAGAATACCCACATCATCTTCTTCTTCTCTGACTCCACAAAACACACACACACACACACTCTCTCTCTCTCTCTCTCATCTCTTCATCACCCACCACCATAAGCACCACCACATAAGCACCACCACCATAAACACCACCACACACATCACCACCACAACCTCCTCCTCACCACCACCATAGCAAACCATCAGATCAACCCACACCACCACTGCCCCTCACCACTACCGCAGCAGGGGAAAAGTGCAAATCGGTATTCAGAATCGTTCCCACAAAGGGGAAAAGTGCAAATCGGTGTTCGTGAGGAAGAGGAATGTGATTTTGGGCTTCGAATTGGCGGATCCGATGCGCGATTTGGGTCTGTTAGCGTGTGATCATCGGCGGTGGCTCGCCGGAATAGGGTGAGATCTTCGATTCTTTAAATGGTGATGCAAATCGACGTTGTGGATCCGACGACCACCGTGACCCCCTTCACCACCACCGCAACCCCATCAACACCACCACAACGACCTCCAATCACCACCACAACCGCAACCCCCCATCACCGCCACCACCGCATCCCCCCATCACCACTACCACCGCAGCCCCCCATCACCACCATCGTGAACCCCAACACCACCACAGTGACCTCCAATCACCACCACAACCGCAACCCCCCCATCACCACCACCACCGCAGCCCCCATCACCACCACCACCGCAGCCCCCCATCACCACCATCGCGAACCCCATCACCACCATCGCGACCTCCAATCACCTCCACAACTGCAACCCCCCATCACCACCACCACCGCAGCCTTGAAATCTAACGACGTTATGGTTTGATTTTATTGAATTAGTGGGGGATTTGAGTTAATTTGATGGATATATAGTGAAGAAAGAAGAGATAGAGAGAGAGAGAATATAATAGGGGTTTTTATTTAAGAGTAAATTACTGTTTGCATTCCTGAAATTACAAGGGTATTTTTGTCATTTTATAAAAATTAACGGAAAAATCTAACGACGTTAGTGTGTTGGGCTCAAATGGAAATAAAAATGAAACGTTAGGGGGTGGATGTCAATTTTGAAACTGCAGGGATGCAAGTGGTTAAAACGGGCAAATGTCAAGAATGTAAATGGTAATTTACTGTATAAAATATAAGGATTATCATATAATTTTTCCAGCCCTTTAACAAGTTCAGATCTTCTAGTTGAAAATTTTCTTTTATCAACTTAAATAAATTATATAAATTAATTTACTAATCATAATCATACCAAAATTTGCAGAATCTTATTTCATAATATTTCTAACAAGTTTTCGGTTTTTATTCCCACAATCACAGTCGTTTACTCAATAAACCGAATTTATCAATATTACACATAATTTCAACCCTTTATGTGACATCCGTCACCAAAGGTCCGTCTACCGACGTAATCTGTTAGTTTTGTTGTCAGCCATTCCTCAATTTTATAAACCATCTACGTGGATACCATATTTGTTTACTTAGTTGTCCTTATATACGTGATATCGTTGCTTGACTTGTCGTTATCTTAAGACGTTTCTCCAAGATTTGCCCGCTAACACTAAACACGTCATTTTTATATTAAAATAATTGTCACGAATAAAAATCATTTTAACTTATAAATAACATTAATAACATTTATCATCAATAAAACAAGACTAAATTATAACGTTTTCAACCGAAACAAAATTTGGGAACCCGGGGCAAAGTGGGGGACTAAACTTGATATTTGAGAAACTAGGCTGGGTATAAATACCCCTTCCCAGCCATTCTTCACACTTTTTCACCTTCTTCACCACTTCATCTTCATCTCCTTCACTCTCTCTCTAGCCTACACCAAAAATCGAACCATTTGTCGCATTTTCGTCGTCAAATCTTGGATATCATCGTGTATACTCATTCCTAGCAGGTAGATAACCTCGCTTACCTCATTTTTAACCCGATTTCACTGCTGCGTTTTAGGGTTTTCGGGTGCTCGGGTTCATCCGAGCACATGAGGTCGTGTGAGCTTGCATGTCACGTTTTTTAGTGTGCTTCTTATCTAGACAGGTTAGGATGAGAGTTCTGGAGGTTCTGATTGGGTAAAACTCGTGTTCGGGCAGCCGAAGGCCGCCCTGCAACTTCCTGCAGTCGCGACCCCCGTCGGCGCGAATGGGATTGTCGCGCGAATAGGGCGTGCGACTGGGTGTGTGTGCGACTTGAGACTGTGCGATTGGGTAAGTCACGCGGTTGTGTCACGCGGTTGTCGGTGGATGCGAATGAGAGGGTTGTCACGCGACTGGAGTTGTCACGCGACAGGGGTTATCGCGTGACTGGGCCATGCGACTGTATGTGTGTGCGATTGTGTGTGAGTCGCACCATCAGATGCCTGTCGCGCGAAAGAAGGTCCACTCGGCGAATGAAGCTGATTCGCGTGAAGGGACGTTCAGTCACGCGGTTGGCTGTTGGGTCCTGCGACTGGTATGCATGGTACGACTGAAGGCTTAGTCACACGAATGAAGGTTCAATCGTATGAAAGTAGATGATTCGTACGACTGAAAGTCCACTCGTGTGAATGGAGTGCCAGTCGTGCGTCAGGTCCGGTTGTGTGATTAACGATGCGTGATTGTGTGATTTTTCTTTTGAGTGTCTTGTGTTGATGAGGTGACGTCAGAAATAATGTCATTGCTCGAATGTCATAGCAATGATGACTATCTTTACATACTTGTACCTACATAAGGTATGAGGTGTGAGTGTCTGTTTGTGTGTACTACTCACGACCGAACCGAAACGCCGAAACTAACCGACTATCATTTTATGTTCTATATTCCCTTACTTATGCTTGTCAGTAATTGTCAATAGGTGTTTGACGGTTCCTAGCATCTTATCCCAGGGAATCTTACATCGATTGTGCTTATCATCTGTTCCGTGAGTTTCGTGGCCCCTTTTTACGCTTATAAAACCTTTTCGAATATTTTTCTACTTGGGGGAAAAGAATGTTCACTTATTTACTTAATTTCAGGCACCTTCCTTAGTGGAAGTTGGCTGCTACTTATATAAGTAACTTACCTTGCTAAACTTGTTGATTGATACTAAGGATAATGGATGTCATGTAACTGGTTTAGGTATCATTCTATGTATATCGCGGATGTGGTGGGAATGCTGCAGAGGACCCTATACAAAAGCATCCCGGTATACTAAGAATGTGCTCAAACGGGTTACATGATGATCCTGACTGTTTGCTGCTATATGAACTCGAACTATGTGCTATGTTACCCTATGTATGTTACTTAGGGGTTTTACACTACCATGCACTACTATTTGATGTTACGTGTTGATTATGCTACTTGTGGGTGCCATTGACCTTGGATGCTCTCGGCTGTGTGGTTCTTCTGTGTGGTTCCTCTGTGTGGTTCTTCTAAGCCGAGCATCCACTACAACCATTAATCCCGGTAATTGGGACCTAAAGATTGGTTTGGTTGAACCTTTACGTTTGCGCTGTGTGGATCTTGCTACGTCATGTTTAACTTGACACGTATGCGCTGTGTGGATCTTGCTACGTCAAGTTAAACTTAATATGCTATGCAAAACCTTTTCATATAACCATTAATCCCGGTAATGGGACCTAAGGATTGGCTTGGTTATAAACTATACGTACGCGCTGTGTGGATCTTGCTACGTCTTATTAACCTATTTAAACTTTGGGAATGTTTCTTTACAGCCATCAATTCCCGTAAGGAACCGAACATTAGGTTTGGCTGTAGCGATTTATAACCACTAAAACCGCCTATACATAAGTGTAGTCGCGGTAACTTTTATTAAACTTACTTATTGTTTTCATCTTAACATCTTTTATTACTTAAAACCTGCGAAGCTCACCAACAATTATGTTGACCGTTTTGAGCATTTCTTTTCAGGTGACCAAGGTAATTGAAGTTCTAGGTGTGCTGCCTTTTAGTGGAGACCCTAGGATGCATTTTTGAGACTGAACATACATTTTGTACATCGTTGCAGTCCACTAAACAATTAATACTCTTTTGAACACTTGTTCCCGAGTTGTGGGAATTTACATTACAAGCTATCCTTAATGCTTATGTGATCATTATGTTGTGCTTATGGCTATGCTGTCGTGATCTTTGACAATACACGACACAAGTCTCCAATTGTGTTCGGTGTCGTCATGACACGCTTGTCATTATTATTATTATTGCTACTCTATTGCAAACCATGTGTTATGACGATCCCGTCTAGCTCGTATTCCCCGTGTTTCCGCTATCAGCGGGGTGTGACACTTTATTTGTAACCTTTTTGTTTAATTATATGGTTTACAATATTTTTCAGATTTTTAAACCCTTATTACTTATTTTTGATAAAGGTGAAGTGTTTATAAAGTTTTGTGAAAAATTGAATGTTTTAACTAAAAGGGTTGATCATATGTGTTGTTAAAACACATATATATCTTTGTAAACTTATTTAGTTATTGATTAGAGGATAGAACCTTAGTTTTGATAGAAGGATAGGATGAAAAGAAAGTGAAGATAGCCTCTAAGTCTTGATGAATCCGATTGCTAAGCTTTGTTTTGATGTTCTTGATTTCTTGCAACATAATTTTTGGATGATGGTGATTATATGAGGCTTGGATGTTGTTGGTTGATATGAAAACCGAGAGGGTGGGTGAAGATGATGGTGGTACACGGTTTGTTATGGTGACCGAGGGAGAAGATGATGATGGTATTCGGATGAAATGAAGGTGACCGAGATAGTTGTGATGGTTGTGTTCGGTTGTGGGGGTGTTATGGTGGTGACCGAGAGTTTGGAGAGAGAGTAAAGATGGTGGTATTGTGACTGAGTTCAAGATGGTGAAATGATGATATACGGTTCTGGTTAAGGGACCAAAAGTGGTGTTATATAAGTCTTCATTAATGAGAAGTAATCATTATGGCTATACTAACCTTGGTGATTAAGCCATGTATGTGTCAAGTTATTAAAACACTAGATGCAGGTGGCGGATACATAGGTGATGAGTTGTTATGGCCGATTAAGGTTAATCATCATGCTTATGATTTAATCGGGTTGCTTAATGAACCGAGTTTGGAGCTTTAAGTTATACTTATGCTGAGGTTTAGACGTTTAAGGTTTGCTTAGTTTTATCTTTATGATAGGTCACATTTGATGTTTCATTATATTGTGGTGTTTAGTTGGGTTGTAACATGTTTCATTTGTGTTTGGTTGGTGCCATATTGTTGATGTATTTTGATTAAACAATTATTTGATATCAAAAGTTTACGCATGTGAATACATGCACACGTACATATCATGCATTTTAATCCATGCATAATTTCCATGCATACGTGCAAGCATGCATACGTATCATATATATATTTAAACTTTGGGAATGTTTCTTTACAGCCATCAATTCCCGTAAGGAACCGAATATTAGGTTTGGCTGTAGCGATTTATAACCAGTAAACCGCCTATACATAAGTGTAGTCGCGGTAACTTTTATTAAACTTACTTACTGTTTTCATCTTAACATCTTTTATTACTTAAAACCTGCGAAGCTCACCAACAATTATGTTGACCGTTTTGAGCATTTCTTTTCAGGTGACCAAGGTAATTGAAGTTCTACGTGTGCTGCCTTTTAGTGGAGACCCTAGGATGCATTTTTGAGACTGAACATACATTTGTACATCGTTGCAGTCCACTAAACAATTATACTCTTTTGAACACTTGTTCCCGAGTTGTGGGAATTTACATTACAAGCTATCCTTAATGCTTATGTGATCATTATGTTGTGCTTATGGCTATACTGTCGTGATCTTTGACAATACACGACACAAGTCTCCAATTGTGTTCGGTGTCGTCATGACACACTTGTCATTATTATATTATTGCTACTCTATTGCAAACCATGTGTTATGACGATCCCGTCTAGCTCGCATTCCCCGTGTTTCCGCTATCAGCGGGGGTGTGACAGACTGGTATCAGAGCCATTGGTTATAGAGAATTAGGCAATTACACTTGACCTAGACTATAACCTAGGAACCTTTATGTAGATTTGCATGCTAAGCTTGTGTACATTTATATATCTCGTGTATGTGTTCCTCCTTACATGTTTGGTTATCCTTCTGTTATGTGATCTTTCACTTTGTGCTTGGGCCCTTGTGCTCGTCCCTTATGGGATGCTTTCTATTAGATCTTCCGTTCCCTCTGTGCGCCAAGTTATCATAACCAGATTTGGGTATTGAGACCCGAAGAGATCTTCACAGATCATACATCGCGCTTGACCTCATACACTGAGAGACCGACCCGAGGAGGCCATGTCTGAGTCCTCCCAAGGACGCGAAATAGACAACCTCCGCTAGACTATATGTGATTACATGTTTGGCTCTCAGTTGACTTGATGGATTATTATGGATATGATGTGAAGGAAGGTCGGATGTCATGTAACCGGATTAGGCATCATTCTCGATACATCGTGGGTGTGGTGGGAACGCTGCGGGGAACCCTATATATAAACACCACCAATATACCGAGAATATGCTTAAAATGGCTGCATGGTAATCTTGACTGACCGGAACATGAGACCTGGAACTTGACAAGTGGAGTACTTGTGTATCTTAAGGTGACTAAAGCTTATTTGTTGCCTCTGTATGAATAGAACATGCCGCCTCGAAGATCTACCCGCAGCAATAGTAGCGGAAGTGAAGCCCCGAGGGGCAGAGGCAGAGGCAGGGGTAGACCTCCAATAGCAAATGAAGGTCCTCCTGGCAATACCCAAGGGACTGGAAATGCTGATATGGTAGCCTTAATTGCTCAACAATTGACTGCCCTGATTTCAACTATCGTAGCTCAGGTGAGCGACGCCCTGCAACAGCAAAAACCACCCCCACGGGGATGGTGGTAATGAAAACGAGGACACTGGGAACCCGATTGGGAATGAAAGCAATCAGGAGACCGAAAATGGTGGTACTGCAGGCAATGAAGCTGGGGCTGCTAACGCCAAACGGGGTTGTTCTTATAAGGAGTTTGTGGCCTGTAAGCCCCGGGATTTCGATGGTAAAGGTGGGGCGATAGCCCTGATTAGATGGCTTGAGAAAATGGAGGCTGTGATCGACATCAGTGAATGCCTCGACAGCCAGCGGATCAAGTATGTTACGTGCTCACTGCAGGGCAGAGCACTAACCTGGTGGAACACCCAGGTGCAAGCTAGAGGAAGGAATCTGCGATGCAGATGACCTGGGATGAATTCAAAGCCTTGATTACCGAGGAATACTGCCCTCTCAACGAGATGCAGAAGCTTGAGCATGAGTTCTGGAATCATGCTATGGTGGGGGCAGGGCACGCAGCTTATACTGACCGATTCCACGAGCTGGCTAGACTAGTTCCACACCTAGTCACTCCGGAATCTAAGAGATTGAGAGGTACATTTGGGGACTCGCGCCTCAATCCGAGCAATGGTAACTGCAGCTGCTCCTCCTACAATCCAGAGCGCTATTCTGAAAGCGGGCGCTCTCACTGATGAAATGATAAGAACAGGGGTACTGGGTAAGGGAGCAGGAAAAGGAAGGAAGCTGGGGAATCGAGCCGGTCCGGTACAGGAAAGTTTGATAAGAGGGCCAAAACGACCAGAAACTTTGTGGCCGTGACTCAGGGGAAGAGGGAATATGTTGGACCGCACCTGAGATGTGACAGGTGCAATCTTCATCATCCTCCAGCCACACCATGCCGGGTGTGTTGAACTGCAGATGCCCGGGGCATCAAGCAAGAGACTGTAGGGTAGCACCAAACCTGGTGGCACCCATCAACGCGGTTAACCCCGCTGGGAATGCCAGGGCTTGCTACGAGTGTGGAGCCCTCGATCACTTCAGGAATATGTGCCCCGACTGAACAGGGCACTGGGTCAGCAGGGAAACAACCAGCAGCAGATACTGGCCATAGCAGGTGCGCAAGGCCAAGGAAACCAAGGTAATGCTGCACGGGGACGCGCCTTCGTCATTGGAGCTAACAACGCCCGTCAGGATCCGAACGTTGTCACGGGTACACACTTACTCAATAACCACGTCGCATCTATACCGTTTGATACTGGGGCAGACAATAGTTTTATATCTTCTGAGTTCGTGCATATGCTTGATTTAAGTGCTAGTAGACTAGAAGCTAGTTACTCCGTAGAAATGGCTAATGGTAGGGTTGAACAAGCAGACGAGATTATTAGGAATTGCACTCTAATGTTGAAGACCAGGTCTTCAACATAGATTTGATACCTTTCGAGTTGGGGAGCTTTGACGTAATAGTGGGGATGGATTGGTTGTCGAAGCATGGAGCCGAGATTGTTTGCCGAGATAAGTAGTGCGGATTCCCACGCCAGACGGGAAAGTACTCAGAATACAAGGAGAGCGACCGGGAAAGAACTTGAAGCTTATCTCCTGCATGAAAGCACGCCAAGGTCTACGAAAGCAGTGTTACAACCTTTCTGGCTCACGTGGTAGAAAAGAAGGAAGAAGAGACGAAATTGGCAGACATTCCGATTGTACGGGATTACCTGGAAGTGTTTACCTGATGATTTGTCTGGATTGCCTCCTCCACGACAGGTGGAATTCCGTATACAGCTAGTTCCTGGAACTACGCCGATAGCTAAGACACCGTATCGGTTAGCACCCTCAGAGATGCATGAGTTGTCAAGCCAACTACGGAACTACTGGAGAAAGGTTTCATTCGACCGAGTCATTCACCGTGGGGAGCACCGGTGTTATTTGTCAGAAGAAGGATGGGTCGTTCCGTATGTGTATCGACTACCGGGAATTGAACAAACTGACCGTGAAGAATCGGTATCCTCTCCCTAGAATCGACGACTTGTTCGATCAGTTGCAAGGAGCCTCGTATTTCTCTAAGATCGACCTTCGATCTGGTTATCATCAACTAAGAGTATTCGAGGACGATATTCCAAAAATAGCATTTAGAACTCGTTACGGGCACTATGAGTTCTTGGTCATGCCATTCGGATTGACCAACGCACCAGCTGTCTTTATGGACTTGATGAATCGGGTGTGCAAGCCTTATCTTGATAAGTTCGTGATCGTGTTCATAGACGACATACTTATCTACTCCCGTTCAAAAGAGGATCACGAAGAACACCTTCGAGCAATTCTGGAACTGTTGCGGGAAGAGAAACTTTTTGCCAATTCTCGAAATGTGAATTCTGGCTTCGAGAAGTGAAGTTTTTAGGTCATGTAGTTAACGAAAATGGAATTCATGTGGACCCCGGCAAGATTGAAGCTGTGAAGAAATGGGATACACCCCAGACACCTTCATAAATACGGCAATTCTTGGGATTGGTCGGATACTATCGTCGCTTCATTGCCAATTTCTCCAAGATTGCCCAACCGTAACTTTGTTGACTCAGAAAGACAAGAAGTTCGATTGGGGGAAAGCACAAGAACAGGCGTTCCAAACATTGAAGAAGAAGTTGTGCAACGCACCGATATTGTCCCTCCCAGACGGAACCGATGATTTTGTGGTGTACTGTGATGCTTCACATCAAGGTTTGGGCTGTGTACTAATGCAGAAGGATAAGGTAATTGCTTACGCTTCGCGACAACTCAAGGTTCATGAAAAGAACTACACAACTCACGATTTGGAGTTGGGTGCCGTAGTGTTTGCACTCAAGATATGGAGGCATTATCTATATGGAACCAAATGCATCATTACACAGACCATAAGAGCCTTCACACATCATGAATCAGAAAGAACTTAACAACGACAGCGACGCTGGGTAGAGCTACTTAGCGACTACGATTGTGAAATCCGGTATCATCCGGGGAAAGCTAACGTGGTGGCTGATGCTTTAAGCCGCAAAGAACGCGTGAAACCATTACGTGCTCGAGCGCTAGGTTTGACTATTCAAACCAATTTAAAGGCTCAGATTCAAATTGCACAAAACGAGGCTTTGAAAGAAGAGAACCTTGCGGGAGAAGAATTCCGAGGATTGGATAAACAAATGACTCGCAAGGATGACGGCGTACATTACTTCGTGGATCGTATATGGGTCCCCAGATGGGGAGGTGTACGTACATTAGTCTTGGGTGAAGCACACAAGACTCGATACTCTGTTCATCCTGGTGCAGACAAGATGTACCACGATCTGAAGGAGTTGTACTGGTGGCCAGGCATGAAGAAAGATATTGCTATATATGTGAGCAAATGCTTGACTTGTTCAAAGGTCAAGGCTGAACACCAGAAACCATCGGGATTATTGCAACAACCTGAAATTCCCGAGTGGAAATGGGAGAATATCACTATGGATTTTATTACCAAACTCCGAGAACGCCAAGCGGCACGACACGATATGGGTCGTGGTGGATCGAATGACAAAATCCGCTCACTTCTTGCCTATCCGAGAAGACTATAAAATGAGTAAGCTGGCAAGGTTGTACATCAAAGAGGTCGTGACACGGCACGGGGTGCCGGTGTCAATCATATCCGACCGAGACAGTCGGTTCACTTCACGATTTGGCAGACATTACAGAAAGCGATGGGCACTCGATTAGACATGAGTACTGCCTATCACCCACAAACAGATGGCCAAAGTGAATGAACTATACAAACCTTGGAAGACATGCTTAGAGCTTGCGTAATCGATTTTGGTGGTAGCTGGGACACTCATTTACCATTGATTGAGTTCTCTTACAACAACAACTACCATACAAGCATTGGATGCGCTCCATTTGAAGCATTGTATGGACGGAATGTAGATCGCCGGTATGTTGGGCCGAGGTTGGTGAAAGCCAGCTAACAGGTCCCGAAATCATTCAAGAAACCACCGATAAGATCTTCCAAATCAAAGACGACTTAAAGCCGCTAGAGATCGCCAAAAGAGCTATGCCGACAACCGTCGGAAGCCGCTAGAGTTTAACGTTGGGGATCGAGTGTTACTTAAGGTCTCTCCTTGGAAAGGGATTGTACGGTTTGGAAAGAAAGGGAAGTTGGCCCAAGATATGTTGGACCATTCGAGATCATAGAAAGAATCGGTCCGGTGGCGTACCGATTACGGTTGCCACAAGAGCTTAACAGTGTACATGATACTTTCCATGTATCGAACCTCAAGAAGTGTTTAGCTGACGAATCACTTCACGTACCTATTGAGGATATCAATATTGATCAAAACCTCCATTTTGTGGAAGAACCTATTGAGGTCATGGACCGAAAGGTCAAAAAGTTGAGGCGCAGCAAGATACCTATCGTTCGTATAAGATGGAATTCCAACGAGGGCCAGAGTTTACATGGGAACGTGAAGATCAGATGAGACTCAAATATCCACATCTATTCGAGGATGACGCTCTTAGACCTAGCACCAGTTGAATTTCGGGACGAATTCCCTCAACTGGGGATACTGTGACATCCGTCAGCAAAGGTCCGTCTACCGACGTAATCTGTTAGTTTTGTTGTCAGTCATTCCTCAATTTTATAAACCATCTACGTGGATACCATATTTGTTTACTTAGTTGTCCTTATATACGTGATATCGTTGTTTGACTTGTCTTTATCTTAAGACGTTTCTCCAAGATTTGCCCCGTTAACACTAAACACGTCATTTTTATATTAAAATAATTGTCACGAATAAAAATCATTTTTAACTTATAAATAACATTAATAACATTTTATCATCAATAAAACAAGACAAATTATAACGTTTTCAACGTGTATACTCGGGTGCAAAGTGCGGGGACTAAACTCGATATTTTGAGAAACTAGGCTGGGTATAAATACCCCTTCCCAGCCATTCTTCACACTTTTTCACCTTCTTCACCACTTCATCTTCATCTCCTTCACTCTCTCTCTAGCCTACACCAAAAATCGAACCATTTGTCGCATTTTCGTCGTCAAATCTTGGATATCATCGTGTATACTCGTTCCTAGCAGGTAGATAACCTCGCTTACATCGTTTTAACCCAATTTCACTGTTGCGTTTTAGGGTTTCGGGTGCTCGGTTTCATCCGAGCACATGAGGTCGTGTGAGCTTGCATGTCACGTTTTTTAGTGTGCTTCTTGTCTAGACAGGTTAGGATGAGAGTTCTGGAGGTTCTGATTGGGTAAAAACTCGTGTTCGAGCAGCCGAAGGCCGCCCTGCAACTTCCTGCAGTCGCGACCCCCGTCGGCGCGAATGGGATTGTCGCGCGAATGGGGCGTGTGACTGGGTTTGTGCGACTTGAGCCTGTGCGATTGGGTAAGTCGCGCGGTTTGTCGGTGGATGCGAATGAGAGGGTTGTCACGCGACTGGAGTTGTCACGCGACAGGGGTTGTCGCGTGACTAGGCCATGCGACTGTATGTGTGTGCGATTGGGGTGAGTCACACCATCAGATGCCTGTCGCGCGAAAGAAGGTCCACTCGCGCGAATGAAGCTGATTCGCGCGAAGGACGTTCAGTCGCGCGGTTGGCTGTTGGGTCGTGCGACTGGTATTGCATGGTACGACTGAAGGCTTAGTCACACGAATGAAGGTTCAATCGTATGAAAGTAGCTGATTCATACGACTGAAAGTCCACTCGTGTGAATGGAGTGCCAGTCATGTGCGTCAGGTCCGGTTGTGTGATTAATGATGCGTGTATGTGTGATTTTCTTTTGAGTTTCTTGTGTTGATGAGGTGACGTCAGAAATAATGTCATTGCTCGAATGTCATAGCAATGACGGCTATCTTTACATACTTGTACCTACATAAGGTATGAGGTGTGAGTGTCTGATTGCGTGTCTTACTCACGACCGAACCGAAACGCCGAAACTAACCGACTATCATATTATGTTCTATATTCCCTTACTTATGCTTGTCAGTAATTGTCAATAGGTGTTTGACGGTTCCTAGCATCTTATCCCAGGGAATCTTACATCGATTGTGCTTATCATCTGTTCCGTGAGTTTCGTGGCCCCTTTTTACGCTTATAAAACCTTTTCGAATATTTTTCTACTTTGGGGAAAAGAATGCTCACTTATTTACTTAATTTCAGGCACCTTCCTTAGTGGAAGTTGGCTGCTACTTATATAAGTAACTTACCTTGCTAAACTTGTTGATTGATACTAAGGATAAATGGATGTCATGTAACTGGTTTAGGTATCATTCTACGTATATCGCGGATGTGGTGGGAATGCTGCGGAAGACCCTATACATAAGCATCCCCGGTATACTAAGAATGTGCTCAAACCGGGTTACATGATGATCCTGACTGTTTGCTGCTATATGAACTCGAACTATGTGCTATGTTACCCTATGTATGTTACTTACGGTTTTACACTACCATGCACTACTATTTGATGTTACGTGTTGATTTATGCTACTTGTGGGTGCCATTGACCTTGGATGCTCTCGGTTGTGTGGTTCTTCTGTGTGGTTCCTCTGTGTGGTTCTTCTAAGCCGAGCATCCACTACAACCATTAATCCCGGTAATTGGGACCTAAGGATTGGTTTGGTTGTACCTTTACGTATGCGCTGTATGGATCTTGCTACGTCATGTTTAACTTGACACGTATGCGCTGTGTGGATCTTGCTACGTCAAGTTAAACTTAATATGCTATGGAAAACCTTTTCATATAACCATTAATCCCGTAATGGGACCTAAGGATTGGCTTGGTTATAACTATACGCGCTGTGTGGATCTTGCTACGTCTTAATAAACTATTTAAACTTTGGGAAACAAATGTTTCTTTACAGCCATCAATTCCCGTAAGGAACCGAACATTAGGTTTGGCTGTAGCGATTTATAACCAGTAAAACCGCCTATACATAAGTGTAGTCGCGGTAACTTTTATTAAACTTACTTACTGTTTTATCTTAACATCTTTTATTACTTAAAACCTGCGAAGCTCACCAACAATTATGTTGATCGTTTTGAGCATTTCTTTTCAGGTGACCAAGGTAATTGAAGTTCTAGGTGTGCTGCCTTTTAGTGGAGACCCTAGGATGCATTTTTGAGACTGAACATACATTTTGTACATCGTTGCAGTCCACTAAACAATTAATACTCTTTTGAACACTTGTTCCCGAGTTATGGGAATTTACATTACAAGCTATCCTTAATGCTTCTGTGATCATTATGTTGTGCTTATGGCTATGCTGTCGTGATCTTTGACAATACACGACACAAGTCTCCAATTATGTTCGGGTGTCGTCATGACACGCTTGTCATTATTATTATTATTGCTACTCTATTGCAAACCATGTGTTATGACGATCCCGTCTAGCTCGTATTCCCCGTGTTTCCCGCTATCAGCGGGGGTGTGACACTTTATTTGTAACCTTTTTGTTTAATTATATGGTTTACAATATTTTTCAGATTTTTAAACCCTTATTACTGATTTTTGATAAAGGTGAAGTGTTTATAAAGTTTTGTGAAAACTTGAATGTTTTAACTAAAAGGGTTGATCATATGTTTGTAAAACACATATATATCTTTGTAAACTTATTTAGTTATTGATTAGAGGATAGAACCTTAGTTTTGATAGAAGAGAGGATGAAAAGAAGGTGAAGATAGCCTCTAAGTCTTGATGAATCCGATTGCTAAGCTTTGTTTTGATGTCTTGATTTCTTGCAACATAATTTTTGGATGATGGTGATTATATGAGGCTTGGATGTTGTTGGTTGATATGAAAACCGAGAGGGTGGGTGAAGATTATGGTGGTACACGGTTTGTTATGGTGACCGAGGGTGAAGATGATGATGGTATTCGGATGAAATGATGGTGACCGAGATAGTAGTGATGGTTGTGTTCGGTTGTGGGGGTGTTATGGTGGTGACCGAGAGTTTGGAGAGAGAGTAAAGATGGTGGTATTGTGACTGAGTTCAAGATGGTGAAATGATGATATACGGTTCTGGTTAAGGGACCAAAAGTGGTGTTTATATAAGTCTTCATTAATGAGAAGTAATCATTATGGCTATACTAACCTTGGTGATTAAGCCATGTATGTGTCAAGTTAATAAAACACTAGATGCAAGGTGGCGGATACATAGGTGATGAGGTGTTATGGCCGATTAAGGTTAATCATCATGCTTATGATTTAATCGGGTTGCTTAATGAACCGAGTTTGGAGCTTTAAGTTATACTTATGTTGAGGTTTAGATGTTTAAGGTTTGCTTAGTTTATCTTTATGATAGGTCACATTTGATGTTTTATTATATTGTGGTGTTTAGTTGGGTTGTAACATGTTTCATTTATGTTTGGTTGGTGCCATATTGTTGATGTATTTTGATTAAACAATTATTTGATATCAAAGTTTACGCATGTGAATACATGCACACGTACATATCATGCATTTTAATCCATGCATAATTTCCATGCATACGTGCAAGCATGCATACGTATCATATATATATATATATATATATATATATATATATATATATATATATATATATATATATATATAGGGTTAGGATCATTACCGAACCACTTTTTATTTTCAGAACTACAGAACCATTGATTTACATAAATGTATATTAAGTCTGGTAATATTTGACCTGTTTTACATATGTGTATATCAGACATGAACCATAAACTATAAAAAATAACAATCAATATCACCAATGGTTTTGAAAATAAACTGTAATGATCTGATCTATATATAAATCAATATATTATATATATATATATATATATGATATATATATATATATATATATATATATATATATATATATATATATATATATATATATATATATATATATATATATATATATATATATATATACATGAAACATATACATAATTTATAAGGGGTTAGTCAAATAATGGATAACGCGTGTAAGAATCTTGTGTTAAATTTGTCTAACCTTAATTTTAGGTTTATCACAATTTGGGTGTTCATATAACCCAATCCTTAAATTATCTAAGTTTATGTCTAACCTTAATTTTAGGTTTATCACAATTTGGGTGTTCATATAACCCAATCCTTAAATTATCTAAGTTTATGTTTGGGTTTGAGCAACTTTAACATAATTATATTAGATTTAATACCATTTTATAATTTAAATTGAAATAGTTTCTTAGATACTCGATCACTTGTGACAATCAAGTAACTGTTAAACAATTTCATTTTGTGTACTTATCTTATTCTTCATTTTCTTATACATATAGATATTTATCGTAATATTTATTTGCTTTTTTTAATAACATGCCTCTTTAGTAACTCGGTTACTCAACTAGCTTTGATAAATGGTAACTACAAAAACCAGTTTAAACCATCAAAGCCTGCAAACCTAGACCATCGAACCACCAACCGCTTTGATTTTTGTTTATACAAAACCGCCAAACTTCCGATTGCCCAAAATCTTGATGGAATGGGACCAGAGACCCCTAATTAGAGCTGCAATATGAACATACATCGAGACTATCCATATAATTAAATCTTTATTGTGTAATAGGCATGATGACAAATTAGTTTCAATTGCTCTTGATAACTCAGTTGAAACACCAAATTCTTATCTTATCTCATTAGCCAGCCTTGTGTTGATGCATACTATGTGCCACACAATGTATATTATCTTTAAAAAGTAGATACTGTTACCATTAACAAGATTCGGTTTGTATTTGAAATGTGCTTGGATATCATCAAGCGAATTCTGCTACGGAAGGAGAAGAGGAAGATGAAAAAGAAAATGAAAGAGAAGGTGAAACAAGAGAAACAGAAAATAAAGAGAAAAGAACAACACCACAAGCAGAAACAAGCCAAAGCTTACAAGAGAGAGCAACAGAAAACAAGAAGAAAAAAAGAAGACCAAAAGAAACGCAAAAAGCGAAAAGAACACAAGAAAAACATCAAAACAAAAGCAATTGTTTCGGTATGTTGCAAGTCTAAATTGATGTTTGATTCTTGTGTGAAATTAAGATGTTGGTGCAGACAAGTCTAAAGAGATCATGATTTTGTTATTAATTTCAACTATGAACTTGTACCATCATTGTGCATGTTGGGTCAAATAATTGAAACTTGAATACAGATGAGATTAAATTTTAACAAATTATGTAACTCTCAAGTAATTCACATTTTTTTACACTTGATGCCTACACAATCTATAGTAAATAACTCCCAAGGCTTCTTAATTAGACCGAGAACTTCCAATGACCCCCCTTAGTTCTTCATTCAACTTACTTTTGGTCTCTGGATTCACCTGCAGCATAATTATGGAATGAAACCAAACAGTAAACATGTACCACTGGTGTTTTGTGTTTGTTAAATGATTAAAATGTTGTCTATGTAATCAAGAAACAATGATTTACTTCTTGTCAATGTAAGTAACTCAGTTAACTTGTCAATGTAATTATTTGGATTATCTTTCCACGTGAAAAAAGCATCATTGTCAAACCATAAGGTCTTCACTTTTCATGACCAAAAACTATTTCTTAATCATATCATAAGTAGACTTGTAGGAAAGCCCATCACCACCAGCATCATGAATGCTACTAATTAAAGAGGCCTTGGCGAGCCTACACCAGAGCCTTTTGTAGAAGAAAAACCGAGAAATTTTCCGGCCAACGACCTTTTTGCACGACCTATTATTCTATAACACCCTCAATTTCCATCAACGGGGTTTAACCGTTAGACGTGTGACATACCAGATTCTCAGCTAATAGTTACACCACACGACACAATGATTAAAAAACATAGCATTAAAGTTATCAGATAAAACCTCTACATAGTTTATTAATGAGTTTCAAGAAAAAATTTACGGAAGTGTAATAAGTTAACAATTTATAATTTCAAATAGCGCAAAAACACACACAAGCCAAATAAATGTAAATTTGAAAAAAAACATTATTTAATTGTTTTGTGATTTAACCAGTAATGCATGGAGTGATGAAATGCTTCTAGCCGTGCACACTTAAGAACCTGAAAGAAATATGCTAAAGTGTCAACACAGGATTTGTGATTTCATAGATTTTGACAAACAATGATAAGTTAGGAATAACGGATCTAGTAAACAAAGTATATCGGTAGATAGCTAGTTTACATATCAAGTTACATAGTATATGAAGTTCAAAACCGAAGTTGAAAAATATAAGTATGCCTCGGCTGTTGTTACCAGACCACAACAACAGAAATTAGATCAATTAAACACCCATTTGACATGCAGTCATGCTAGCACGACTAGCCCAGGTGGGTTTGTCAAACTCAGTAGATCTACTTAAAATTACCTCGCTAAAGTACATAAATTAACAGTTCGAAAGTGAGGACTTATTTTGATACAACACTAGTAAACAGGTGATAATACAGTGACAGTAATCTAATGAAAGGACATTTAAAAAGAACATGTTTCTCTTCTCCAAAAGAGATCATAAAAATTGAGCTGTAAACTCACCTTAATAACACAACGAAAGTAATGCAGAGAACAAGTAATTAGGTTTTGGAAAACCTAAATTGACATTTAAAAAGTTTATTTAATATTAGTATTAATAACAGAATCGTAGGGTTTCGCGCTCTCGACAACATTTAACGTTCGACAACGCAATGTACCACTCATAAAACCTAAGGTTATTATCAAACTAATATTTTCTCTTATTACCCAATATTATTTTAATATAAATATACTTATATGATTATGAAATCAATTTAACATGTTATGCTCACTTACCATACATATTTACTTACCATATCCCATGCATGCATGTTTCACACTTTCTTTACCCACCGACACACACAAGCAAATATACATGATACACACTCATATGCATAGCACATCATACACACACATCCATGTGCATAGTCCGTTATACCCATGCAACGCTTGGCCAACCACCACATACATACCACCATACATGTATTGGCCACCCATGGATCACACACCCACCTTCATGAATAAACATACACTACAAGAAAAAGAACTTTTAGCAAGAAAATTTTATAGCAAGGATAAAATGTCCTTGCTATAGCACACTAAAAGACAAAAAAGTAGGGTCAGTTGGTTTTTGAGTTTGACCAGACCTTTAGCAAGGACAATGTTCTCGCAGTACAATTTTCAGATTATTTTTGTTTTTTAATTAATTTTATTGACCGTGAAAATATATAAAAGTGTCAGTCTTTTTTTGACTAGATCTATAGCAAGAACAATGTCCACGCTATAGATAAATACGTATTTTTTTAATTTTCAATTCCCACCAAACTTGAAAAATACCGCGTAAATACGTATTTTCGATATAATGTACAATGTATGTGTGTATATATATGTGTGTATGTATGTATGTATGTATGTATTTATGTATGTATGTATGTATATATGTATGTATGTATGTATGTATGTAGTGTCTTTTTGTATGTATATATGCATGACACGTATTTATTACATGTATTTGTGTGGTGTATGTATATATCGTGTTTGTATGTATAATATGTATGATATGTTTGTATTTACTTATCATATATATAATGTACAATGTATTTGTGTATGTACATACGTGTATGTATGTATGCCATGTATGGATATACTGTGTATGTATGTATGGCATGTATGATGTACAATGTATGTTTCTATGTATGGATATACTGTGTATGTATGTAGGTATGTATTACTTGTACATATGCACTGTATGTATGACATGTATGTATGTATGTACGTATCACATATATCTATGTATGGATATACTGTGTATGTATGTATAATATGTATGGCATGTATGATGTACAATGTATGTATCTATGTATGGAAGGGCGCGAAGGTGAGAAGCTCCGACGAGGGAGGCAGAATGACGGGTAACGGTTCAAAGAGGAGAACGCCACGGCGAGAAGATGCATATGAAGGGGTGCGTCTTACCATGGAGGGTGAAATTACAATTCTAGTCATCCAATATGTATTGTATAGTATTAGAGATTAGAGATATATTCAAAATAATAAAAAATAAAAAAATAATAACTTACATATTTAAAATAACATAAAATAAAAAAAATCCCAACTTAACCCCATTACCGCCCCCACCTCCCACACATAAACCCTAGCTCCACAACGAACCCTTCTTCCGGCCCTGCTTCTTCCGGCGATCTCGGCTCCGGCCCTGCTTCTTCCGGCGATCTCGGCTCCGGCCCTGCTTCTTTGGGCGATCTCAGCTCCGGCCCTACTCCACTACAACCGCCTTCACGTGCTTCCTCTGGTTTGTACGGGTTTGTACAGGTTTAAAACCGCCTTCCGGTTTGTACAGGTTTGTTAAGAAAGTACTTTTAGATCTGTTGTATTTCCATGATGTTCATGTTGAAATCAGGTTGTATGTCGTTGTATACATCTGAACTGTGTAGTGTAGGGAAACCCTGATGCGATATGTATGTTCTACATGTTAATTGGAAGAATCAAACGACTACGTGTGCGCGATTGTTAGTGTGTTCGTAAATGATTGATTGGGTTATTGGTTCGATTTGGAAGAAATAGGAGTATGATTTGATGTACAAGGATCGTTTATTGGTTTTGATTGGTTGATTATTGAGGTTCAACTTAAGCGATATCTCAGAGGACTAAAACTTAAAAGGGTTGCGTTTTTATGAAATTGTCTCTATGAAAATGGTAAGAACTGGTAGTCGCCTACGGTTTAAGTGATTTTAGTTTGTTAATTACATGGGTGATGCTGTAGCTTTTAAGGGAATTGGTTTTGATGATATACGGATATGAGTACTGTTTGGAACAGTTTGTATGTGTGTAGAAAATCTATTGTTTTAAGGTTTTCATGTAAGATTGGAAATAATATGTTTTGGTTTAGGATGTGTATTCATTGTTTAGACCAGCCATGATGATAGTACTAGAGTGGATGACTGTTTTGATTAGGTGAATGATCTGTAGTGAGTTGCAGGATGGTGGAGAACCTTAGTAGATGAATCATGAATGTTAGCGAAAGGTGAATGGTTAGAAGTGGTGCTATATGGTGGTTTAGAACAAGTGTGATGATGGAGCTCTAGGCTTCTTGCAAATTAAAAATAAGAATCGATTAGAAGTATTGGCGAAGTTCTTTAAAAAATTGATTATATATTATGGGTTTGTAAATTTATTGTGGCTTGCAACAGTATGTAACTCTTTGATTGGTAACTGGATGTTTTATGGTTTTTTTATAAAAAAATGATTATATATTACTCTACGTAATGTATAGCGTAATTCATTTATAACAACCCGTAACATGCAGGGCTCAATCTCTTGATCACCAAGGCATTATTCTAATTCTAAATAACTTTGTCATTAAAGCCAAACCCATTCTTTAATATTTTAATGTAGTATTACATTCTCCAAATCAATTGGTGAGATTTTTGCAAATATTACAAAAAGTTAGTTCATCAATTTCTTTAACTAAAGCGGTTCAATATGCCAAAGGAATTTATGGGATTTGATTCAACTTCTTCAAATAATCTACACCACAACTAATATATCAATCAGTTATAATTAGACCCGCTCTCTTGACTGCAAAAGAAGATTCACAGGTCTGACTTTAAATATAACTTTATTATTAAACTTATCCTATGTGTATTCTATGTGATTTAAGTAAGAAGATTCACAGTTATTTAAGTAAGAAGGTAACAATTTCATGATACTTTTCTAATAAACATCAACTGTGTATTCTATGTGATTTTTTTAAAAAGAAACAAGAGATCAACTAAGACATACAATGATACTTTCCCTTGAGATGTTATTGTTCTTTGTTTGAATTTGTGTGTTGGGTTTGTAAGTTACTTGTTGCAAAATTCATAAAGGATCAGATATAAGTGTTGGTTGGTTGTAAAGAGCCCATAAACTGCTCTGTGATTCACCATGGTTAATTTTATCTTCCTAAACATGTAATGATTGACAATCATGGTACATCTTTCAATCAATATGTTGTTTGTCGCTTGCTACTGTTGGATCTAAATTTGTTGTTCTGGTGCTTTAATTAAAGCTCCAGAAGGAAACCAATAAGACCAAATCAGAAAGAAAACAAGAGAAGAAAGCCAAGAAAGAAAAAAAGGAGAAAAAGCATAAAGACAGAAAGTACAACGATGATGGAGTCAAGTTACAAAACAACCGAAATGATGATTATCATAAGGTGTTGCAGAAATTAGCTGATTGTACAAAAGCCCAAATCAAGGCAACAAATGCTACCACTGAACTATTTGAGAAGAGTGATTTGACTGAAGAGCATGGTCCATCTATCTGTTCACACCAACCGAGCTATTCATCTGATAGCACAACAAATAGCAACAAAAGGAAAAGAGATGATGCTAGTTTACTACCTGATGGCTCTTCTGGTCACGGTAGGTTTCACGTGTTTTATAACTCTAATCACACTTTTTTGTGTTCTCTTTGATCTGTGTTAAATCAGATGCTAATCTTGCAATATTTTGTGATATGAAACAGGTAAGCCCATTAAGATTAGGTTACTGAAGAAGCACAAAGGATCTGATTCCAACAATTTGTTGCAGATGAAAGATCAAACACTCTTACAAAGGATCGGTTTGGCAGAACATAATATTGTGATTGAATTTGACTCTGATTACGAGAGCGACAACTCTGACTAGGTTATCCTAATGTTTCTTATGAACTTAGATCTTGGTATTAAATTATGTAACCAAATTTATCATTTAAACTTAGATATTGATATTAGATTATGTAACCGATTATGGTATGATGATATTTTGGTTGTATGATTGATTATATCATTGGTGTTTGATGGAAATCTGAAAAACAGAACAGGCATTGACCCAGAAAAATTCTGGGCGGGAAGCTGCATTTACAGCAAAAATGGCTGTGAAATTCCCAGTCATTCAGCAAGGACAAAGTCCTCTCTAAAGTCTTTAGCAATGACAAAATAAAATACTACAAAAAGTCCTCTCTAAAATACAGCAAGGACTTTGTCCTTGCTGTAGGGTATTTAATAAATACACGTATAATGTATAAATATATTAACAAATACGTTTATAATACATTTATACATGTATAATGTATAAATATATATGTTATATGTATTTTTATAATTATTTAAAGTAAATTTTATAGTGAGGACAAAGTCCTTGCTGTAGGGTATTTAATTACTTTTTCAAAATCAGAGATGTCCTCGCTGTATTCGTTGACTATCCTTGCTGTAGACCTGTAGCCACGGGGCTTTGGCGAGGAAATTCCAGCGAGGACATGTCCTCGCTATACATCTTCAATGAGGACATTCTAACATTTAGCGAGGACTTTTGTCCTTGCTGAATGTCATTTTTCTTGTAGTGATAAGACATACATACAATCACAACTTTAAAACCCATGCTTGATCACTCACCCATACGATTACAGTAGCAAGAACAAGTACCATATACACACAACTCCATCCTAACTGATCCCCAACCGAGACCCAATATCACTCTCGGCTACCCCTAACCAAGAGCACCGCCAGTTCGCACCGGGACACACAATGAACATACATAGAAAACTATTATACCGAAACCCTAGTTCATCATCAAACACATACACCACACGTATACACTCATATACATACAATGACCATACGAGCACACGCTTATGAACAACAAGGTTATATATCTTACATCACATCCCCCCCCCCACCGAAGCCATAATCGAACCTGAACACGGAAACCGTACAGGAAAATAAAATAAGTAAACGAGCGAGAATTACCATACCACAACCAATAGAACTTGCCATGACAAGAGGTTTGTCATTGGTTGCTAAATGTCAGATCGATTGGAGATGGTGCTAAGGTTCTCGGGTGGAGTTGAGTGTCGAGGGGAAGGGTATCAGAATAGGGTTACGGGTGGGGGGTTTAGGTAGTTATTTTAACAAAATAAATTGTTTTAATTCCCAATTGGTTATTGTATGAGGTGGTGTTTAGGACAAAAAGCTTTGTTAACAATGTTACCTTGAAAACATGGGGTGTTACATCATCCTCTTATTTAAAGAATTTTCATCCCAAAAATTAGAACACCAGGGTCAGCGATACGCTAGATAGGGTTTCTGAGGAATTCTGAAACAAACCCAAAAGATAGAATTATAAGAGTTTCACGAGAGTTACGAACATTATCCCTTTTTTAAGGGAATTTTGTCTCGAAATTTAAGGAAAGATATATTAAGAAATGGTACTTTAAGAAGTGGATGCATGATCCTTGAACAGTTGTGGTACTTTTTTTCATCTGATCTTCACGTTCACAGGTAAATGCTGGTCCATGCTTGGAATTCCATCAAACGCGTACTATAGGAATTTACTACACTTCAATGTCTTGACTTCCTGGTCCATAATTTCAACTGGTTGCATAATGAAACACAACTGTTCATCAATCTCAAGTTCCTCTAATGGAATGGTAAGTGATTCATTGGCTGGGCATTTCTTTAGGTTTAAGACATGGAATATGTTATGTACACTATCGAGTTCCTCAGGAAAGTCTAACTGATAGGCCACCGGACCGACTCTTTTGACAACCTCAAAAGGTCCTACATATCTAGGATTTAGCTTACCATGTTTCCCGAAATGTATTACACCTTTCCAAGGTGAAATTTTTACAAGACCATGTCACCGAATTGAAACTCTAAAGGCTTTCTCCTTTGGTCGACATAACTTTTCTGACGATCCATAGCTGCAGCCATTCAGTGACGAACATGAACAATTTCCTCTATAGTTTTATGAACAAGCACAAGACCTGTTAGTTCAATAGAGAGGTGATGTGCACTTTCTAAAATAAAGTGTTTTAAATAGTGTAGCCTTAATGCTTGTATGATAATTGTTTTTATAGGAGAATTCAACCAAAGGAAAATGCATTTCCTTACTATTCCCAAAGTCTATAGCGCATGCCCTAAGCATATCCTCTAACGTTTGAATCGTGCGTTCTGTCTGACCATCTATCTTTGGATGATATGCCATACCATATCTAAACAAATACCTATATATCTCCAGAGTGTCTGCCTTAATTGAGAAGTGAATCGAGCATCACAATAAGTGATGATCAAAAGTGGCACGCCATCTCGAGACGTAAGTTCTTTCAAGTAGATATATGCCAGTTTATCCATCTTGAATTTCTCATGGATAGCTAAGAATATGTTGATTTGGTTAAACAATACACTATCACCAAGATAGTATCATATCCACCTTGAGAACTTGGTAACAAAATCCATCGAGATGTTTTCCTATTTTCATATCAGTATCTCTGGTAGTTGAAGTAATCTTGAAAGTTTATGATATTCCACCTTAACCTTCAAACAGATCAAACACTTTGTCACGTGGGTGACAATTTCAGCTTTCATGTTAGGCTACCGGTACATGACCTTTATATCTTAATACATCTTGACAGATTCGGGATGTCCTAAATAGCGAAATTTATATGCTTCATCCAACACTAATTTCCTTAGACTTCTGAATAACAGGATCCATACTCAATCTTCATAGCGACGGAGTCCATTTGATTTTCCCTGAAAATTGACTCAGCTCCTATAAGGGATTCCGCTTTGATGTTCTCTTCTCGTATTCCCTCAATCTTAGCATTCTTAATCGATTATGGTAGATTTGAATGAATAGTCAACTACAATGTACGAACACGATGAGGTTTCAGGTTTTTCTTTTGACTAAGGGCATCGATTACCATATTAGCTTTTCCAGGATGATACTTGATGAAACAGTCGTAATCATTCAGGAATTCCAACCATCTTTGTTGTCTCATGTTCAACTCTTTCTGTTCATATATCTAGTTTATGATCATATATCTTTTACTCGTGCTTTTTTATTACACGATATAATACACATGATAAGTAGTATACTACTATTTCAAACACATTTCCATATATTATTAATAGATTCACTCCCTTAGTCTCACTTCATGTGGTTAATTTCATTATTAACATGATTTATCTTATTACATGATCACCATTACAATTTTCTCAATTACTTACTTGATCATAAGATCATTATATAAATCGAATTCACGTTAGGGAATGGATTAGAACCGCACATCTTTCATAGCAACTTTCAAACTTTCAATAATATTGCCACTTTCAAAGCATTTATGGAAATTTTATTATTCAACTTTCATTCATAAATAATATTATTGTCACATAATGTCAATTAAGAAGTGATTGTGATCAAGCTATAATCATTTTATTTTTCCAAAAATCTTTCAACTTTCCATAAGTTTATAACGACCTTTAGGGAGTATGACACGTGAGGTGTTATTTCTTTACACTAATGTATCTTTCTATTCTAATAAAAAGTTATATGGGATGACACGTGTCAACACCACAATCATTCTCATCAAAATTTTCCCGTCTCTCTCTCCTATTAAATAATTACCTTAATTACTAATAATACTATTTAACACTTTTTTAGATTTAATAAATTAATAAAGAGATCTATTTATTAATATTATTTCTAAATAAACAATTTTTTATAAAATAATAAATTTATTTAAAGCATAAGATTTTTTTTTTAAAATACGAAATATTTAAAATTGGTATTTTTAAAAAGTTATTTTTTTAAAACCAAAAATAATTAAATTTAAGAGTTATAATAAGAAAATTTTTAAAAATGACATTTTATACGGTTTGTTTTAGAACAAAACGTTTATTTATTTTTTTTTTAAAATAAAGTTTTAAAAAGTTGATATTACTATTTTATCTTACAGTCATTTCTAATACATAATCACTGATATTATATCTTAAAATATTATTTTATAATTAATAAATTTTATTATATTAATTTTTTTATTTATTCAACCCGTGTAATACACGGGTTACTATAACTAGTTATAATATATTAGTGGATCATTTATTATAAGCAAAAAAATATCTATAATCACTCAAGATATTTACAGGAAACACAAGTTAATCTTTATTTTCTTTATACAATACGTTATAATAATTAATCTATAACATATAAAAGGCATACACATTAAAGTTAGAATTATGTGATTTTCAACATCAAACTAACCATCATGCAAACAAGTTATATTCTTACAACATGTTAACAATACCAACGACTAAATCACATGTTCTACCATCATTTAAAATGTTGAAGACATTTTTAAAGCTAAAATCAATTTATTTGCATTATTATAATCTCCTTAATAAATTTGCATTTATGATATTCTTGCAAAGTATCACTAGACATCATTTCTAATTTGTTTTGTATACAAAAGTTACTAATACTAAATGATCGCAAAGTATAATCATATCAAAATTGTAACACACTATATGCATGTAATTTGTTTAAATCACATCATCAAGTGACATACTTATTTTGGTTATATAATATTTTAATAAACAATTATAAATATAGTTTGGTGAGGTGACTATGAAAATACAACTTTTAGTTTATCTTGACATTTCAAAGCAAGTTGTCATATTTAGTTATATGTAGAAATAATATAGATCTCAAATTAAAATGACAACATAAGAATTAGTTATGACATAAGATTCATGAACATGATCAATTTATAAATTGCATTTATTTTATATTATTTTACTTTTAAAATCTTCACATTTAGCCAACGAGTTTAATATGCTAAAAGAAACAAATTCAATCCCCCAACATGACTTTTATCACTATTAACTTTTTTAAATATAATTTTTTTTCCACAATATTTTGTTAAACAAACATAACATGATACTTTTTACAATCACGCGATGATAAATCAATGTTATCATATTTTTCATATGTTTAGCACGGGAACCAACATTGTAACAATACCATATTTTTCAAATATTTATAAAATAGCTATAACAATAATAATATAAATAATTTGATAATCCTCTTTTAATGTTAATGTTAATGTTATAAATAGAGTTTAAAAGTAATTATTTTCTTTTAAGTAATAACATATGTAACCACTATTTTAAATTTAATTATTATAATAATTATCATATTTGAAACTACCATGAATTATATGGTATTAAATAGTATGAATTTGAAACATCATAACTATTAGTTTATAATAAATTATCATTAACAATATAATACTTTTCTTTTCTTTTTAAATTAAGTTCGATTTACTACTTGAGGTTTGTTAAAAATAATCATTTTTCTTCAAATGATTAAAAACATTAATTTATATTTAAAATTTCATAAGTTATTTTAATTTCAGTTCAAGGTTTTATTAGTTATTTTAATTTTATTCAAAGTAATAAAAATTTTGAAGTAAAATTGAAAAAACGTATGAAACTTTTGGAGGTAAATGATGTTTTTATCCGATGAAGGAAAATAATTACTTTAATAAAATCTTAGGGAGAAAAATTAAAATTAACTATTTTTAGTTACTTTTCATAACAAAGAATTTAGTAAAACATGAAACATTTAATATTATGGTATGTAAAACATAATTAATATAAAAAACATACATCAAATCATTGTTGGTAAATAATAATTTAATATCATTGTTTTAGATATTGAGATAATCATGAAAAATATATTTTTTTTTCCTTTTCGTATTGAAAATCCTTATTACTAATTTTAACTTTTTAGATAGTAAAAGGTGATGATTTTAACAAATATAATATTTCTTTGAACAACAACATATTATTAATAATTTATTAAAACAATAAAATATATAATTCTCAACATAACTCAAAAGTAATAGAAAGTATAATATGAATTTTATATGAGAAAATCATAACAAATATAAGGATACTAAATCCAAACATAATACAAATTGTATAAATTATAATATGGATTTTTGTTTGGATGGATTGAGACAAGAATAAAGATTTTTACCTTATGATAATATATCCAACTCCAAATAGTAATTCGTACTAATAACGTGTTATGAAACAACGAATTATTAGCAACTAATTAATATATGAAGTATAGGGAGAAAAGCATATGAAGAGTAGAACTCTTTCATATTGTGAGATAAAATGTCAATACAAAAGCTACTATATATATGACTATAATATTAATACAAATATAATGAGTTTAGAAGTTACAAAGTGATATTGATAACCATATTTATAACATAAATTATTTTCTAGAAAACAATATGAAATGGTGGTGTAATACATTCATGATGGGCCTTCAACCGTTCACTAGATATACTATTGGGCCAATATAATTGGAAGGTGTACGAATACTCGAATAGTCAAAAACAACAAACGACCAAACGGCCAAACGTATATAATCATGGGCGGAACTACAACCAAGACAACGGGGTCAAGTGGCCCCACTACTTTTTGAGTCAGTAGTGTATCGTATAATACCGAAATTTTGAGTGAACCCATAGTTTTCCGGTTGGTGAACCCATTGGTATTTTCAAATTCAAATATGTAGAGGACTAATCAAGGCTCGGCAAAACAATTGAAGGCTGAATAAAGACGACTTTGGAAGACTGCTTCGTGCGAAAGACAAAGTCACACGAAACTGAAGCCCGCGCGAAATTGCCTGTCGCGCGAGAGTCGGGATTTAGTATAAATTGTTTAGTTTTCGTTTTGTAATTAAGTCTTTGATCATTTTTCATTCCAGAACTCTTGTATTACTGTGTGTGTTCGCACAAGACCTGTTATAGGTTGTTTTGTTCAATACAAGAAGCATATTTTGATCAATTCGATTCTACTCTTATTCCAATCATGTTTACATTCCGCATTCACATGATTGAGATCGTGATTTGATTATTTCTGGGAGAAATCCATAGTTTTACAATTGGTGTCAGAGCATTAGGCTCTAGAACCACGATTTGAAGAAGTTTTGGATTGATTTCTACTCATTTCTTGTGGTATTCATCATTGGTTACTTGAGATTAAGCCATGGTGATGTTATGCTGCCAAAATTTTAAGAATTTGGATTGAACTGGACTGATTTAGTGGACTTTAATTGAACTTTAATCATAATTAAGTTTAAAAAAATGAACTAAACTCATTAAAATCGGACTAAAATGAGTATAATTGGACCTAGTCAGTGATTTGGAGGTGATTTTCGCTTGAAAACACACTTGGAGAATTGATTGTGCATGAAAATTGGACTTTTCGCGTGCGAAATTAACAATTTTCGCACAGGCGGTTTTTGGCATTTTTCGCGCGAAAATAATTTGTTGGAAAAGGAAGCTTTCGTCCGAACATCTATTTCGCGCGAGGATCATTCTCGCGTGATACTCATTTTCGCGCTAGTCAAGTATTTTCGCACCAGTTTTCAAGGTTCAATAATCTCTGATTCAATTCCACAGAATGTCTTCATCTACTCCTAACTTGAAGCATCTCACTGCTTCTCTTCATCTTGATACTGAAATTGGTATTGGGAACAAGCCACCTAGACTTCTCAGCGAAGATGATTATGTTGATTGGGCTTACAGGTTCGAAAATCACGTTATCTATACTGAACCAAAAATGTGGAGGTCGATCAAGTATGGTCCTTATATTCCCCTGTACAAGAATGATAAAGGAGAGATGGTCCAGAAACCTGAACACTTGTGGGATGAAGATGACATAAAGAGATTAGAGCTTGATGACAAGGCTTATGCTGCTATTACCATGGCCTTGACTACTGAAATATCACACAAGTTTAAAGAGTTCAGAGGTGCAAAGGTGTTATGGGATGCACTAGAAACTCAGATCATGGGCAATAAAGACATGAGGGAAAATAAAAAGGATATGCTGAATCAAGAGTTCAACATGTTTAACCATGTTGTGGGTGAAGCTTTGGATGTTCAGATTGCCAGGTTTGTAAAACTGGTAACAAAAATGAAGAGTGCTGGGATTACACTGGAAACAATCATGGTAAACAAGAAACTGCTGAATTCACTTCCATACAGTTGGAATCACAACTGTACACTGATCAAAAGAACTAAAGACTTGTATACTCTTTCTCTGACTGATCTTATATCAACCATCAAGTCATATGAAATGGATGATAAGCAGAGAGCTGCAAATCATCTAAGTTCTTTGGGTGCTGAAGCAATTGCTCTTTATGCTAAAATGGCTAGTAATCCTAATTACTATGTCAGTTATACCCAGATGTGTCAGCAACAGCAAACTGGAAGTCCAGCATCTTCTGATATTCAACCAGTAATCAACCCTCAAATTCAAATTCTAGCTGCTCAACATTATTCCCCTATCATCCATCAACAAATCCCTCAAACCCCATCTCCATAAAGTGGTCAATATGCTTATGTTGCTACCACTAATCCTTCAAAGCAGACAGTCAAGATTGCTGAGGAACATCTTGCCCTATTCACTATATTCATGTCAAGCTATGAAGCTTTTATGGCTGGTAGACTCACTGCTCCTAATGTCTTGATTGATGATCTTCAACAAGTCAATCCTGATGATGTTGAGGAAAATGACATCAAGTACCAAATGGCTATGGTGGTATACAGGGCAAAGAACTTTGCTAGACGTACTGGGAGAAAAATGTTTGGTGTAAACAACTCTAGCAAAATTGGTTTTGACAAATCCAACCTAAGGTGTTATAACTGTGACAAACCAGGTCACTTTGCTAGAGAATGTACAGAACCCAAGTCTGGTCAAGCTGAAGCTCCAAAAAGGATGGTGAATGTGGAGATTCAAACAAAGAAAGACAAAGCAAGTACTTCTGGAAGCAGCAAAGCATTGGTTTCACAAACTAATGCTGAATATGATTGGTCTGACGAAATGGAAGCTCTTGATATGAAATTATCTACTTCTTTGATTGCCAAGATTGTTACTGAACCTGAAGAGAAGGAGAATCTATTTGCTGAATTTGTTTCTGATGATCTGTTGGAAGGGGTGTTTGGTGAGAAAGAAGAAGAAAAAGAGGAAGTTGAAACAGAGAAGGAGGAAGTTGAAGAAGAGAAAGAAGAAGTTAAACAGGAAGAGAAAGTTGCCGAGAAAAGGTTAGAGGTTGAAGAGTACACTGTTGAGCCTCCAGTCAAATGCCAATGTAAGAGCTAAAGACTGTTGAAGTTGCTCCAGTTGAAGAACAGGTTGCTGTCACGAAGGCTTTCATGGTAAAGAAGGTTGAAGAAACTAAAGGAGAAAGTTCAGAACCAAAGGTATATGATGATTTATGCACAAATTCTTATGTTGAGAAAGTTCAAAGGTATAGAGTTCATAATGAGAACTTGATAATGGAAGTTGAAAAACTTCAATATCAAGCTCGAAAACATAAGTCAAATGAAAAGATTTTTAAAGAAAAACTTGATGGTTTAAATAAAACGGTTTACAACTTACAATTAAATCTTTATGATAAAGAATGTACAAATAATGATTTGACAAATAGAATTAATGAACTCGCCTTAGAAATCAATAGACTCAACAGTGAACTAGCTTCGGCTAAATTGACTGTTGAAAAGTTTGAACTTTCATCAACTATGGTTGAAGGTATTATCAAGTCACAAATGACACAGAAGATAAAAGGAGGAAAGTGTGGTGTTGGATTTTCAAACATCGCTCCTCCGATTAATCATGATTATTCATGTTTGCTTTCATCTGATGTCATTTCTGATTCTGATATGAGTTATGGGATAGGTTTTTCTCCATCCTCAGACTTAAAACCTTCAGTTAAGGTAAATCTGACAGTTGATCCTATCATAATAACTAAACCTAAACAATCAACTGAAAATCTTTGTGCAGATAATGTGAAGGTGGATGGTTTGGTTGAAGAGTAGGAGAGTGACTGTGAGAATGAAAATGAAAGTGAAAGTTTGAAAAATAAGAATGTAAATGATTTCAGATCTGATTGTAATCAAACTTTATTAAGAAATGAAAAGATTGTTGATTTGAATGTACCAAAATTAAATATTAAATGTAATTTGAATGAAAATCAAAGGGCAAATCAGAAAGCAAAACTTGAAAAAGACTTTAAAAGTAGATTTGTTTCTAAAGGTTTAATTGAAAATGAAGATCATATTTTTAAAGAAACGAATTTTCGATTCTTTAAAAATAAACTTCATCATAATGCTAACCTTATGAAGCAAGATATTTGTAGCCCAGATGTGCAAAAGACTGGTTCTTCTTCATCAATTCTGTATCTTCAAAAGCCTGGTCCTTCTCCAGCATCAATCTGCATGACAAAGCCAGGTCCTTCTCTAGCATCAATTCGAATAACAAAGCTAGGTCCTTCTTCAGCACAATCTAAGATTGGTCCAATTCCACAATTATCCGTTCAAACATCCAAAGAAGATAAACCTAACATTTCAAGTGTTCACAAATCACCCATTTCCTCGAATATGTCTAAGATGAACAAGCAATTATCAAGTAAAAGTTTTATAAGATTACTGTTCGCTCTAAAATAGAAAATATATTTGATAAAAAAAGAAATGATAAAAACAGGAATGAAGCAAAGATTCGAGAGACTGTGTAGAGTGTTAAACCAAAAAGTCAATCTGACTTTGGTTTTTATGACAATTTTTATAATTGTCATCCACAGTTTGTTTTCCACACACAACAAAGAAAATGTTATCGGTGTGGAAACATAAATCATTTAGCAAATAATTGTCCATTTCGACAAAAATCATTAAGCAAACAACAATTTCATAATTCTATTGCTCATAATAGAAAAATATTTTTCACTCGTGGAAAATTTGTAAAAAAAATGAAATCAAAAGTTGATAATGCTTATAATGTCGAAAAGCAAAAGAGTTTGAAAAATGATTTAAAAGAAAACATCAAGGTGAAAAGTGTTAATGAAAAGATTAATGTGCAAAGCAAATACAACAATCTTAAATCATTTTGTTTAAATGCAACACAGAATGTGCTCAAGTCTTGTTTGACTTGGGTACCAAAGACTAAGTAATTCTTTTACTTATGCAGGAATGACCGCAAAAGATCATTGAAAGCTTATGGCATGTAGACAACGGTTGTTCAAAGACATATGACAGGAAACTTACAATTGCTTCAAAATGTTCAGTCATATAACTGAGAAATTTGAAAATACACTAAAAATATATATTTTTGGTCTTAGGGGAAGTCAAGATTGGATTAATAAAAATAAATTTTCATGATTAAATGAGAAATTATATTATAAAGTTCTAAAAGAGTCTAAGTACTTTCAAAGGCTTAAATACGAATAGACTTGGATTATGATTGATGTGTCGATAGGCTTTGCTTTCAGAAATAAAAAGATCATAATTGAGTGATTAAAACTTGAATTAAAGTGATATGAATTAGTGGGAAACATATCAGGATTCTGTGACAATGTCAAAAATGTTCTAACACAGACTGAGAGTTATAATCTTATCATACTCAAGCCTGTATTTGTTTGATTTAGTGATTATCATAACTATGTATATATATAAAAGAAAATACAAAAGGACAAAAAGAAATAAAATGACAAAAAGAAAATAGTTGAGCAAATAATTGAGCAAAAAGATGCCAAAAGGCCATATAGGATATAAGATGCCAAGAAGCACAAATCAAAAGATATGTCTAAAGACATACATACTATATGGTATATATTTTCTATTTTGAGAATATTTTCTGATCATGGAAGGCAAAATCAAAAGATGGGGCATGTAAGTCCGAATGGCTTGTAAGTCCTAAACATCTTGAGAGGGCAGACGTAAGTCCGGATGGCTGTTAGTAAGTTCTTAAATTTGTTAATATTCCGTGTTAAGAGATATTTCTCAGGCCAGTTATGCTCAAATAGTTATATTTTAGGAATCAATAAATGGTATCACTGAGCAACAATGCATGGTTTAAGTTAATTTGGGGTGACTTGAAATCTCAATAGTGTCTTGAAGGATCATAATTATTTTACAGAAGTTCTGATTGTGGGATCCACTGACTCATATTAAATCAATACAAAACATGATATATATCACTCATTATGTTTCTAAGTAAAGACTGAAGTATAAGTTTAAAATGGACCAAATATATTGACAATCAACTTAACCAGTTTATTTTAAACAAAGCTGGACAGAGTCTTGACTTGATAAAGAACTATATGATCACATTATGAAAATTCTTAAAAGAAAAGGAAGGTTTCAGTTCATGCTCCTGTTCCTCCAAATTCTTTGAAGCAATTAATTTCTTGAAGATGTGAAAAGGATTCAGGTCAAGCTATGATCAAATGTACTGACATATCATTTAGAATCATTGATCCAGCTGACTTAATGAAATTCGGCAAAGACGACTTGATCAAGCTACTACACTGTCCTATTTCAGCTGATGAGTCTGTTTACTTTTTGTCTTGCCAATACGCCTGGATAACAGATCGAATCCTTAGAAATAAATGGTATGCTTATTCTGGTTCTTACAAGAAAGCCAATGTTGATTTTGACTGATGATGTTTCACCGAGCCTAGGGGGAGATTATAGAGGACTAATCAAGGCTCGGCAAAACAATTGAAAGCTGAATAATGACGACTTCGGAAGACTGCTTCGTGCGAAAGACAAAGTCACATGAAACTGAAGCCCGCGCGAAATTGCCTGTCGCGCGAGAGTCGGGATTGAGTATAAATTGTTTAGTTTTCGTTTTGTAATTAAGTCTTTGATCATTTTTCATTCCAGGACTCTTGTATTACTGTGTGTGTTCGCACAAGACCTGTTATAGGTTGTTTTGTTCAATACAAGAAGCATATTTTGATCAATTCGATTCTACTCTTATTCCAATCATGTTTACATTCCGAATTCACATGATTGAGATCATGATTTGATTATTTCTAGAAGAAATCCAGTTGTATTGTTCAATACAAGAAGCATATTTTGATCAATTCGATTCTACTCTTATTCCAATCATGTTTACATTCCGCATTCACATGATTGAGATCATGATTTGATTATTTCTGGGAGAAATCCATAGTTTTACAAAATAATAACTTAAAAATGACATTCGTTCACTGGTTTGCGCGTGCAGAATCAGTGAATAGGTCTCCGGTTCGACACTTGCAAGTTGTAAGCTGTTTTTTTCACTTTTTAATCTGTAAAATTATATTTTTACTCTTAATTTTATGCATAAAACCCTAATCCCAAATCTTCCACGGTGCTCACCGCATTACGATCTGTTCAGAGCCTCCCCCCTCCCGACCATCACATTGCACGTCCTTGCCCTCTGCTGCCATCAATTCCAGCGTGGCGGCCAACTGTAACTCTGACAGTGGCAGTCGACTGTAACTCCAACTGTGCCTGCTTGCAAGCTTCATTTGACTACCAAGCCCTAATTCATTCAAATATTAGCTTTCAAGTTTCAAGGTTGGTTTCTAAATTTTTCTTTATTTGTTTGTCTATAAATAAAGATTAAAATCCTAGATTTTATTTTAGTGATTTTGTGTAAGGCCCCGATCCCGGGCACCTCACATTTGGTCATTCACAGCATAAAATATTACATATTATAAATTCTAGCAGCGGAATTAATTTTAACAAAAGCCATTCATTTCATTAATAACACTGTTGCTAAGCAATACACCTTGGTTTAATCAGTTTATAAAAGAATAGTTTAACGGCATTACAAAACAACAGTGACTTCTGTTAAGAATGGATGTCAGTCTTTTCCTGCCGAGTAGCTTCACCCTCGTGCCATCCTCAGCAATAATTACCTGCCAACTGAAAATGTATAAAAGTCAGCGTTGCTGAGTGAGCTCTAGTTTTATACGTAATAAAATACTTTCTATATGTAGTATATGAAAATACTCTTTTCTGTAAAATACAACTCTGTACTGTATATGTGAGCACGCATTAACTGTATGAACAAATATTGTTCGTTCTCTGTACTGTATGCCTTGTCTGTAAACTTTTTAACTTTATGTTCCACTGTCTGTATGGAGCAGTGCGCAATGCCCTAACTATATGCGTGATGGAAAACGGGTGATGCGCTATCTATATCCCTCGAAAAGGTCAACTGTATCCCTCGAAAGGGTCAACTATATCCCTCGAAGGGGTCAACTGTATCCCTCGAAAGGGGATATGTGTACTGTGTACAAGGCCGACCCAATCACCCAGGGCACGCTACAAAGGTCCTGCCAATATCAATTGATCGACCCTGTGTGCATAAAGGGTAGCTAACCCGCAATACAGTTGAGCTAACAACAACACGGTCGTGTCCCTCCTATATGCTTGCAAGACTTATTAACATTTTATTTATGTTCCACTTCTTTTCTTTATTGCTCTTTCACTCTATTATTACAATATACTTTACGTTACGATAATAACATACCACGTAAAGTCACATACTATAAGTAATAATAGTAGTAGCATTAACTATAATATGGAACAATCATAGTAATCATATTATGCATAGAACATCATTATTTATAAGTCCTTAGTCAACCTCAGTCAAATCTCTAAGGCACAGACTCCCAGAAAATTCTGTAAAAATTTCTAAGTGTTTGGGCGCATGAGAACTATTTGGGCGCATGAGCCCTGTTTAGACTTTTTATCACTATGTAGGCGCACCATCCTACATTTCACATTTTTCACTTTGGGCGCATGAGCCATTCAGGCGCATGAGCACTGTTGGGGCACTTGACCCCACACTTAGTCGTCCGGCTAACTTTTCTAGGCATATGACCACTGTTCAGGCTCACGAGGATACTGTTTAGGCACATGAGTCATACTTAGAAATTCTAAGGCAATATTTAGGCGTATGAGGTTACTGTTTGGGCACATGAGAACTATTTGGACTCATGACCCTACTTGGAACATTTCTAAGGCAATTTTGGGCGTATGAGGTTACTGTTTGGGCACATGAGAACTATTTGGACTCATGACCCTACTTAGAACATTTCTAAGGCAATTCTGGGCGTATGAGCCTTATGTAGGCGCATCAACCTTCTGTCCAACTTATTACTATGATATTTCCACACCCAAACATCAAGCCTAATTGTTCTAAGCTTACCAAGGTCCTTCTAAGCATGAACTACACATAAACATCTAATAAACATCATCAAACATGCCAAATACATAGGGGTATCAATAGATAAACATAGTAAAAATCGTTTAATACATTTTCAGCCCCAAAAGTGTTTAAAACAAGTAGGAACCGGGGTCTAGAAACTCACCTTGCTGCTTTTAACCTTCAAACTCTAAAACTTGAATTTCTCAGATGTTTTAACACCTAAAACACACTGAAACACACAACCTGAACATGCAATAACACATATGAGCATATAACCGAGACTAGATCGACCAAAAACGACTTAAAATACTAAATCTTACCTCAACTTCAAATTCTTCTTCTTTCTCTCTCTAAAACTCGAAGTCTCTGTTGTTTCTCTCTCTAAAAACCGAATGCAAAGGAGTGTGCAGGGGGTTATGGGCGGCCATACCCTCTTTTACACCAACTTTTCAAAGATTTTGTCCTTTTGACACTTTTGACCCTTCCACTTTAAGTTGACTTTCATTTCCTTCCCTTTTTCTTTCTCTTTTATTCTTTTATTTCTTTAAAAAAAATACGGGTGTTACATTTTGGTGTTTTCATTGTTGTTATTTAACCTATTTTTTAGTTAACTTGTTAGAATTTGGATTGTGTTCAAGCCTTAATTAGAATAGTCAAACCCTAGATTTTGATTCTACCAATATGATGTTTTCATTCTTTTTAGTTATTTTGTTTTAGTGATTTTGGTATAACCATAAGTTTTGTGTTTATTAGTCATTGTCTTGATCTCATCTCAAGAACAAGTTCGTATTTTCATTGTGATTTCTCCATCACAGTCTTAGTGGTTATCGTTTAATTACATTGTGGTTTTGATTTCACATTAACTTTATTAAGCCATCTTCAAGTAAAGTACTCCTTCAAGTTGATTAGTTGCTTCATATTGATTTATGTAATATTAATGGTTATCATTAATATATATGTACGTTATCAGAGAAGAGCCCGAGGCTGAAGTCACAACATCCCAACATCTCACATAAGCAAGCCTTAATTAGTAGAGCTGCCAAAAATGTAAGTTTTCTCTACACGACCAAATCTGACCCGGCCTGAATCGATCGAACGGTCCGAATTTTTTTATATTGTTTCATCACAAATCTAATCATAAAAAATATAGTGACTCCATAGGAAATAAATACTGATTCCGCCACTGTATATAATAAGTTTATATTAAATAACTAAATGTTATAATTGTGAGTGTGATGGCTCGCTTTTTGGTAGCTTTTTAATGCCAATTAAAAGACAATCTCTTAATAGTTGATAAACTTTTAATAGTTAATAGATAACACTAATGTTAAATGATTAATACCTCGTAAATTATTCAGCATTAATGTTACCTTTTAATTTTAAAAAACCTGTAAATCGTTAAGAGGTGACCTCTTAATATGATAAGAATCTACCAATAGTCCCTTACTCTTGCATTATCACTTTTATTTCACTCACAGGTACTTAACCTATGTTTTTATGTTATGATTAATTTGTATGAGACCTTAAAATATATTTATTTTTTCACGTGACTAATCTTAATTACTTTAAACAATTATGTACAAATAAAAATATAATTTAAAGAAAAGATCAATATTTATTAAAAATTAAAATATTACTACATATAGAAGTACTAAAGACGTAATAAAGTCCATATTATAAATTTAGAATTTAAATAATGATTTGCTTTTTTTTCAACCTTTGTAAAAATAGTCTAAAGGATAAAAAAAGTTAAACGCTTTGGGTGGATGACGACCATGAGCTTACTCACCGATTGGATCTGCCTTTTGTAAATATGGTTTTTACGTACGACGTTATTAGCTCCCGTACTTACACAAGGTTACACTAACAATCACCCTTTAAATCTTGTGACACCAATAATACTTCGCATCGCGATGAGCTTTAACTGTGCCAACGCCTTTTGTAAATCTCCACTAACATACTTCACCTTGGTTTGTTCTTTATTAATACATTCACGAATGAAATGATAATGTGCATTAGTATGTTTGCTCCTCCTATGAAAAACTAGGTTCTTGATCAAAGCTATCACGAAGACTTATTCGTTTAGAACGTCATGAGGTCATCTTTTCCATTTGTCATCATTGATAACAAACTCCAGAGCGATAATGATTGACATGCGGCTTATCTAGCCAACAATGAATTCCACCATGAATTCCACCATGATAAGACGATTGTTCCATATTTTTGAAAAATCCAAGAAATTGATGGCATAGTATAAAAAAAATACCTAACCCCATGGTGCTTCGACCATCATCCATATCAACTGAGTAAGTAGATCGAATTGTTGTAACTAAGAATTATACTTGATCTACCTCTCACATAGTGAACACTGAGATCGAGTGAACCCTTTGTATACCTCAATATTGAAAATGTTCAAGGTACGTTTATTTTCCGCGAATGTTTACATGAGCCTATCATCCATTATATTGAGGATTCCATAACCTACTCTCCACATATGGTGGAGAAGATTAAGTCAGCCTATAACTAACTCTATACATGATATATAATAAATATATATAATACTAATATTCCCCCTCAGTTGGAACGGGTGTGTGAACAGACATTCAAACTGGATCGAAAACTCTGAAATAGCTGCCCGGGTAATCCTTTTGTGAATATGTCTGCATATTGATAGGCTGAAGGCGCATGCAGGACGCGAACGTGGCCGAGACGAACACGGCCACGAACGAAGTGATTATCAAGCTCCACGTGCTTTGTGCGTTGATGTTGGACCGGGTTTTCGGTGAGATAGATGGCCGAGACGTTATCACAGTACACAATTGTAGCTGTTTTCACTGGGACATGCAGCTCTAGAAGAAGGTTGCGCAGCTAGGAGGTCTCGGCGACTGTATTTGCGATCCCACGATACTCAGCCTCCGCACTTGAGCGGGAGACGGTGGGTTGTCGTTTAGATGACCAAGATATAAGGTTGTTGCCCATGTAAACGCAATAACCCGACATGGAACGTCGGGAATCCGGGCATCCGCCCCAATCCGCATCAGAGTAAGCAATAATGGATGAGAAAGCGGTGCGAGTTAAGCGGAGACCAAACTCGAGAGTGCCTTGGATGTATCGAAGAATACGCTTCAGGAAGTGCAAATGAGGTACCCGGGGAGCGTGCATGAAAAGACATACTTGTTGGACAGCATACGAGATATCGGGGCGAGTAAAAGTCAAATACTGGAGGGTCCACGCAAGGCTGCGATAGATCGAAGCATCCGGCAGCAAGTCACCATCAAGCACACTCAGTTTCAAAGATGTGTCGACGGGGGTGTGTGAGGGTTTGCATGTGGACATGTTGGCACGATGTAAGATATCCTTAGCGTATTGTGATTGGGAGAGAAGCATCCTGTTGGCATCACGGTGACAAGTGATGCCCAAAAATTGGTGAAGCGGACCCATGTCGGACATAGCAAACTCTCTAGACAGAAGGGCGGTGATGGATTTGATTAAGGGTGATGATGAGGCGGTGAGTATGATGTCGTCGACGTATAATAGAAGGTAAGCAACTTGACCACCTTTGTTATAGACAAATAAAGAGGTATCACACCAGCTGCCCGTGAATCCATGAGATGTAATAAAGCTTGAGAACCTGTGAAACCATGCACGAGGGGCCTGTTTGAGGCCATAGAGTGACTTCTTCGAGCGACAGACATGCGAGGGTCAGGTTGGATCAGTGTACCCGGGTAGTGTACCCGGGTGGCTGATGCATGTAAACAAGCTCATTCAATGACCCGTGTAAGAATGCATTTTTGACGTCAAGTTGATTGATTGGCCAGTTTCTTGAGATGGCAAGTGAGAGAACAGTCCATATAGTGGCGCGTTTCAAAACCGGACTAAACGTTTGGTCACAATCGACACCCACAGTCTGAGATCGTCCATTAACAACGAGTCGGGCCGTGTAGCGATCCAAGCTGCCATCAGCTTTAAACTTGTGGTGAAAGAGCCATATGCAGCGTATAATAGGGGCAGACGGTGGTCGTGGTACAAGCTCCCAAGTTTCATTGTCTATTAACGCTGTATATTCTTGAAGCATGGCTTGTTTCCAATTTGGGTCGGCTAAGGCTTTGAGGTGGGAGGTGGGTAAGGGTGAGATAGAGGGTGTGGATGAGGCTTGGAGGTTGTATTTCGGGTTGGGTTTGGAAATGCCGGACTTGCCCTGGGTAGTCATGGAGTGACTGTTGGTTGGGGGTGGTGGTGGGGGAGCGACCGGAGGCGCAGGAGGTGGGGAAGGGTGAGGAGAGGTTTTGTGGGGGGTGTAGCAGTATGAGTAGGGGAGGGAGGTGGGGTAAAGGCTGGAGCAGTAGGTGTGGGGAATTGAAAGTGGGTGGGTAAGGGGGCGGGTTCATCCAAAAACTGATATGCGTGGGAGGGTATAGGTGTGGCAAAGGGGAAGGTGGCTTCGTCAAAGTGGACGTGGCGAGCGATGTGCACACGACAAGTGGAGGGCTCGAGACACTGATATCCATGAAAATTCGGTGGGTATCCGAGGAAGATGCGGCGGATGGACCGAGTATCGAAACGATGAGGATGAGTGCTAGAAAGGTTGGGGTAGCAAGCACAGCCGAACACCCGAAGGTGATCGTATGTGGGATGACAGTGGAATAAGGCGAAGGTAGGGGTGTTATAATTGAGCCGAGTGGTAGGAAGGATATTATGCAAATAGGTGGCGGTGTGGATCGCCTCAACCCAATAGGTAGGTGGAACGTGGGCATGGAGGAGAAGCGCCCGAACAATATCGTTGAGGCGTCAGATCATACGCTCCGACCTACCATTTTGAGGAGAGGTTTGAGGACATGAGAAGCGGAAGACAAGTCCATTAGATGTAGCAAATCGGTGAAATTCAGTGTTGTCAAATTCCCCCCAAGGTCACATAGTTTTAATATTTTTATGAAATTGTGTTTGAATATGTTTATGGAATTTGACAAAGGTGGTAAACACTTCCGACTTGAATTTTAATGGATACACCCAAACATAATGTGAAAAATTGTCAACAAGAACCATATAATACTTGTAAGACGCATGACTAAGGACCGGGGAGGTCCATAAATCGCAATGTATAATGTCAAATGGTGCAAATGTAAAAGAGTTTGGATTAACAAATGGAAGTCTCTTGCTATTTGATAAATGACAAGAGTCACAAAAACTAGCAGATGCTTTATTACATGAAATATGAAAACGACTAGAACGGAAATCCAAAACTTGAGGGCCTGGATATCCTAGGCGGTGATGCCACTTATTGGAAGATAATGCAACAAAAGCTTGAGCTGAAGGAGTGAGCGGGTAGAGATCCCCGGTGATGTCATGGCGCGAAAGAGGGCAGCCAGTCTTGAGATCCTTCACGGTAAAACCAGTAGGGTCAAATTCAATTGAGATATTATTATCACGAGTAAGTTGACGAACCGATAGTAAGTTTTTAACGACACTTGGGGCATAAAGAATATTGTTTAGGTGGAAGGTGTGGTTATGGGTTTGGTGAATGCCGTTGCCGGATCCCAAAATTGGTAACATTTGTCCATTACCTACAAAAGTATTAGCGTTAATAGACGATGAAAAATGAGAGTGAATGTTACCTGGATCAGCCGTGATATGGGATGAAGCCCCGCTGTCCAAGTTCCACATCGGATCCGGCTGGTTGAGGCTTAAAAGGAGAGAGCAACCCCGAGGTCGGTGGATTGAAGAGGGTCAGTGTGGGGAAAAGGTGGTGGTGTAGGCATCGGGTAGGAGGGTGCCTGAAGGGTAAGTAAGCCAAAGCCCGGTGGGGCAGGGGCTGTGGGCTGCGGAGATTGGGCCAGGGAAGGGGCTGGTGGTCTGGTCCACGAGGAAGCCCAAGGGGATTGGGCTGGGTGAGGGCACGGGGGAGGCGGAGTCCACCAGGGATAAGGGTTGTAGTGCAGTGTGGGCTGGGTTGGTGAATGAGAGTGATGAGGGAACGAGGTGTGCGAATGCTGTCCACGACCCCGACCACCGCGGTGAGGCCCACGACCACGACCTCGGTGGGGACCTCAGCCGCAATAGGAGTGGGATTCAAGGTATTGCGACGGGTGGTAGGGGAATGGAGTGGGAGGTATTGGCGATTGGGTGGGTGGGTTGGATGATGGACCCGGGGGCCGTGGCGAAGCCAGAAGGGCGGGATGCTGCTGAGTATGTTGACGGGAGGCTTGGCAGCGTTGTTCTTTATCGAGCATTTGGCGGGCGTCGTCCCATGATGCATCAGACTGTGTGATGAAGGATGTAACAGTATCGAACTCAGGAGGCAAGCCAAGAAGCATTTGCAGCACCAACCGGGATTCGGTCATCGGGTGACCTACGTCTTTGAGTTGCTCCGATAGATCTTTCATCTTCTGAACGTAATCATTCATAGAAGAGCATGAGGCCATGGTTGTGGTGGTGAAGGCGTGCTCCAGCGTGGTAGCGTGAGAGTTCTTATTATTAAGAAAAATCTGTTGAAGACGAATCCATGCTTGCTGGGCGGTGGAGTCGGCTTCTAAGACACGAACCAGGAGAGCATCTGATAAGGAACCATAGATCCATTGAAGGACGATGGAGTCTATTTTGGACCAGGACTCGTAAGTCGGGTCGGATGCGGCGGGAGGAGGAGTTCCATCGATATGATTCAACACATCATATCCATGTGCATGCAAACGAAAAAGCTTCACCCATGAAGAGTAGGTAACCTTCTCGCCATCAAGGATGCGTATTTTGTTTTGTATATTCGTAACCGAATAGACAGGGTGAAGGGGCTTGTTGTCGACAGAAGGAGAAGGGTTTGGAGGAGAGGAGAAGGGTTTGGAGGAGGGGTAGGAGGAGAAGGAGGGCTCGAGTCGCCCATGGTAAACGTATCCACCAATCGGAAAAAACCGAGGATGGTGAGGTTAGGGTTTTAGAGCCATGCTCTGATACCATGAAAATGTTCAAGGTACGTTTATTTTCCACGAATGTTTACATGATCCTATCATCCATTATATTGAGGATTCCGTAACCTACTCTCCACATATGGTGGAGAGGATTAAGTCAGCCTATAACTAACTCTATACATGATATATAATAAATATATATAATACTAATGAATATATGTTCTATGGCGTGACCATGTATTTTCTAAGGTGTTTCTATGATTTGGTTAGCATACCCGACTGAATAGCTTAGATCGAGTATTGTACAAGTCAAGTATTGTAAACTTCCAATGATCTTTCTATACCCGGTTGGATGGTTTCGGGTCTTTCATCTTTCTTTAATAATTTCAACCCCAACTTCATTGGAAATTAAGTAGAATTTTACATTTCCAAAGTCAGCTTATCTTAGGATCTTTGTTGCATACCCACTTGTTTCTATGAATACCCTTGATTGCTTTGCTTAACTGCAATGTCAAGATAATAACTAAGAAGTCCAAGATCACTGATTCTGAATCGAGTTTCCATTTGTTTCTTAAAAATTGTAATCTTTTGTATGTTTGTACCAGTTACAATCAAATCGTCAACATAATTACAAACGAGTAACAAATATTTATTTTTTTCTCTCGAAAACGGCTTGCTCATATGTACGTCTTGATAAAAAAAGATCTTTTAATGACATGTCAAGTTTAGTATTCCACGCCATCGGTGCTTAGCGTCAACCGCATAAGCCTTCTCCAACTTATATACCTGATGCTCCACCCTTTTTGATAAACCCATACGATTGAAAAACAAATATCTTTTATTTTAAAACCCAATGAAGAAAAAAGGATTTAACATTTAAGTGATGGACTTCCTAAGCTCGGTGTAACATTCGGCCCATCACACCACCAATATTTTTCGTTTTGACCACGAGGAGCTTACGTATTTGCTTTTCGTTACCAGGTGAAAACTTCCCAGGAGGTCACCCATCTCTGGATTGTCGCCACCTGAGCACGTTTTACTGTGTAGTTCTCCTCTCATCCGCAACTAATACGCCTACAATACGTTGATGATATTAGAGGCAGATGCATTCCTTATGAACTTATAATCTCTCCTGTCCAAGGCTAATGTGCGATTTATGTAGGGTGTCACAATCACTCCCCGTTGAACTCATCGTCCTTGATAAGCCTAAGAACTCACCATATCCGGTGAGGTTTGTCCCACCATCTTGAACGGCACAGGAGTGGCTCTAATACCATTCGGTATCACCCGACCTTTCATACCATCAATATTGTCCGCTTTGCTCACGAGAAGCTCACGGATTTGCTTTTGGTTCCCAAGTGAAAACTTCCCAGAGAGGTTACCCATCCCTGGATTACTGCCACCTGAACAAGCTTAAATGTGGAGTTATCCTCTCATCCACAACCAATACATCCAAAACACGTTGGTCATATTAGAGGCAGGTCATTTCTTATGAACCAAGAATCTCTCGTATCCACGGCCGATGTGGGATTTATATAGGGTGTCACAAGCACCCCCTCCCCCCGGACTCATCGTCCTCGATCAGCCCGAGAACTCACCATTCCTAGTGAGGTTTGTCCCACCATCCCGAACAGCACAGGAGTGGCTCTGATACCATTTGTCCATCACATCACCAATATTGTCTGTTTGCCCCCCCCTGAACTCATCGTCCTTGATAAGCCCGAGAACTCACCATACCCGATGAGGTTTGTCCCACCATCTTAAACGGCATAGGAGTGGCTCTAATACCATTTGGTAACACCTGTCCTTTCATACCACCAATATTGTCCGTTTGCCCATGAGGAGCTCACGGATTTGTTTTTGGTTGTCTGGGTGAAAACTTCTAAAGAGGCCACCCATCCCTAGATTGCTGCCACCTGAGCATGCTTAACTGTGGAGTTCTCCTCTCATCAGCAGCCAATACGCCCAAAATGCATTGGTAATATTAAAGGCAGGGCATTCCTTATGAACCAGTAATCTCTCCAGTACACAGCCGATGTGAGATTTATGTAGGGTGTCATAATCCCCCCTGGGCTCATCGTCCTTGATGAGCCCGAGAACTCACCATACCCGGTGAGGTTTGTCCCACCATCCCAACGGTACAGGAGTGGCTCTGATACCATTATGTAACACCCGGCCTTTCATACCACAAATATTTTCTGCTTGGTCCACGACAAGCTCACGAATTTACTTTTGCTTGCCCAGATGAAAACTTTCTAGGGAGGTCACCCATCCTTGGATTGCTGCCACCTGAGCAACCAAAAGCAAATCTACGACCAAAAGCAAATCCGTAAGCTTCTCGTGGGAGCGGACAATATTGGTGGTATGAAAGGCCGGGTGTTACACTCGGTTTGTTGCTAAGGCGAGTAAAAGTCTAATGGTTTCCATTCTAGCTATTAGTGTGAAAACCTCTTCAAAGTCAACCTTGTATTTTCGGATGCCCCCTTTCGCACCGAGGCATGTCTTGTGCTTTGTTACTTTCTCAATTGTATCCTTTCTCACTTTAAAAACCCACTTTAACCTTATAGGATTAATTTTGGGTGGCAGGTCAACTTGCTTTCACAATAAAAATAATGACTATTAGAGACTAAATTATTAGTGACTGATATATCGGTCTTAAACATTTAATACTAAAGACTAATATTTTAGTTACTAATAATATTAAGGACTTATTTTTCTGCGACTCGAGTTAGTGACTACTAAACAGTCCTTAATACATTACTTTTGTGTAGTGTTTTTGCGTTTTTTTCGATTGATGCCAAATTACTTTCCATGGATTTTATCCAATGCACTTCTTTAGTGGCTTCTTGAAAGTTTGTCGATTCGTTGTCCAATGATAATGAAAGTTTTGCTTTTATGTTGACTCGAGGAGCTTGATGCATCATCCATAACAAAACCTATGAATGTTTTCCATAGGATGGATTTTCAGTTTCATTGTCGGACTTGAAGGGGGCCCGATTGGGCTTGCATTTGGGCCTGATGGTCGCTTAACTCTTGCTCACCAAATAATAAAAGTTGATCGTCCTTGATAAACTAGTGTCGTAACCCATCGTGTATGATAAGATCACAGTATTTGATCGTGACCTTTGCCAGACTTGTCTCGCATTGTTGATCTCTATCACCGCCTTCTCGCGTTGGTTCGCACCCTGAAAGCTCTAATAATGATAATTAGTTTTACAATAATCTCTATATAAACTAATACACTCTAAGCATCCTTGTTAAACTCAAATTGTGACTAGGTTAAAAAAAACAAACTCGAAAAACACCTGGTCAATAAGTGAGCCATTATTAGCCTTCGTACTTACATAAGATTACACTACCAAAACTCTAATCAGATTATTAAGTGATATAAATGAACTTCGATAATGTAAAAGAAATTAACTAACCAACTAGTTGTCCTATTGAAGTAAATTTCTTGAAACCTAGTTCTGCATAAAAAAATAAGTTGAACATTTAATAACCTAACTTGTTTTACTAACGAACACACACTAGCTATTTTACATTTAGAGTTAATTACATGGTTGATCCCTATGATATGCCCATATATATTACAGCATTGGTCCCAACATTTAAAAGTTTGCATGTTTAGTGTCAATTGTAAAACAAACTGTAATATCTGTTATCCTTATACATTGTTATAAGGAAGTAATATCTAATGAAGATTTCCATTTACAAACCATTGTGAGGTCTTGCAAACCTCTTATATGAGACAAGCTTCTATCTAATTCTTGCAGCTTTTTTTGAATGCTCCTTAATTAGTTCTTCCATTAAGAATACAAATCCACTAATTAATAATGGTATTAAAAATAGTTATATATAATTATTCATGTTTAAAGTTAATAACAACCATACTGTCAGTGTTAGAGAACAGCATACAAGTTTCATTATAGATTTTCTCCCAAACACCTTCCATGGCCAATTACATCCACACCATTCAATATTCCACTAACACTATTTCTGTCTGTCATAATAAAGTAAATAATTAAGATTTGTTTAGGTCTATAAATTAAGGCAAGTTGATTTCCAGATATGAATAAATGCAGTCATTTTCTTTTGTCAACTTGTTCCATTTCTTTTTCATTTTTTGAGATTTGTGAAATAAGTATAAAGTATCGTTTATTTTTAATTAGTTAAACTCATCAATTGTTAATATTCTTAAATTAAAATATTAATATCGCTATTGTTTCCTTATCTAGGGCACTAGGGCTGGGATCGTGTTCTTAAATTTTGTAATAGCTTGACACCACGAACACAAGGAGCTCAATTATCGTTTAGCAACGATTTTATATATCAGAAGTTTTAATTAAAGTAACATATATTACAACATATATGTGATACTTCTAACAAAGAACTGAAGAAGTAGTCAGTAAAGGGGGTCATAATAGCTGCTTACACCATTCAAGATTAAGAACATAATCTTAATATTTTCAACGGTCGTAAAACAAGTTTGCAATAAAAAATACGGGTTGTTGCTTTAAAAGTACTAGAAAAAGAAAAGAACAATATATTTATAGCCGTGAACTTTTCTAATGTTGCTTTAAAGATAAAATATAAGACATTATTTATTTAAGTAAAAGAACTTTGAAAAACTAAAAAGCAATCACTTCTGATATTTGAAGAACTAGTACGTTGACCACTCCAAATATCACACTTAGATATTACTTGGGGAAATTTTGCACACACCTCGTTTTCCTGGGGAAAACCGATTCAAACGGTCACGGTTAGGCCTCCCCGTGACCGTTTGATCGGGTGTGAGACCTAACTGTCACGGTGCGCCCTAACCGTGACAGTTAGATCTGGGGATCCGTTGCCCAATGATTGGGTATGTAATCATATCACTGTGTTTTTATTTTTATTTTATCACTCGTTTAACCTAATCGTAATTAACAAGTTTGTGTTTTGTGTTTATTAATAATTTATCTTATTACAAGTATTTATTTATTACTAATGTGACGGTTTTGTGTTTAATTTGTTCGAGTTTGTAAAAATCGGTTGTCATTATACAGACATATTGTATATATTTGTAACACCCGGAAATTTGACTTTTTGGAGTGTCATGCGACTGGAGGCTCAGTCGCATGGAGCTCACACGACTGGAGCTCCATACGCATGATAGTCGCACGATTGGAGGTCCAATCGCATGGTGTTCAGGCGACCGAAGGTCCAGTCGCCTTGAGTCGGGCGACTGAACTGTAGCTTTAAGGGAGGGGCAGCCATCCCCCCCCCCCACACTTGCAAAACCCAGTGAAAAGAAGAGCAGAGAGAGAAAGAAGAGAAAGAAGAGAAAAAGAGAGAAAGTGGCGATTCGGGCTTGAAACTTATCGAGTGACTAGTCCAAACGAAGCTCTTCATCTTCTTCTTGTTTGTGTGAGTTCTAGGACCCCTCACTTACTTGTTTTCAAACGATTTTGGGGCTGGAACACATATAAACCCGTTTTTGAAATGTATGAGTTTGACCCATTTGGGTGTAATTGTATGTAATGTGTTTAGAGTGCGATTTTGGACTTGTATGTGCTGGTATGATGTCCTAGTATGATTCTCTATGGTTTAAGAAGGCTAATTTAGGCTGGAAATGAGTTTGGAAGAGTTTGAAGGCTGTATGTCGCGGCTACAGTTCGGGATGAACTCCAGTCGCTGCCCAGTTAGGGCTAGACGACTGAAGGGTCAGTCGCACGACTGAGGGGCGACTGAGGACCACTCGCATGACTGAAACTCAATCGCACGACTGGGGATTGAGTCGCACGGCAGGTCATACGACTGAGGTTCCAGTCGCATAGGTCCATTCGTATAGCTGTTCAGTCGTACGACTGAGGGTTAGTCGCATAGAAGCCCATTCGCATAGTGTTCATTCGCACGATAGGAGGTCCATTCGCACGATTGAATGCTCATTCACATAGTTTCCTAATCGTATGATCCAGTCGCGTGGAGGCCATACGACTGAAGTATGTCCAATTGCCCAAATAGGGCTGTTGTGTACGAGGAGAGAGATAGTATTGTAAGTATATGCATGATGTATGTATGATAAGTATGATGTAGCCCTATATGATGGTAATGACTGATGATTTGTAAATATCGACGTTCCTTGTTTTCGATATGTGTTTATCTTTCCGTGACTTTACGTGTATGATTATTGAATGAAACGAAAGTAATAAGAAACGTAAAGTGAAAGATAATGAAAGAGGAACATGATGAATGAATGCATGCATTAATGAATGAACGAATGAATGTAAGAAAAGGCTTGCAAGCAAATGTATGGAGGTGCACACCCCTGGCAGGTGTTAGCTCAACGGTGTGCGGGTTAGCTACCCCGAAGGATGCATATTGGGGTCAGTCTTTGGGATTGACCATATGTACGGGATCCTTGCCGCTTGCCCTAGGTGACTGGAACAGCAGTAGTGCACAACGTTCGTGATTGATCATCACAGGTCCAGCACCCGCAGTAGTTAAGCAGTTAATGCGGCCGATATATCGATGATATATCACCGATATATTGGTTATCGGTCTCTAAAGAAAATATCGGTCCAAAATATCGGTCCTTATATCGTTGGCGATAATATCGGCCAATATTAACGATATATCGCCGAGATTGCCGATATATCGGCCGATATTACCGATATATCGGCCGATATTACTGATATATCAGCCAATATTACCGATATATCGGCCGATATTATGTCATCATGTTTAAATACTATGACTTTTAGTTTTTGAGTATTTTAACTATTTACTTGACTATCTTAGTATCTTATTATTAATATTATATGGGTTTTAATGTTTTATATTTAACATATAAATATATATATGTATGTATGTATGTATGTATGTATGTATGTATGTATGTATGTATGTATGTATGTATGTATGTATGTATGTATGTATGTATGTATGTATGTATGTATGTATGTATGTATGTATGTATGTATGCATGTATGTATGTATGTATGTATGTATGTATGTATGTATGTATGTATGTATGTATGTATGTATGTATATGCAATTACCGATATCTCACCGATATATCACCGCGAGAACCGATATATCAAATATCGGTCAGTGACCGATATCCGATATTTCACCGATTTAACTGCTTAGCGCAGTAGTGCACAATGTTCGGGGTATAGCATATGGCATTGATCCAGAATGAAAGAGGAAAGATAAGTGGTACATGTACCTACCCTAGGTGACTGGATCAGCAGTAGTGCATAATGTTCATGGTTGATTACCACAGGTCCAGCACCAGCAGTAGTGCACAATGTTCGGGGTATTGTACATGTCACCGAATGTAATGAACGTACGAATGAACGTATGGAATGTATGAATGAATGTAATGAATGTACGAATGAATGTAATGAATGTATGAATGAAGATATGAAACGTATGAACGAAAGAAAGAGTTCATGAACGAACGTGAATGATAACGATGAACGGTACACGAATGAAAGCTAATGAATGAACGATGAAGATAATAATAATATTATTTGTGTGTACGTATGTTGTGTGATCGCATGTATGTAAGAATGGTTTTAATGAAAGAAAAGTACGTTTTATTATAAAACTAGAACTCACTCAGCAACGCTGACTTTTTATGTGTTTCCAGTTGGCAGGTAGTGTTGCTGAGGATGGTACGAGGCGGCTACTCAGCTCTTTTGGGATGGCATTCCTTTGTTAATATTTTTGTAATATATAATGCTGAATGTATTTAGAAAACAAAGTGGTGTTTGTTGAGGATTCAAATAAACGAGATTACTTAAGGAATCCTCTCACCACTAAAAGTCACTGTTTATGACTATTTTGTAATTGACTAATGATGTATCGCTTGCAAAAGCTTATATGATGAAATGAGATGTCTCTTTTGAATGTTTCCGCTGCAATGTCTATTTAAAATAGTTGTAAAATATATGTTTATGTGCAATGAATGACCAGCTGTGAGGTGCCCGGGAACGGGGCCTTACAATTTGGTATCAGAGCCAAAGTTTAAGTGAAACGGATAAATTTTAAAAATAAACCTTAACTTAAATTGAGAATGGGACAGAAGAGGGAAGGGATGCCAATCTGAGTAGCTGCGTGCCATCAGGTATTTTCTTAAAGTTAACTGGTAGTATGTGCGCATGTTATGTGTTTATGTGTTACTGTTAGATTTATATACTAATGTAGTCAGGACAGGTAATGCTCGGGTACGAAGAGTAAAGTAAGTGGCTAATCACAACTGGCCACTGTAATTAGGGACCTACTATACTTGACATAAACTGAGCTATTCCCTTGAATGACCATGTTGGTGTTTGAATCTTTCAGTGTGTGATAGAGAATGGCTGGTGGTAGATCTTATAAGGCTTCACGGGGTGGAGGTGGTGGTGGACGTGGTGCTGAACCGCGGCCCACAAGAGGAAGACCTAGGAGGGAGAAAGTGGTTCATGAAGAACCCGAGACCCCTCATCAGGAGGGTGTAGACGAGAGTGCCAATTTGAGAGCCTCGGTAAAGGAGGCAGTGGTTGAAGAGGTACATCAGGTCATGCAGACGATCTTACCGTCTGTGGTGACTGAAGTGATAAAGGCTGTCCGAGAAGGGGAAAGAAAAGAGAGGAATAGGTCCTCAGGGAGACAGGAACAACAAGAGCCGGAAACGGTTCTTTCTGATAATGAAGAGGAAGAGGAGGAGGAGCCTGTGCATGAGTCAGCACGAGGCTGTAATTACGGGGCGTTTATGAGGTGCAACCCCTACTTTTGACGGTAATGGCACTTCTGCTGCTGCTCATCGATGGGTGAGAGAAATGGAGGCTGTCCTTGATATCAGCGAGTGCCGGGAGGACCAAAAGGTGAAGTTCGCTACCCACTCTTTCACGGATTCGGCTCTATACTGGTGGGACAACATAGTCCAAGCCGAGGGTAGCAGGGCCATTGGAAAAATGAAGTGGTCCGAGCTGAGGAGGTTGGTGATCGAGGAGTTCTGTCCTCATTGGGAGATGGATAAAGTTGAGAGAGAGAGTTCCTGCAGCTGGAGGCGGGGACGATGACCCACCAACAGTACACCACGAAGTTCAACGAAATGGCACGTCTGGTGCCGGATCAGGTGACTCCTGTGACGCGAAAGATCAAGAGGTATATTTAGGGTTTGCTGGCGGATATTCGCAGGCATATGATCGTCGCCCGACCAATCACCTTTAGGTCGGCGGTGGACTTGGCGGGGAGACTGTATGATGAAAGGGCAGTGGTGGTGGTGGCTGATGGTAATAGGAAGGGTGGTGACAGGAATTGGAATGGGAAGAGGTTTGGTCGGGGTGATGCCTCGACGAGTAACAAAAAGGCACGGGTGAATGACCGCCGTGTAGCCGCACCGGGTACGGGACTGAAAAGGTGTGGTAAATATGGGAAGGAGCACAGTGGGGAGTGCAGACTGGGGTTGAATGTCTGCTTTAAGTGTGGGAAGCCTAGTCATATGGCTAGAGAGTGTAAGGGCATGAGGTGCTTCAACTGTGGGGAAAGTGGTCATATGAATAAAGACTGCTAGAAGCCGAGGGCTGAGAGTTCCGGCGTGAAGAGGACAGGGAATGAAGGATCAAGGGCAAACGCCAGGGCATTCACGATGATGCAGGAGGAGGCTAGGACGGACACTGATGTTGTGTCCGGTACGTTTCTGGTGAACCAAACTTTAGCCTCTGTATTATTTGATTCGGGTGCCAGTAGGAGTTTTATTTCTACTGCTTTCTGTGCCAAACTGCCTGTTAGTAGTAGGCGCGTTGACATATCGTTTGATGTAGAAACTACGATAGGTAAGTCTACCAGGATTTCCGAGGTGATAGAGGGTTATGATGTGGAATTAGAGGGCCACAAATTCCCGGTTCGACCATTTGCGATGACTCTGGGTGGTTTTGATTTGGTGCTTGGGATGGATTGGTTGGCGGACTTCGAGGCGAATATAGTGTGTCGAAAGAAGATGATTCGTTTGATAGCGCCTGACTGGAGTTCAGTAACTGTTTATGGGGATCGGGTCACGACGATTCCGAAAGTGATCTCAATGGCGGCGGCGGGAAAGTGTATGAGGCGTGGATGTAGTGCCTATTTATGTTATGTAAAGGATGTAGAAACGCCAACACCACAACTATCAGATGTTCCGGTTATGTGTGACTTTCCAGACGTGTTTCCCGAAGACTTATCGAGAGTGCCCCCTGACCGAGAGATTGAGTTCCAGGTTGATCTGATACCAGGCGCCCAACCTGTTACCAAAGCACCGTATCGATTGGCTCCGACGGAAATGAAAGAGTTGATGGAGCAGTTGCAAGAGCTGCTAGATAAAGGGTTCATTAGACCGAGTATCTCACCTTGGGGTGCTCCGGTCCTGTTTGTAAAGAAAAAGGATGGTAGTATGAGGATGTGCATAGACTACCGTGAGCTGAACAAGCTGACAGTGAAGAATCGGTACCCGTTACCGAGGATTGATGACTTGTTCGATCAGCTTCAAGGCGCCAGTTGGTTTTCACGGATAGATCTTCGATCAGGCTACCATCAACTGAAGGTGAAAGAGCAGGATATCCCTAAAACAGCTTTTCGCACGCGCTACGGTCACTACGAGTTTCTTGTCATGTCTTTTGGTTTGACCAATGCGCCAGCTGCTTTGATGGACCTGATGAACCGAGTGTGTCGGCTGATGTTGGATAAATCAGTGATTGTGTTCATTGACGACATCTTGATTTATTCGAAGAGTGAGACTGAGCATGCCGGTCACATTCGAGAGGTTCTGGAGACGTTAAGAAGGGAGAAGTTATACGCCAAATTCTCCAAGTGCGCGTTCTGGTTGCGTGAAGTTCAGTTCTTGGGTCACGTGGTGAATCCGGAGGGAATTATGGTTGATCCGGCAAAATTGGAAGCGGTGATGCAATGGAAGTCTCCAAAGACGCCATCTGAGATCCGAAGTTTCTTGGGTTTGGCGGGCTATTACAGAAGATTCATTCAAGACTTCTCCAAAATCACTTCTCCGCTAACCAAGTTGACCCGGAAAGATGTAAAGTTCGTATGGGGTCAAGCTCAAGAGAAGGCGTTTGAAGAATTGAAGGCGAGATTGACCCAAGCTCCTGTTCTGTAATTACCCGAGGGAAGTGAAGATCTGGTGGTTTATTCTGATGCTTCCTATTCGGGATTGGGGTGCGTGTTAATGCAGATAGGGAAGGTTATAGCCTATGCATCCCGACAGTTGAAAGTTCATGAGGTTAACTATCCTACTCATGACTTGGAGCTAGCAGCTGTGGTCTTTGCATTAAAGATTTGGAGGCACTATCTCTACGGGACAAAGTGCATCATCTTCACCAACCACAAGAGCTTGAAGTACTTCTTCAAGCAAAAAGATTTGAATATGAGGCAAAGGCGGTGGTTGGAGCTTATAAAGGATTATGATTGTGAGCTCCATTACCATCCGGGCAAAGCCAATGTGGTGGCGGATGCCCTTAGCCGAAAAGAGAAGCCCGAGCCGATTCGGGTGAAAGCGTACCAGCAGATCATGACCTCCGACGTGATGAAACAGGTCAAAGAGTTTCAAGATGAGGCTTTGAAAGATGATAGTCTTAACTCTGAAAGAATTAGGGGCTTAGTCGTGGAGTTGGGTGAAAACACAATTGGTGTTAAAACCCGATTCGGGCGGATGTGGATTCCTCGTTTTGGGGATCTACGGGTAAAGGTCATGGATGAAGCCCATAAGACTCGATACTCCATTCATCCCGGTGCTACAAAGATGTATCAAGACATGAAGAAAGACTATTGGTGGTCGGGTATGAAGCGTGATGTGACGGAGTATGTGAGTAAATGCCTTACTTGTTTGCAAGTGAAGGCCGAGCACCAGAAGCCGTATGGAAAGATTCAACCTTTGGATATACCAGAATGGAAGTGGGAGCACGTCACCATGGATTTCATCATGAAGCTGCCACGTACCCCGAAAGGGTATGATGCTATATGGGTTATTGTTGATCGTCTGACGAAGAGTGCTCACTTCCTACCGATGTGCGAGACATATTCATCCGAGAGGTTGGCCGATCTTTTCATCAAGGAGATTGTGACTCATCATGGGGTACCGGTGTCAATTGTGTCTGATCATGACACCCGGTTTACATCCAAATTCTGGAAGAAATTCCACGATGCCATGGGGACGAGGTTACATATTAGCACGGCTTATCATCCCCAAACTGATGGTCAGTCAGAAAGGACCATTCAGACTTTAGAGGACATGCTTCGGGCATGTGTAATTGATTTCAGGGGAAGTTGGGATGACCACTTGCCGTTAGCAGAATTCTCATACAATAACAGCTATCATGCCAGCATTGGCATGCCACCCTATGAGATGCTATACGGCAGAAGATGCAGGACACCTGTTTGTTGGGGTGATATTGGTCAGTAGGAATTGGGGAGCGTTAAAGTGATCGAGGCTACGACTGAAAAGCTTGAAAGGATCAAGGCCTATATGAAGGCAGCCAAAGACAGACAGAAGTCGTATGCTGATAAACGACACAGACCGATTGAGTTCCAGGTGGGTGATCGGGTTATGTTGAAGGTCTCACCTTGGAAGGGTATCATTCGGTTCAGAAAGCGGGGCAAGTTGAGCCTGAGGTATATAGGCCCTTTCCGAATAATTGCTCGAGTAGGAGAGGTGGCCTATAGGTCAGAGCTACCAGATGAGTTAAGTGGAATTCACCCCACCTTCCACGTATCTCATCTGAGGAAGTGTTTGGCGGACGAGGATATGATCGTCCCACTGGAGGATATCGAGGTAGACGAACGGCTCAATTAAGTGGAGCAACCAGTGGTGATCATCGATCGAAAGGAGAAGAGGCTGAGAAATAAAGTGGTTCCTCTTGTGCGTGTATAGTGGCAGCACAGGAAAGGATCCGAGTCAACGTGGGAAACCAAAGAAGAGATAAGGCAGCATTACCCACGTTTGTTCGAGGAATGATAGGTTTCGGGGACGAAACCTAAATAAGGGGGGTGGACTTGTAACACCCGGAAATTTGACTTTTTGGGGTGTCATGCGACTGGAGGATCAGTCGCATGGAGCACACACGACTAGAGCTCCATACGTATGATAGTCGCACGATTGGAGGTCCAATCGCATGGTGTTCAGGCGACCGAAGGTCCAGTCGCCTGGAGTCGGGCGACTGAACTGTAGCTTTAAGGGAGGGGCAGCCATCTCCCCCCCCACACTTGCAAAACCCAGTGAAAAGAAGAGCAGAGAGAGAAAGAAGAGATAAAGAAGAGAAAAGAGAGAAAGTGGCGATTCGGGCTTGAAACTTATCGAGTGACTAGTCCAAACGAAGCTCTTCATCTTCTTTTTGTTTGTGTGAGTTCTAGGACCCCTCACTTACTTGTTTTCAAACGATTTAGGGCTAGAACACATATAAACCCGTTTTTGAAATGTATGAGTTTGACCCATTTGGGTGTAATTGTATGTAATGTGTTTAGAGTGCGATTTTGGACTTGTATGTGCTGGTATGATGTCCTAGTATGATTCCCTAAAGTTTAGGAGGGCTAATTTAGGCTGGAAATGAGTTTGGAAGAGTTTGAAGGCCGTATGTCGCGGCTGCAGTTCGGGATGAACTCCAGTCGCTGCCCAGTTAGGGCTAGACGATTGAAGGGTTAGTCGCACGACTGAGGGGCGACTGAGGACCACTTGTACGACTGAAACTCAATCGCACGACTGGGGATTCAGTCGCACGGCAGGTCATACGACTGAGGGTCCAGTCGCATAGGTCCATTCGTATAGCTGTTCAGTCGCACGACTAAGGGTTAGTCGCATAGAAGCCCATTCTCATAGTGTTCATTCGCACGATAGGAGGTCCATTCGCACGATTGAATGCTCATTCGCATAGTTGCATAATCGCATGATCCAGTCGAGTGGAGGCCATGCGACTGAAGTATGTCCAATCGCCCAAATAAGGCTGTTGTGTACGAGGAGAGAGATAGTATTATAAGTATATGCATGATGTATGTATGATAAGTATAATGTTGCCCTATATAATGGTAATGACTGATGATTTGTAAAAGTCCAAAATCGCACCACTAAAAGTCACTGTTTATGACTATTTTGTAATTGACTAATGATGTATCGCTTGCAAAAGCTTTTATGATGAAATGAGATGTCTCTTTCGAATGTTTCCGCTACAATGTCTATTTAAAATAGTTGTAAAATATACGTTTATGTGCAATGAATGACCAGCTGTGAGGTGCCCGGGAACGGGGCCTTACAATATTTTCTAAATTTGAGTAATCATACTAGTTTGTTTTTATTTTTATTTTATCACACGGTTAACCTAATCGTAACATACATGTTTGTGTTTTGTGTTTATTATTAATTTATCATATTACAATTAATTTTTGTGTTTAATTATTTATTAAACAAGTTGGTTGTTATTATTTTATCACATGGTTAACCTAATCGTAAAAATCAGTTGTTATCAAATATATACAATTAACATTATCAACATTACAAATATAAAACAAACAAACAAATAAACACAACCAAACAAACACAACCAAATATACAAGTCATAATAACTGAAACTGCATATATATATATATATACAACGAGTTTTTACATACAAAAATAAATAAAATACAAACAAAATACCTATCTAATCCATCATCTCCGGATCGCTGCCCTGACCAGACCCGCCCGCGCCAGATGGGCCAGCACCGTCATGGTCTAACCGCCTCGGTGGCTGTGACAACAACGGCGTACCCGAGTGTGACATCTCACAATATCAAGCAAAGAACATTGTGGGTCTACTTTCACATTTGTGTGACAGCTCAGATGATACAGATGGATTTGATGAGATGGCTGACAACGAATCATCAGATGATGACATCAGCTGTGGCTTCTTTCAGTTCCAGCCACACACTTTAGGCTCTCTTTTACCTCTAATGGCTCTACCATTGCACATAAAGTAAACACTAAAGCGGTCAGCTTAATCGATGATGAATCTTCTTCTTTTGATATCTCATCAGAACCCGAAAGTTCTTCAAAGCGTACCTCAGAAAATGAAAACACAAACTGCATCAAGAAAGAAAAAGAGAATCACTATGATCTATTTATGGTTTCATGCTCACCTTCTGATGAACAAAGTTCTAGAAACATTCAAGATCTTCCCAAATCAGAAAGAAAACCTAAGATTCTTCTTGTTGAAGATCATGTGGTGAATGTGATGATGTGTGACATCTGTCCCTAACAGGACCGCCAATTAACGTGACACCCGTTAACTATCTTCACGCATTTATTATTTTTTCGTAAACTATGTGTTGTTTAATCGAATTATCTTCGTATACTCGTTTTGTGTTAACCATAATAATAATAATAAAAATAAAAATTATAATAATAATAATAATAATAATAATAATAATAATAATAATAATAGTAATAATAATAACAATAATAATGATAATAATAATAATAATAATAATAATAATAATAATAATAATAATAATAATAAAGTTCAGGGGGTGTTTTGTCATTTTATTAAACTTCAAAAGAAGTTTAATATAAAATAAGCAAAAAGTTTAAACCTCAGGGACCAAAAGTGTTATTATAAAATTACAACCCAACCCCCGGCCCATTTCCCCTTCATTTTTCCGACCGCCGGATCCGGCAGTCTCCGGCGACCCTACGGCGAGGCCAAAAACATCCAAAATAATCGATTTCAAATCGCACAATCGGACCAAATCATTCCGTGGACCCAATTCGAACAAGAATCCAACATTAAACGCGTTTAATCAGGCAATTAACAGCTCACAAACCCACTTTACTCTCGGATGCGATTCCAGCTCACAAATACACTCAAACAACAATTATAAACAAATTGATTCTACCTAATCGAACATCTATTTAAACCCAATCGAATACAGCTTCCAATTGCAAATAAAACACACACAAACACCAAATTCTATCATCATCCTCTGTCGCGACCTGCAACTCTATCGAACACCACCCTCTGGCCTTCCTAACTTGAAATTAACAGAGGGCTTTCGATCATTAGAATCATTTGAAGATATCTGTGCAATTAATTTGATTTTCATCAAAGTTTGATCATAGTTTGGATTCAAGGCAACCGCGACTTGTTCTTAACAGTCTTTATCATCAATTCGATTCAAAACAGGTAATTAAACATATCTATCTACTCAGTTTTACATGGGGATTAAAAGCCCCAAAATTAATTTGATTAATAACTTCGAATTCGGGTTCAATTTGATCGATTTCATTCTAAGGTTCGTATGGAAGTGAGGGAAATGGGTAAAAACAGTTTAAAAACATTTGGAATCAAATTATACCGCGGTTGGATACCTTGGTTTACTGGTAAGCGTGTGGGTGTTTGAGTTGGAGGTCCCGGGCTCGAACCCGGCTACCTACAACTATTTTTTTAAAGCTTTTTAAGCTTCTAAAAAATATATAAAAATTCTTAAAAATTATAAAAATAAGTTTTATAAACTTTTCTTATTTAAAATGTTACATAAATATTTTCTGTAAATTTATTTTATTTAAAAACCTTAATAATCTTTATAAAATATTATTTATAAATATTATAAATAATTATTTTTATAAAAATGGACACTATATCGTGTTTAATTATAAAATAATCATGGAAATTGTAGAAATTATACAACTTGTAATTTCACAAATCATTTACAAATATAACTATAAGTTATTCTTATAAAACATACTTTAATTAATTAAACTTAAATATATAAATCACTGAGTTTATAATTAAACTTAAATATATAAATCAAATCGTGTGTGTCAAACCAAACTATAACACCCTCAAATTTATAACAATAATATAATAGGGAGGGTGCTACTAGTTGAGTTATTATAACAACTCGGAGACTTCAAACGCAGCGGAATTTTATATATATTAAAACTGTTTACATTGTTAATAATATTTACAAGACTTTAACCGACATTTCAAAACTTTGTTAAACTTCAAATACATCGTTCCCAAAACCCAACATTTGTGGCCAGTATCATACACCATAACCGGAAGCTAACTCTGTGGGGGACCATCACCACATTTCAATAACAATAATTCATCAACTGTTACCACACCGAATAATTCACACACACATTCATCAGTCCATTTATTTATCCCAGTATTGATATGCATATCAAATACCCACAAGGTATTTATGGACATCTTTTTATCACTTTTAATTTGGTGGGTCAAACCTCCACCTCGCGTGTTGACGGGTCAAACCTCCGTCTATAGTTTGGTGGGTCAAACCTCCACCTCGCGCGTTGACGTGTCAAACCTCCGTCTATAATTGGCGTTGACGGGTCAAACCTCCGTCTATAGTTGGTGGGTCAAACCTCCACCTCGCCATTCACCATAATTTACCACTTTCAACTCATTTTCACATCTTTGTTTATTTATATGCATGCCAGTGCCCGATTTTGTCAAAACAACATTGTCAAATGACAGTAACACATTAAAAGGGCAATTAGAACTCACCTTAATATTTCCAACAAGTGGTTATCAATCCAAATATGCTAGGACAGCTAAAACTTCTCTTTCTCAAAGCAAATCTAAAACAATAACCCTAACTTAGTCAAATTTCCCCTAGCTGACCACTTCACACGACTAAGGCTATGCGACTGGACTCATTCGTGCGACTGAACATGCGACTGAGCTTAGTCGTACGAATGGACCATACGACAGAGGTGCGAATGAGCTATAACAGGGTCTGTGCGAATGACCTCCATTCGTGCGATTGGTTCATGCGACTGAACTTCAGTCGCACGATTGAACAATGCGATTGACTCAGTCGTGCGAATGGGTCATTCGACTGGGCTCATTCGCCTGAAACGGATCAGCAGCTGTGTTCTTGACATATTTGATCCAAAAACTCGAGTTTTAACTGTTCAGATTATGCCATATTCATAACAGAACATATACACCTCATTTACAACCGTTTCGGGTCCTTATTTCATCAATCTTCACAAAACTAGGATCCGAACCCTCACTTTTCAATTTTTAACAGAAAGATTAAACGAAAACCCAGATTTAAAACATGTTTTTGGATCAATTTTAACGACATACATAGCTTAACATATTCAAGAATCGATCCGTACCAAGCAAAACTTACCAAAACGGAGCTAGTTTGATCAATTGGGCAAGAACAGGGTGTTTAGGTTCGAGAAGAACAAGGGGATGAGGTTACAGCAGATAAAATATGCTTTTAACACCCTTTAACCGCCCTACTTATCCTACATGCCTATTTTTAGCCGACATACTCAATCGCACGACTGGCTCATTCGCACGACTCAATCGTACGACTGAGCCCATACGCCCGTCATTCGTGCGATTGAGCTTCATTCGCACGTATGGCATGTGACTGAACACTAAATTTAATTAAATATATAATATTGAACTTTTGGATGTTATAAGTCTACCCACCTTATTTAGGGTTTCGTCCTCTAAACCTGACTAAAACAAATAAGGGAAGTTTCGTCTCATCTCTTCTTCTGGTTCCCAGGTTGATTCGGATCCTTGGCGATGTGCCCACTGTACCCAGACTAAGCTAATGCTTTTATTTCTAAGTTTCTTCTCTTTACGATCCATAATGGCCACAGGTTGTTCAACATAATTGAGCTTCTCATCAACCTCAATATCATCTAATGGTACATATTGAGTTTCATTAGCTAAACACTTCCGTAACTGAGAGACGTGGAAGGTTGGATGAATAGCACTTAATTCTTCAGGCAAGTCCAACCTATACGCCACGTACCCTACTTTCTCCACTATTTGGAAAGGTCCAATAAAACGTGGACTTAGTTTGCCCCTCTTTCTAAATCGAATAATGCCTTTCCATGGAGAAACTTTTAACAAGACAAAATCCCCAACTTTAAATTCTAATGGTTTCCTTTACGATCTGCATATGATTTCTGCCTGCTTTTCACCTCTCTAATACGATTTTTAACTACTTCAAACTTTGACATTGTTTCTTCAACTATTTCACTATTTCCCAATTCACGTTGCCCCATATCTCCCCAATAAAGTGGAGTTCTGCATTTTCTTCCATACAACATCTCAAACGGAGACATCTGAAGGGTGGCTTGATAACTGTTGTTGTATGTGAATTCAGCTAAAGGAAGATGGCTATCCCAGCTACCTCTAAAATCTATACTACATGCCCGTAGCTTATCCTCCAATGTCTGAATAGTTCTTTCACTTTGGTCATCTGTTTGGGGATGATAGGCTGTACTAAAGTAGAGTTTAGTTCCCATTGCTTCATGAAATTTTCTCCAATACCTGGAGGTAAATCTGGCATCTCTATCAGACGTGATACTTTTCAGAACTCCATGCAATTTAACTATTTCTTTAGTAAAGATATCAGCTAACTTTTCCACTGAATAAGTTTTCCGTATGGGTAGAAATAAAGCACTCTTGGTTAGCTGATCTACCACTACCCAAATAGTATCATAACCTTTTGGTGTACGGGGCAGCTTCGTTATAAAATCCATATTCAGATCGTCCCACTTCCAAACTGGAATGGCTAATGGTTGCAATAATCCATAAGGTTTCTGATGTTCAGCTTTTACTTGGGCACAAGTCAAACATCTATTTACATACTGCATCACATTAAATTCATCCCTGGACACCAATAATCATGCTTTAAATCTTGATACATCTTAGTCATGCCTGGGTGAATGGAATACCTAGATTTGTGAGCGTCATCTAGTACCCTATCGCGTAAAGTCAACGGAACCCATATTCGACCAAACCTGATTTTAACACCATGACTATTTTCTTCTAAATATCTTTCTTGACCAACCATTCTTTCTTTCTTAATGTTTTCTTCTTTTAATGCTTCCAATTGGGCTTCTTTTAGCTGTTGCATAAAATCAGGAGTAATTACAAGTTTATACGCCTTAACCTTAATCAGTTCGTACTTCTCCTTTCTGCTCAATGCATCAGCAACCACATTTGCTTTCCAGGGGTGATACAGAATTTCACAATCATAATCTTTGATTAATTCCAACCATCGCCTTTGTCTCATATTCAGATCTTTTTGCTCAAAGAAGTACTTCAGGCTCTTATGATCAGTAAAGATGGTACACCTCACTCCATATAAGTAATGTCGCCATATCTTAAGAGCAAAAACTACAGCTGCTAGTTCTAAATTGTGGGTTGGGTAATTAACTTCATGGGCTTCAACTGTCTAGAAGCATAAGCAATAGCTCTCCCACGTTGGATCAAGACACACCCTGTCCATACATGGGCCTAGAACTCAATGAAATTTCCCTATGAAACTTCCCACATCTATTACATCGAGGAGAGGGACCTACAAAACCCCTAGCATTAAACTTTCTCTTCTGCGGCCCACTCTGTCCATACATGGGCCTAGAACTCAATGAAATTTCCTGATGACTAACCACTTCTTCCTTTACCACAGGTTTCTCGGACTCAGCGACTTCCTCATACATGTCCGCAGCCAAATTTACCGTGGCTTGGTATGTAGAAGGAGAATTAGACTTTACTAGCATTCTCACCTTAGGGGGTAGTCCCTGGATATATCTAGTATTCCTTTTCGCCTCAGGCATTACTAAATGAGGTATCAAGCGAGCCATTTCTTCAAATCTAGAAGTATACTCTTTATGGCTTAAACTGCCTGCCTGAAATTGCAAAAACTTGATCTTAATTTGTCCATCTCGTCTTTCGGACAGAACTTTTCTATCACCAGTTCTTTAAAATTTTCCCACGTCATCTGGTTCACGGCGGCCTCACCCATGGCCTGTTCCACTGTATCCCACCAGTACAAAGCTTCTGCTTGAAACGAATGCACTACAAAGCCCACTTTCTGATCTTCCTTGCATCTACTAAGTTTAAACGCTGCTTCCATCTCTCGTAGCCACTTATAAGTTACTACTACATCTTTTTGGCTTTCAAACTTAGGCGGGTCACATTCCTTAAAATGCTTATATGACACTGGTTTCTCCACTACAGGCTCAACAATAACAGGTGGAGGAGTTGGTTGGGAAGATGATTCACCACCTTTCCTAAGGTCGCTCAACATTTCAGGTAAGGTAGTACGCAACACTCGGGTGACCTCATCACCTATAGCCGTCTTAAGTTCATCACTCGAGATTCTAGCTTCAGGTCTAGAATTTGTATTACTGGTTTCCTCCATCTATAAGAAATAAACCATAATCAAATGATGAGTGATACCAGGATGCTGCATATAATGTAAATTGCCCATAACATTGGCCAGGTGTTATAAATTATTTACTTATTCACACCATCCTGCCTCTTCTCATTATCCTTTCACAGTTTATTTCTAACCCTATCTAAACCACAGAATCATACATACATATAATACTAATCTTTTAATTCAAACAATCACTTTCATTCAACAATTGACTGAATTATCACTAACAATTAAATACTCATTCACACAATACTTCACCCCACTTCCGGTTGTAGATACTGGCACTTCCCATATATTCAGTTAAAGTTTGAAACAATTAATTGTTCAAATCTCTTTAACCAAGGCTCTGATACCAACTTGTAACACTCTCAAATTTATAACAATAATATAATAAGGAGGGTGCTACTAGTTGGGTTATTATAACAACTCAGAGACTACAAACGCAACGTAATTTTATATATATTAAAACTGTTTACATTGTTAATAATATTTACAAGACTTTAACCGACATTTCAAAACTTTGTTAAACTTCAAATACATTGTTCCCAAAACCCAACATTTATGGCCAGAATCATACACCATAACCGGAAGCTAACTCTGTGGGGGACCATCACGAGCACCTCTATTACTACCTGGCATGCATAAGAAAACAAACACAAAATCAGATAAACTGGTGAGTTCTAACCTACACCACATTTCAATAACAATAATTCATCAACTGTTACCACACCGAATAATTCATACACACATTCATCAGTCCATTTATTTATCCCAGTATTGATATGCATATCGAATACCCACAATGTATTTATGGACATCTTTTTATCACTTTTAATTTGGTGGGTCAAACCTCCACCTCGCGCGTTGACGGGTCAAACCTCCGTCTATAGTTTGGTGGGTCAAACCTCCACCTTGCGCGTTGACGGGTCAAACCTCCATCTATAATTGGCGTTGACGGGTCAAACCTCCGTCTATAGTTGGTGGGTCAAACCTCCACCTCACCATTCACCACAATTTACCACTTTCAACTCATTTTCACATCTTTGTTTATTTATATGCATGCCAGTGCCCGATTTTGTCAAAACAACATTGTCAAATGACAGTAACACATTAAAAGGGCAATTAGAACTCACCTTAATATTTCCAACAAGTGGTTATCAATCCAAATATGCTAGGGCAGCTAAAACTTCTCTTTCTCAAAGTAAATCTAAAATAATAACCCTAACGTAGTCAAATTTCCCCTAGCTGACCACTTCACACGACTAAGGCTATGCGACTGGACTCATTCGTGCGACTGGACTCATTCGTGCGACTGGACTCATTCGTGCGACTGAATATGCGACTGAGCTTAGTCGTACGAATGGACCATACGACAGAGGTGCGAATGAGCTATAATAGGGTCTGTGCGAATGACCTCCATTCGTGCGATTGATTCATGCGACTGAACTTCAGTCGCACGATTGAACAATGCGATTGACTCAGTCGTGCGAATGGGTCATTCGACTGGGCTCATTCGCCTGAAACGGATCAGCAGCTGTGTTCTTGACATCTTTTATCCAAAAACTCGAGTTTTAACTGTTCAGATTATGCCATATTCATAACAGAACATATACACCTCATTTACAACCGTTTCGGGTCCTTATTTCATCAATCTTCACAAAACTAGGATCCGAACCCTCACTTTTCAATTTTTAACAGAAAGATTAAACAAAAACCCAGATTTAAAACATGTTTTTGGATCAATTTTAACCACATACACAGCTTAACATATTCAAGAATCGATCCGTACCAAGCAAAACTTACCAAAACGGAGCTAGTTTGATCAATTGGGCAAGAACAAGGTGTTTAGGTTCGAGAAGAACAAGGGGATGAGGTTACAGCAGATAAAATCTGCTTTTAACACCCTTTAACCGCCCTACTTATCCTACATGCCTATTTTTAGCCGACATACTCAATCGCACGACTGGCTCATTCGTATGACTCAATCGTACGACTGAGCCCATACGCCCGTCATTCGTGCGATTGAGCTTCCTTCGCACGTATGGCATGCGACTGAACAATAAATTTAATTAAATATATAATATTGTACTTTTGGATGTTACACACCTTTTGCCGATTTATGTGCAAAAAGTGACATGATACATGAATGTACGACACCTTACTCACCACAATCAAATGGCATTGCAGAACAAAGAACCTTACTTTAAAAGAGATGATAAATGCCATGTTGATTAGTTCTGGGATGAGCCATGACATGTGGGGGAAAGCTATCCTCTCGACCAATTATCTTTTAAATAAAATATCACCAATGTAAAGGATATAACCCCTTATGAGTTATGGATGGGTAGAAAACCATCATATTATCTCAAAGTGTAGGGGAGCCTAGCTAATGTGATTGTAACACCTCCTAAAGCTCAAAAACTAGAACCCAAAACTGTTGATTGCATATTTATTGGATATGCTCAAAATAGTAATGCAAATCAATTTCTTGTACATGAGTCTAAAAATCCCGATGTACAAAGGAACACTATCATGGAGATAAGGCCAAGGAATGCTTCATACTTTGAAAATGTGTTTCTAATGTGAGGAAAAACACCCAACATCCTCATCAACTCGGTTTTATGATGGAGGTGCAAGCTCATCAACATAAATTGATGACATAGTTCATAATAGTCAACATGAACAACCTGAGGTTAATGAATGAGAAATTAGATGAAGTAAAAGGGCGAGGGTTGAGAAATGAGGATGAGCCTAATACCTACCGTGAAGCGGTCTCCTCTTCAGAAGGACCTTAATGGAAAGAGACGATCAAGAATAAAATTGATTCAATTATACACAATCATACTTGAGAGCTAGTAGATCTTTCTCCTGGTTTCAAACCACTTGGATATCGTTGGGTATTCAAAAAGAAGATGAAAGCCGATAAAAGTATTGATAAATACAAAGCAAGGTTAATAGTCAAAGGTTTTAGACAAAAGGAAGGTGTAGCCTATTTTGATACTTAATCATTAGTGACCCGAATAAACTCTATAAGGATGATTCTTGCTATTGTGACATTAATAAATTTTGAAGTACATCAAATGGATGTCAAAACCATAATTCTAAACAGTGATTTAGAAGAAGAGATTTACATGAAGCAATCTAAGGGTTTCTCTGCCCCTGGTCAAGAGGGCAAAATATGTAAACTTGTAAAGTCATTATATGGCTTAAAGCAAGCTCTAAAATGATGGCACCAAAACTTTAATCGTGTTAAGATTGACAACTATTTCAAAATAAATGAGTGTGATAAATGTGTCTATGTGAAAGATATATCGGGAGGTTATGTAATTTTATATCTTTAACTATTTCAAAATAAATGAGTGTGATAAATGTGTCTATATGAAAGATATATCGGGAGGTTATGTAATTTTATATCTTTATGTAGATGATACACTTATCATTAGAAGTAATGATAAAATAATCAGATCTACTAAGGACATGTTAAAAGGAAGATCTGACATGAATGACATGGGTTTAGCGGATGTAATTTTAGGAGAGAAAATTATTCAAACCTAAGATGGTCTTGTGTTAAGTCAAACTCACTATGTGAAGAAGATTCTTGAAAAATTCATCTCGGGAGACACGCGTCTAGTACGTTCTTTGGTTGATACCATAAAACATCCAAGGAAAAATTAGTGGCGAAGTTGTTGCTTACTAGCATTTTTCTCCACGCGCGTTGCGCGTGGGAATCCAATACTTAGACGAAATCACTGAAAACTTGAAACACGGTCAGGTTCGGTTACGGCTACATGTTGGAAAAGATAGCCATCTAGATTCGTACAATCGCATCGGTTGCCGCCACATAACCATATCTACAAACCCTAAAGGGCGACGGAAGTCACCGTCGACAGGAGGATTACCACACATTCTCCGAACACCTTAAGGGTTTCAAATGAAAATAGCAGGCCCACCATCACCATCGCGCCTACGAACATCAACCACGGCAGGGGGGCAAGCCAGCGATAGCCATCTCAAAAGGTCTAAGGTTGAATGAAGACAATCGAGCGACAATCGCGGCCCGCTCCACCTCAACCATGGGGGCGGAGGCGGAGCAGCAACAGAGACCATGCCAACCAGACTTAAACCCACCGGTGGCGGTGTCATAACACCACCGACGCTACCCTCTCTCTACAAAAATCGAACAACAAAAACTACAAACGAAACAGACGCCACACACCACGGTGGAGGCAGCTTAGGCCAAACACGACGGCGCCTCTCCAACTTTCTCTTTCTATATACAAATTATAGGGGTAAAGAAAGCCTAAAACGTCATTTCTCTGTTTATACACTTGGTAAGATGGTGGGGCAAAATGAAAAACCACAAAAGTCATGTGGCCAAAAAACCATACTCTATAAACACATTATTCCTTCCAATTGTTTTTTAAATATTATGTAATTAGCAGCTCTGTCTTGAATAAAACTTATGTTAAAACTTAAGGATTTCACAATCATATTTTCAAAATTTAAAAAACTTTATGTTATTTTGAAAAAAATTATATTGATTCGGGTCACTCTTGAATAAGATCATATTAAACATAGATAAACATAAGTACCTTATGATGGTGTACGTATCAGAATTTGTAAAATATTTTAATTTAAAAAATTACAACAAAATGATGAAATGTATTGAAAAGTAATTATATATATATATCAAAACATCGACAAAAGTAACGCGTCTCAATTATGTGGAATTTTATAAAACATCATAATTTAGTTTTGAAAGAAAAATGAAATATGTTTAAAAGTGATTATCTATATTACAGAAGAAACAAATTTGATATTTTTACTCACATGTTGAAACGTAATCATTTAAATAAAGTAATTTTTGAAATATATATATACAATAAAAGTATTTAAAAAAAAACCATAAAAAATTGTTGGGCGCATGATTCGAACCTACGAAGACAAAATAGACAAAATACTAAAACTCTTGCAGAAACCAAACAAACAAACTATTGTGGCCTAGTTTTCTTGTTAGTGTTTGAAAGAGAGATAAAAATCCCGCTAAAAAGTGAATGTGGAATTAGAGGCTGAAAAGTGATGTTCCGGTGTAAAACCGCAAGGCACTTCTAGGGAGATGTATAATGTTCATAAAATAATCTCTCATGGCACATATGTAAAATAAAATTTATAAATATTTAATAATTTTAATTGAAAAATAGGCGTTGGCAAATGGTGGGAGAATCTATATTTTTTCCCTTTTTTAACGCCAAGTAGGGGTCATTTTTTCTTATTTACAGATTCTGGATTTATTCTTGCATGCATATGCATATATGAATTATTAAGGAAGATAAAGTAAGTAGTTGATTAACGTCAAAAGTCTGTATAGAGAAGATAAACGTATCATTAAAAAATCAATGGCTAAGATAAAATTAGTGTAATGTTAGATGTGAAAGGGCAAAAGATAAGAAAACCATAATTGTTTAATTTTTATTATGATAAATAATCTTTTTGTTTTTGTAGTATTGTTATATATTCTTATAGCTTATGCTTATTATTTTTTTTAAAGTGCATCACAACTGCGTTAAAAATAGTATTAAACTATGTTTGTGTGTGTATAAAATGGAAGTTGATAAAAAACAGTTTGTATCATAACAATAAATAACACAATTATGTTGATGTGGTTGTTTTTTATTGGCGGGGACTCCCAAAGTGATGGGTGTCAATTATTTGTCACGAGTGGTCCTGTCTCCCTACTTGCATTTTACTATTTGTCATTCACTTAATTAGATTCTCTTTTTTTCATTTTCACTATTCTATTTTACATATACAAGTAAATGAGTTTTTAGTGAATATCTCTCGTTGATTCATAAACTTAAAAACAAACAAACAAACAAACCTAGTATATCTCACTTAAGAGCAGGGTCTGGGGAGGATAGGTGTAGGCGAGTCTTTCCTCTATCTTGTTTGGTAGAGAGACCGCTTCCAAAGAGACCCCCGACTCGATAGCAAAAACAATACTGATAGAAAGACAACATACAATAAATCATATCACACATAGCATACAGTATACAAAAAGTCATATCGATAACAAGCCATCATACAATAAATCATACAACACATGAGTACACAATAAATCATACAACATATAGCATACATATATCCTAGGTGCATGTAGAATCACCGTTAAAGGGCAGATATGGGCTACTTATACATCAGGCCCCGCAACCAGACTTCAAATACTCTTCCTGCCTATATGTCGAACTAGAAGTCCTTAATTTAATTCTACGCCTCCACTCAGTCCTATCCTCGATCATGTACTCAGAGAGGTGCAAGTGTATCATATCTCGCCTAATTACCTCATCCCAAGTCAATCTAGGTCTTCCTCTACTCCTCCTACCCTCTAAGATGATGTTCTCTACTGCTCTAACTGGTGCCGCCATTGGTTTCCTCTTGACATGCCCAAACCATCTTAATCTTCCCTCTCGTATTTTATCTGTGATACAGGCCACTTGTAGCTTCTGTCGAAACACTTCGTTTCTTATCCGATCAAGTCTTGTGTGACCGCACATCCACCTCAGCATTCTCATTTCCGCTACCTCTATTTGTTTCTCGTGCGATTTCTTTATGGCCCAGCAGTCTGTTCCATATAACATAGCTGGACGTACTGCCAATCGATATAGCTTTCCCTTTAGTTTTGCTGGAAACCTCTTATCACATAGGATCCCTGATGCTGCTCTCCACTTGCACCATCCTGCTTGTACACGGTGCGCGACATCGCTGTGTATCTCTCCGTCCTCCTGCAAGTACGAGCCCAGGTATTTGAACCTAGACGTTTGTGGGACCGCCATACCCTGAATACTGATTTGGGTGTCCTCTTCCGCCTCGCCACTAAAGTTACAATGCATGTATTCTGTCTTTGAGCGACTTATCCTTAAACCTTTGCGCTCTAGTGCTGCTCTCCACTGTTCTAGCTTGTCGTTAAGCACCCTTTTAGATTCCAATATTAAGACAATATCATCCGCGAAGAGCATGCACCACGGGACTGGCTGCTGTATAGACTTGGTCATCTCATAAACTTAAAAAACATAAAATAAATAAAATACAATCTAAAATAAACTGAATACTTGTATGTGCAACCTTATAAAAGGATTAATCTAACTGGTAACTAATATGTGAACATTTATCCGGTTCAAAACTATCATAAATATGAAGAAGATATATAATTTAAAAAATAGGTTTAAATACAAAGTGTATTTTTGCTATAAAGTGTAAGAATACACAATGAGTCAAAAAAAGTCACAAAAAAATATATCTCACAATTTAAATCGAATTTTAAAAAATAATTCCGAGTTTTTGTTCCCCTAGCCGTCCTCACTAAGAAAAAAATTAATGAAAAATAAAAAAATTAACGTTTTTTATTGTGTAGAAGAAGAGGAGGAGGAGGAAGAGAAGTCATTGTACCATTATGAAAAACACAATAACGTCATTGTGTCATAAAAAGTCACAATGAAATTTTTTTTATTTTTCATTTTATTTTTTCTTAAAGAGGACGACGAGAGAAATAAAGACTCCGAAGTATTTTTTATAAAATTCGATTTAGATTGTGAGATATAATTTGTTTTGACTTTTTTAGTCTCATTGTGTCTTCTCACACGTTATACAAATATACTTAATAGAATAACCTCACCATAATTTAAAAATCCTAAAAATTTCACAGATATTTAATTCATATTTGGTCAGCCTGACCGAAAACTATATGCTTTTGTGGTCGGTCCCTTGTCATCAACCAGACAAACTTCATTAAAACTCGCCATTAAAACCGGTTTCAATAAATAAAAATATAAAATGAATAATTAATTTAGTCTCCTGATAAACTAGAAGGGGACGGTTTGCAATAGTTGATAAATTCCAATTTCTTTATAGGTTTTTATCACTTAAAATGCGTTTGAAATTTAAATTTTCAATATAGATTTCAATTCCCTTGAATTTTAAATCTTTTGAAAAATATTGAATTTCAAATGGAATTCCTTCTAATTCCAATTACAATTCAAATTCGAATTCCAATTTCAATCCAACAAATTCCGCAAACCAAACGCCCGCTAAATGAATTGTTAAGCATTGAGCTCATTGTGACCTGTGAAAGGTGTGACGAGATTAAAATTTTAAATTATGGTTAACATATAATATGAGTATATGGTATTAGATTAATATAAAGCTATTTGGTTATGAAACGTAGCAATACTTGTTATATTATTTAAAGTAAAGCACAAATGAGTCTTGCAATTCCCATTAGAAACAGAGGCTAAAATCATTTAAGAAATCAATCATATATCATATATCATATAGGGTAGGTTGGAATTGGTGCCCTCAAAGATGGTGATGCGTGGTGACGGTGTGAAGATAGTCGATGAGTGTTTTCCTAGACGAATATTTGAGCATATCAATCTCCATAATCACATAAATATTTATGCATAGTGATTGAATGAAAAAGATAAAATTAAAACAAAATATATGATTGTTTCTCTCTTTGCGATGCTTCTTAGATTTTATCTTATTTCTTTTGAGGTATTTCCCAAAATATAATAACATGCACACATGTATGAAGTGTACATACACGTGTAGATAGTATGTTATTAGTATCATATTTTTAATGTCACAAACTTCAAATATATGAAAATCTAGATACAATTTAGTTAATTTATAATAAATAGTACAAAAGGTCAAATGTTAAAACGGTTATTATGTTTTTTTTTTGTTTTTCAAGCAGGCTAGAATAATTAATTGTTGAAATAGGTGAAGTTTAAGTTAACTAACCCTACCAAGTGGTATGAAGTTGTTTGTTGTTGATTTGTTGTTATAATTTTAAGAGTTAATACATAAATGGTCCATGTGGTTTATCTAAAATAACAGGTTTGGGTACTAAGCAAAAATAGTAACAGGTTTAAGTACCGTGTTTTCAATTTGTAACGACTTAAGATATTAACACTAACAGACGTTAACTTTTCTGTTAAATCTAAGGGCATTTTTGTCTTTTCACTTTATAAGGACTATTAGTATTAATAGAGGGACTGGTTGTGTCATTTAATATAAATAAAAGATTGTTTGCATATAATATATATTCATACATACATATACAGTTATACACACATATATATACAATCACACCTGTCCTTCAGACTTTGGTTCAGCGGTTGAGAACCTCCCCTCCCAAGTGGAGGTCCGAGGTTCGAAACTCGTGGATACTATGTTTGGGGACATTTAGAGCAATGTAGAGAATCGTCCTTTTGCCATTGGTTGCGGAGACCGATTCTCAGAGTTCGACCCCGGTTTTCATCCGGCTGTTACTCCAGAGGGCAACCCTTGTGGAGGCAGTACGGTTTCCGGGGAAACGCCGTAACCAAGTCTGACAATCCAGCGTGGACCCGGTTCAGACAACATAGTCTGGAGCAGATGTTGGCTAGGGTCGCCCAGTGGGGCGATGTGACATTGAGTCACTCATATGAAAGTCACCGTTCAAAAAAAATATACAATCACACCTTCAGGTCTAGACTAATTTCACCACCACCATGGCCGGCCACCACTGTCAGCCACCACCAGCGCCCGCCAGCACCGACCACCACCTCGTACATCTTTCTCACCACCGCCATCGTCTTCAGCTCTTGAAATTAAACAACAACCGCACCAAAAACGCTATCTTCATCTTCATTCACCACTATGGACCATCAAACTTCAACCAGCCACCACCACTCAATGCCCTTGAACCATTTCCATTGCCTAATTTGTATGAAACCCACATCTATTGCATCACCATCATCATCATAGCATCATCATCACCACCATCATCATCACCGCCATCACAGCATCCATCGTTGATTGATCATCACCATCGAACTGTTGGGTTTGTTAGAACATAAAATCATAGTTTAACCATTTAAACTTTCTGAAAACGCAGCGGAAGTATAGCATTATAACCATGTTTATAAGCTGAAAAATATGTTCATTAGATGACCATATTGATGTATAAAACAAACCCAAAGAACAAAGGATCATTTATGTGAATTAGCAAGCTATGAACATATGTAAAACTACATAAAATCACAACTTCATTGAGCTGTGTAACTACCTTACTGCAGCAGCAAAAAATCGACCAAAAGAGATGTTTGATGAAGATGGAGATGCCCAAGATGCAGCCAAGACTTCAAGGATATAAGTCCTCAAGATAGTATACCCCAAGCTTCTTGCAAACACACCTTCTTGTTAGGTAGAATACACCAAGAACAACATGAAAACCCTCTTATTTCTTGCTAAAACCCTCTTTTCAGCTGAAGAAAACCGTAGCCCTTGAGAGAGAATTAGAGGATCTCTTTTGTTGTGTTGCATGCAAATGAGAATCATCATCATGGAGTGTAAGAACCTATCTTATTTCTTGCTGAAAAACCCTCTTTTTCAGCTTCAAAACCCAGCTCAAAATCCTGCTATATTGCTAAGCTTATACAATTAACCAATTAATTGTATAAGTAGTATACTCTCATTATTATTTGGTGTTATACAACTAATTTAAATAACACTTCAAATAATATTATTGAACAAAATATCCTAATAAATTGTTCCATCTCATATGCAACTTATTTAGAAAACCCATTTTCTAAATTGGTGTAAAAATTTAATTGCATGATCATATCATCAATTAAATATTAATTGGTGTTTGCTAAGCTTGTTATTGGGTATAACCCGACTTGGATCATAACGTACTAACCACATCAATATTCTAAGTGTCTTGGAGATATAGAATCTTACACGAACAACCACTGATGCTTGTTCTAACCCTAGGTTTAAAGATCTATCTATAAGCCCTAAAATCAAGTATCCCCGAATTAGGTTTTAGGGTTTTGAGAAAGATTTAGGTTTTAAGGATTCTTAGAAGATGATTGTGATGGAGGTTTAGGTTTTAGGTTGGGGGGAGCAGTCAATGGTGGGTGGCGATGATGGAGTTGGAGAGGGGTAAAAGGTGGCGTACGAATGGTTGTGGTGGTGGTCGGACGTGTGGGAGACCAAAGTGGTCGGCGGTGGACAGCAGTGATGGACGTTGATGGCGGTCGGACGTGTGGGAGACCAAGGTGGCCGGCAGTGGACAACAGTAATGAAAGTTGGCGGTGGTCGGCGGTGATAGCCGACGGTGGACAGCAGTGACGGACGTTGGTGGTGGTTGGCGGTGATGGTCGACGGTGGTGATACTCGATTGTAAAGACATATATGTGTGTATGTGTATATCTTTATATATTATTTTAACTAAATTACATGAATAGTCCCTCTAAGTACGTAGTCCTATGGAGAGGTGCGGGGATCGATTCCACACATCTCCAAATATCAATATTTTTTAACTTTTGTAACATAGTTTTATAAAAATGACAGTTGGTATCTTGGCCTTGCCATATTCCAACAAAAGTCAACGAAGTTTCAAGACTTGGCCTTTATTTTTAGCCGATTGATATGTATCCCACTTGGTTAAGGTGAAGTACTTAAGATATGTAAATGTGAGTAGTTCATATGCTCAAGTCTCACTCTGAACAAAATATTTAAGGTTGAGTCAGGGGGTTTTCCCGTAGTGGGTTTCTTTTTGTTTAAGTTGGGGGTACGGTTGATGCACTCTAAATTATATATTTATATGAATATTTTACTACACTTTAATAACTTTTTGGTTAGTTACTATTAGCTACTACACTTTATTGGTTCACATTTAAATTTTATAAGATCCAGATAATAAGTAAAGACGATGTTTATAAAACTAAATTATTTAAAGTTTGATTTATATTATCAAAAGCACAATGTGTTTTTTGTAGGATTTGTTAATAAACTTTGACTTTTGATGTCAAAGTCTATTAACTTGAAAGATATAAATATATTATAGTTGAAAGCATTCATTCATAAAAAGTTTAATGTTGATATATGGAATTTTTTTGTGCTTTGCAGCCCACGTGGAAAAGGGTTCACCATGGAATTAACAATCAGTCCACATGCAAAAAAATTGAGCCGAAATTCTTGTTAGATGTGCAAGGAAATTAACCTACGACTAAAAAAATATATAAAAGGAGAGACACAAGAGGGAGAATAGATATTTTTCTTGAAGGGGAAGATAACAATTGACGGCAGTACAGGGACGACGGAAACAGAAAACAAAAATTCTATCATTTTGATTCAACTTTGAAGTTTTTAGTAGGTGTAGTGAGCAATCCTAAAGCAAAGAGTAAGATCGGGGAGCAAAAATTGAAGCGTTCAAGCATTGGAGTCTTTCGGTTTTGTTTCGTTTTCAATTATTTTTTTTTGTTTCATTGATTCTCTCGTTTATGTTACTAAAGTTTACAACTTTATTATCGTTTTTAATGTTATAAACGTTATGAGTAACTAACTTTTTAGTACTACTTAGGTTAGATCAAAAACTAATATGTTTTGACTAAATATTTGGTTTTGATTTCGTATATTCGTTTATTAATCTTAGAACTTCACTATTTTCTCAATTAAATATGAACATGTGTATTGTTTTATACTTAAAAGTTGTTGCTATGTTCGTGTATGTTTGATCTTGATTGATTGCGTGACTTCTAGATTAGGTTTACACGTTAAATTAATTACTTTATGTTTTTAATTTTAAACTTTGATTAGAGACAGTCTTAGGAGCATTGGTTGTGATTTGATAGTATTTTTAATGTGCTACATTATCTAGAACCTAGGGGTGATAGATATTGCTTAAAAGTTAAAACCTCCTACCCATTGCTTGTTAGGTTCAAAATTTGCGAGAGCGTGTTTACCTTTCATTCGTGGTGTTAGTGTTTTAGGGTATTTAATTTAATTTAATTAAGTTGTCCTTTGTCTTAGGGTTGGAAAATATAATCTTAAGACATTATGGTAGAAAACCTAGGAGCGATCCTTCATTAGCCATTTTAATAAACCTATATTGTGCTTCACAAGTGTCTTTGGTTTTTTAGGAGTAGCAACAGGCCTAGTTAACCCTAGATACGTATTTTTAGAGATAGTCATACGAGTAATTGTCTTTATGTCATTGCATATTAGTTGAATTCCTACCTAGGTTGTTATTTCACATAGTTGATCGTATTCAAGTTTCAAAGTTTGAATTCTTAATTTGTTTATTCCAATCGTCGCGCTTAGATTAATTAATTTTAGTTAAATTGTTTGTTTTGTTTATAAAAAACTACTTAAAATAATTAATTAATTAGGTTAGAAGTCGATAGAGGTTTATTATCGAGAGCCGCCAATAGTGTCCACGGATTTGATAGTCTGTCTTACCTAAACTTTACTATATCACGGCTGATACACTTTCGATTGTGTGAAGTTTAGTAGGTAATTCCATTTTTAAAACTAAATCGTGAAAATCGTTTTTGTAATAAATTAATATACACACACACACACATATATATATACATATATATACACATATATATACATATATATACACATATATATACATATATATACATATATATACTCATATATATACACATATATACATATATATATATGTATATATATACACACACAGACATACATATATATATACATATATATAGATCTATATACATATATATATACACATATATATACACATATATATACATATACATACATACATATATATATGTATATATATACACACACATATATATATACATATACATATATATATATACATATACATATAAATATATCTATATACATATACTTATATCTATATACATATACATATATATTTATACATATATATATACATATATATATATACACACACATACATACATATATATAGATATTCACACATCAGCGGTCATGACTGGAAAACGGATAGATTGGCCCCACTAAGATTAAAGTGATTATCTTCGGCTTACATATGTCTGTTTTCCATTGTAAAATTGTTTTGACTTTCTTAGTGCATAATTTAGTTCGATTTAGCCGGAAATTGTATGAGATGGGACATTGATCAAATCGCAAGTTTTGAAATTTGTTGAAGAGTCTCACTAGGCAATGTTTTCAGAACCGGATCGGACGTCAAACAGGACACCTTAATGGTCCGGCAGTCGGACTGATCAGACTGGATCTAAGAAATTAATTACGTCATAATTATACATATAGGATATTATATATATAGTTATATATATAATTCAATATAAGTAATTTATGTGTATTGTATAGTTATATATAAAACTTGACAATAATCTTATGTCCAATACATCAATTTATTATTCAACCCTTCGTTTTTACCCATTAAAATCCAAACAAAAAAATTAGAAAAAAAAAAGAAAAACCAAAATCTGGTCCGACCACCGATTCGTAACAAACCGGCCGGTTGAAACTCTCCAAAACGAATTGATGCAGACTAGTTCGGTCACCCCTCCGAATTCCAGTCGGACCGGCGGGTCTGATCTTGTCTTGAAAACATGGTCACCAGGTAATGAACTTATGCATCTTTACAGAAAGTAAACTTCTAGAATTCAATTGTTAAACATATCCCTCTTTTTAAAAAGTAACACAATGTTACATTCAATACATATAAGATACGTTTAGCGACTCCAGTTTACGATACTTGTAAAGAATCACCAACATTGATGAAGAAAGATTCAAAATCCTGTGGAAACAGACATCAATTCCCATCTCTCAATGAGATTTCAAGCCCAGTTGTGTTGTTCGACCGCAAAGCAGAGATGATTTGTGGGTCGGTGTGTTATCAAGCTAAGCCAATAACTAGTGAACAATTTGACAATAGAGCTCGAGTGAAATCCGAGTTAAAGTGTGACAGTCTGTATGATCGTCAAGACTAGAAAAGCCTGGTGGAAGCAAAACAAATACGAGAATATAACACAATGTTTGTCACAAATCATGTCGCTCAACCACAAGAAGATGGTGACTTTATGTATGGCTTGGAGAATGCTTATTAAATGTATGGTTTACAACAATAAATTAGTACACTTGGGGTAAACAGCCCGAAAAAGCGACTCGCAACAGCTTTGTACTGATGGCATGTGAGCATAGAGGCAATCCCAAAGTATTTTATACACTTGAAGAACCAAATTGTAAAATTCATGACTTTTGAGATGCATGTCTTGCAAAAGTAACCCTCACTTTTGGCGTAATATAAAATTGCTGGAAGTAAAACGATGAGCAGTATGACCCATACACTCGCGCCTGCTGAAAAAATACAAAAGAAGCAAAACAATAGTAAGAGTAAATATACAACACAAGGATGAATATGTATGTATGACTGTATTTGTGATATTTTAAGATTGCAAGATGGGCGGGTCAGGCCGGTTGGTAACTGGCCAAACCTTTTAGGCATGCTAACTGTCCTCATGACCACTTTCTGGTCCTTTTTTTAAAATATTAACAAATGTATTAATTATGAGTACAACAGTCAAGCACTAGACTCCTTTGACCGGTTTTCTTTTAAGTTGTACTCTTTTTAGGGATACAGTGTAAGCGGGAGCGTCCAAATAGGCCCACTTTTTTCATTAAGGTCACCCGTATATTAGAACTGCATAATAGGTCACCCAAATTATATCAATTCCAGCCAAAAATATACGGGATGATATAAGTGCCCTTAAAATTCTTAAAAAGGGAAATACGTTTGATGAGGTGCCTAACATATTATAGGTTAAAAATATTTTCTTTTAAAAAATTTAAGGGCGTCTTTGCATTTGGCATGTTTCTGGCTGGAGTTGATATAAATGAAACCAAAAATATTTGTGGGTAGCACGTAAAGTAATTTAATATATGTGTGACCTTAATGAAAAAAATTGAATACAAGCCTCCGCATACATTATCCTAAGATTTTGTTTCACCCATTTGACCCGTTTGAAAAAAACACACAACCTAAATTTACTAACTCATAAGTAAATGGGCTGAAACCAGCAGTTCTAGACGTCATAATATCATATTGTCAGGAAAAGTCAAGCAGATGCATACTGTTTATGGTAGTTTCTTCTATCAATGTCACTCTTGTTCTTGAATCTAAAGATGTATTTAAAAACAAAAGCAGGTAAAATACTATTTTGGCATGGACTAGTAAAGCTCAATATAATGATGGGAAAATGTCATAGAATAACAATCAAGTTTCAAAAGTGTTCTAATTTAGTCACTTATGTATATTTTTCTCAAATTGGATGACCAAATGATCAAATCGAGCCATAATTAAATTTTCTTATGTTAAGAAAGTAACGGTGGAGAAGACGTGAGGGTCAGAATTTTCAATATATAAAATTATATTAAAAAATAAAAAAACATGTTAATTATGAAAAAAATAAAAAAGTACATAAAATTTACGTAAACATTCCATATCAACATCAAAAAATAGAAAAAAATATTTTCTAATTGAAACCAAAAGTATAACATGCTAAAAAACATATTAAGACTTTTAATTTATATAAAATATAAAAACTAAATGACTTAATTGAAACACTTTTAAAACTTGAGTTATCTAATTGAAACACTTTTAAAAGTTAGTTACTATTTTATAAAGTTAGCCCATAATGATTAATGAATGATTAAAAAGAAAATAAACCTTGAATTTAAAACTTGAGGATGCGAGTGATGTTACAGGCCCAAGATGTGCTTTCTTAACTACCTTCATGCTACCTGAATTTAAAATAAAAATGTCTCCTTCTATTGTACCACTGTGATTTTCATAAAAGAAAATTAATCAAGAAAGAGAAGATGAAAGCCAGATAGAAAATGTTAACTGTGTTTCTTTTTCTTTCTCTGTGAGGAAGAATTATCATGCACGGACCACATGGGTCAAATCAAAATGCTTCCAATTTTTAAATCATGTCAAGATAATAGAAGTGGCCACTTCCATCCATTAGAATAAAATTGAGTCAACTTGGGCTTCTTTTATCTCCAACAACTCAAACAAGTAAAATACTAAAACTTAGGTAAAACAAAAATTGGTCGAAAATTAATTACCTATTTAAAAGTTAAGTTACAATTTGAGCCCTTGTAGTTTGATCTAAATGCGAATGGAGTCTGTAACTTTTTAACATTACGAGGAAGATTTCTAATTTACAAATATGCACAACTTTTAGGCGCGGGTCTGTTAGACTTGTCCACAGCTGTTAAATCACTTTAACCGACTGACCATTTTACCCTTTTGAAATACATGTTTTGGTCCCTCAAGCTTGTAATTAACTTCTTTTTTGGTCTCTCAAGCTCGTAACTGAATACTTAGTTCATATACACACATACACATATTAACTTATAATATATATTTACCTATTGACTTATAACATTTCATATAATATAATTTTCTTTATTGTTTTATTTTTAATCTACAATATGCTGTCAAAATTGAATGGTAAGATTGTATTAAAACCAAGAATTTCAAGAACTGAATGGTTCGTAACAAGAACAATAAGAACAAAAGACGGTCGGATGTAGAAACCGACAAATAAGACTTGATGATACAAGACAATATGCAGAGTTGAGACTTGATAGATTGATGATTTGAGAAGAGAAGGCAACCAATATATATGTACTCAAGCCCTAGAAAAGAAGACGCGTCAATGGAGCGTGAAATCTTCAATTACAGCTGGATAATATCATAAAATGGCAATCACCGTCAAGAGATATTTGTGAATATGATTTCAAGATTGAGACTTCCCAATTTCAGTTCTTATCTCCAGCAATATACCATAAAGGCCTTGAGTAATAACAAAATCATAATCTGTAAAATAATAATAAAAAATAGAATAACTATAGAGTATTTGTTGTTGAATTAAAATAATTTTAACATTCCCCCTTAATTCAGCAAGCAAATATATCATGCATTTTAATAAATTGCATAAAATCTCATGTTGTTTAACCAACAACCCTTTTGTAAAAATGTCTGCCAATTGATTTTGTGAATCAATTTTTATTGCTTTAATAATATCTAATAAAATTTTTTCTCTTATGAAATGAAGATCTATCTCAAAATGTTTAGTTCTATCGTGAAATACTGGATTTGCAGCGATAGACATAGCAGATTTATTATCACAAAACATTTTTACCGGCAAAGAAACTTTAACATTTAAATCTTTTAAAACGTTCAAGATCCACATAATTTCACATGTTACAGAACACATAGCCCTGTACTCTGCTTCAGTAGTGGATCTTGACACAATTGCTTGTTTCTTACTTTTCCAGGAAATTAATGATTTTCCTAAGAAAATACAATATCCTGTAACAGATCTACGAGAAGTAACACACTTACCCCAGTCGGAATCGACATAGGCAGAAAGATCAAAAGAATTACCTTTACTGAATAAAATACCTTTACCTGGGGATTTTTTAAGATATCTCAAGAGTCTTAATGCCAACTGCAAATGAGAATTAGTAGGCTTATGCATGAACTGACTTAAAAATTGAACAGAGTAAGAGATGTCAGGTCTAGTATGCGAAAGATATATTAATTTTCCAACCAACTTTTGATAGCCGGTTACATTAGTTAATTGATCATTATCACTTGATTTAGACGTAACCACATAGTTTAGCTCAATCGGAGTACTAACTGGTTTGCATCCAGTTAAGCCAAATTCAGCAAGAAGTTCAAGACAATACTTTCGTTGTGATAAACAAATTCCTAATCAGATCTTATAACTTCAATGCCTAAAAAATATTTCAAAATCCCTAAATCTTTAATCATAAATTTGGATTTCAAAGACAACTTTATTTTTTCTATTTCATCAAGATTATTACCAGTGATAACAATGTCATCAACATATACAAGAAGAACAATAAAAACAGAATTAACACATTTAGTAAACAGTGAATAATCACTTAAACTTTGCACGAAACCAATTTCTAACAAAGTGCTAACTAATTTCTCATTCCAACTTCTTGAAGCCTGTTTTAAGCCGTATAAAGATTTTACCAATTTTACCAATTTGCAGACTTTGGTTTCATTTTCAGAGAAGTAACCTTCAGGTAAAGACATGTAGACATCCTCTACTAAATCTCCATACAAAAAAGCATTGTTAATATTTAATTGAAAAAGAGGCCATTTATTTTCAACGGCAAGACTGATTACACATCTAACAGTCACCATTTTAACCACGGGAGAAAAAGTTTCATCAAAATCTAAACCCTCTCTTTGATTATACCCCTTAGCAACTAAGCGAGCTTTATACCTTTCAATTTTGCCCGTGGATTTGTACTTAATTTTAAAGACCCATTTGCAGCCAATAGGTTTTCTACCGGCCAGTAGATCAACCAATTCCCAAGTTTTGTTTCTATTTAAGGCTTCTATTTCTTCATTCATTGCATTTACCCAATTTATATCATTCATAGCTTCTTTAAATGTTTTTGGTTCAACACTTTTATTCAACTTGGAAATAAAACAAAAATTTCACATGAAAGCTTTGAGTAATTCACAACCTTTTCAAGCCCATATTTAACTTTACCCTCTATAACAAAGTCATCTAACTTTCTAGGAAGAGTAACTGTTCTAGAGGACCTCCTTGACACTTTATCCGACACATTACCCTCAGGAGATTTTGTCTCATCATTTGAGGAAATGGTGTTATCTACCTCGCCAGAGTTCACATCTAGGTTACTAGGTTGCTGATCCTCAGCCCCACTAGCAGCACTATCGGAACCACTTGGCTGCTGATCACCACCATTAGAACTCTTAGACACCCTCTCTTCATCATCGGGATTTATTTCACTTTCAGAGAATTTTGATGCAACCTCAAGATTATCAAAAAAATTTAGATTGTTTAATGACTCATTCAAATTTTGAAGCTCAATTAAAGATTTAGTTTCCTTAAAAGGAAAAACTTTTTCATAAAATTTCACATCCCTAGAGAAAACAACTTGTTTTTTATCAAAACTCCAAAGTTTATACCCTTTTTTATTATTAGAATATCCAATTAAAATACATTTTTAGCGTGACTTCCAAATTTGTTATCATTATTTAATACGGTACAAAAACACAAGCATCCAAATACTCTTAAGTGACTCAAAGAGGGTTGAAATCCGAACATTAACTCGTAAGGAGATTTTCCATCTAGAACAGACGAGGGAGTCCTGTTGATAAGATAAGCAGCAGTAAGAACACACTCAGACCAAAAATATAAAGGAATTCCCTCTTGAAATAACAATGATCTAGCAACATTTAACAGGTGCCTATGCTTTCTCTCAATAACACCATTTTGTTGCGGAGTGTAAGTACAAGAGGTTTTGTGAATAATTCCATTTATTCTCGTAAAATTGTTCATTTGATTTACAAATTCAGCCCCATTATCACTTCTAAAGATCTTGATAGTTTTTCCAAATTGATTTTTTACGAGATTAAAAAAACTTTCAATATAACAAAAAACTTCACTTTTGTTTTTAAGCATATAAACCACACAACCCTTGAGAAATCATCAACTATAGTGAGGAAAAGTTTATAACCTTCCCTACTAGGGACTTTATAAGGCCCCCAAACATCTAAATGAACCAAATCACCAACATTTGTCGACTTATGATCACTCAAAGGGAAAGGAACTCTATGTTGTTTAGCTTTATGACAAACCTCACATGGAATGATATCATTTGATAAACTTAACCTCAATTTTTCTTTTAATACACACAGGACCTGGTCAGATGGATGCCCTAGTCTAGAATGCCACAAATTTGCAATATAAAAACTATTAAAACACCTTGACAGGTTTAGATGCATCACTACAAAAGTACAAGCCATCAAGTTGGTTACCAGTCACCAGGATTTTCTTGGTGTACAAATCCTGAATATAGCAATTATGTTCATCAAAAGATACAATTAGTTTGTTATCCTTTGCCAACTTATATACAGAAAGGAGATTAACACAATAATCAGGAACAAAGAAAACATCAGTTAGAATCACATCACTACTTAGTCTAAGTGACCCAATTTTAGTTACTTTAGCATTTGTGCCGTTAGGATGACCAATTCTTATATTAAAATCAGAAACATCAATGTCATCAAATAAGTTCTCATCTGTCATTACGATATGTTGATTAGCACCAGAATCAACAACCCAACCATTATCACCCAAAGATTGTGATTTACTTGTAAATTTGAAAATATTGTAGCTATAAGCATTAAAAGAACAACATGAGTTACCTCCGATATTATTAGTGTCCTTTCCTTCTGATCCAGATTTTTCATTGATAAGCCCTAACAACTTAGAAACTTGATCAGCAGTAAATGGCAGCACAGAATTAGCAACAGTTGCATTAGGTTTATTTATAGCTACATTGTTGGAAGATCCAAACTTTATATTTTGGGAACCAGATTGACCAAATCTGTTTTTTGAATTTTGAGGATAACCAACTAACTCAAAACAACGATCTACAGTATGTCCAAGTTTGTTATAATGTGTACACTTTAAATTTGGATTGGGACCTTTTCCAATTCGTTTTTTACTTTCAAAATTTTGATTGGCTTTTGAGATAAAGGCAACATTTTGATTTTTAAAATTTGATTTGGTTCCTATATGAGATTCCTCTCGAGATATTAATGAAAAAGCAGTTTTAACTGATGGGAGAGGGTCTCTTATCAATAGATTTGATCTAATAGGTTGGTAGACATCATCTAAGCCCATGAGAAATTGCATTAATTTTATAAGTTGATTAAATTCTGTAAATCCTTTGGTGGCTTGACATGTACATAGAGGCAACTTAACTATAGCATCAAATTGTTTCCACATTGTGCTCAGTCTATGATAGTACTCTGATACAGTGCTACCACCCTGTGTAACAGAATTAATTTTTTAGTGTAGATTAAATATTATGAAACCATCAATTTTATCATAAGTTTCCTTTAGTTCTTGCCACACATTTGCTGCATTTTTGGAGAATACTTGACCTAAATATAGTTCGTCAGAAACGGAATTTAAAATCCATGACAAAACGATAGAATTACACCTATCCCATTGTTTGCCTAGAGTCTCATCATCACTGGATCTAATACAAGTGCCATCTATGAAACCAACCTTGTTTTTAACCTTAAGTGCTAATTGCATTGCATTAGACCACACAGTGTAATTTTTGGTTCCTTTAAGTTTGATACTAATAATGGTCAAGCTACAAGTGTCACTAGCGTGCAAGAATAATGGATTCCCAAAATCAAGTTTGCTAATAAGAGTTTCAGTTGCAGTAACAACATTATCATCAGTAGAATTAGCCATTACAATTACTTAAACAGAAGATTATAATTATAGGCTACAATTTAAGCACGCAAAGACCAAAACAACTAAAACCAGAAAGATAAAAGAAATATTAACCACTAATGTTTTTTTAATTAATTAAGTTCAAAGCAAAAGAACTTGAACAATGAAACCAACAGATCATAAGTTACGCAGTCAATATAGATGCAAGATCAAATAGTCAATAAAATATATATATATAAAGAAAGAAGAACTCACAGGTCCAGTAGCCTTAAGAGGAGAGAAACTTACAGTGGCAATGAGGTAATTTAGAATTGAAAATATGATCTTGTCACGAACCTTTAATCAAACAATCACACTAGAACCTTTAATTCTTACTTAGAAGAGAAGAGCAGCGGAAAAGCAGTCACACCAGGATAGTGGTGGCCTGGTGGGTTTTAAGAAAACCCCAATCGAACTGTATGTTTGTTAATTGACCTAGCCACTTCAATTTGAGAGCACCAAAAGCAATGGAAGAACACCACGAACAATCTTCAAGTAGCCACAACAGAACGGAAAGGTGTTTGAAACCTTAATCGAAATCAAATCTGAAAACAAACAACCCTCAATCGAACAGGACAACCCAATTGCGAGGCTATCCGAGAACAAAGACAGATATTAGAGCCTATGGCTCTGATACCATGTCAAAATTGAATGGTAAGATTGTATTAAAACCAAGAATTTCAAGAACCGAATGGTTCGTAACAAGAACAATAAGAACAAAAGACGGTCGGATGTAGAAACCGACAAAGAAGACTTGATGATACAAGACAATATGCAGAGTTGAGACTTGATAGATTGATGATTTGAGAAGAGAAGGCAACCAATATATATGTACTCAAGCCCTAGAAAAGAAGACGCGTCCATGGAGCGTGAAATCTTCAATTACAGCTGGATAATATCATAAAATGGCAATCACCGTCAAGAGATATTTGTGAATATGATTTCAAGATTGAGACTTCCCAATTTCAGTTCTTATCTCCAGCAATATACCATAAAGGACTTGAGTAATAACAAAATCATAATCTGCAAAATAATAATAAAAAATAGAATAACTATAGAGTATTTGTTGTTGAATTAAAATAATTTTAACATATGCAATGATGATAAAAGACAATCTGCTGTCCGGAAAGAAACCAACCAGACCTAACCAAAGTACTAAAATTTACGCATTTTAGTGTTATGTAACCCATATTACCCGTCCATTTGGCCACATCCATAATCTTGAAGAAAGCATTCAGTATATGAATAATCTCATGTTTGCAAAAAAATATTTTACAGCAAAATTACCTCCTATAGATTCTTTACCTCATATATATTCTTGGAAACGAGCAAGTATACCAACGTAATAGATAAAAGTACATTATGAGATTTTACATGGCAAGGAGCTTCCCGTCATTTGACATGTGAAGGCAGAAATTAGGTCCCGCACAATGTGCTTTGAGCTTATTCGCCTCCATGTTGTGGTGTTTCACTTCACAATACTTCCACCTTGATCTGGTCAAAACCAAAAAAATATTCATTTATTTTAGGGAGGTTATGAAAATAAATGGAACATCTCTCTTTTTGGTTAAACTTCAATCTGAATACCTCTTTTACCCATTATATATCAACAATTATTAACAAAATAAGTTAAATAAATAATAGCATGATTATAACCCTCAAGGTTCTCAATTACATTGTTTGAAGGGAATTTTAGATATCTAACTAATGGTCAAAACAGTTCCATTATATGTGTTTGGTCATCTAAAGTTGCATTAAAAATAAAATAATATTCAAGTTTAGCTAACAAAATGAAGCACAATTAAGTTATGGAACGGGATTTTCAAGAGCGACAGAAGTAAAAGCATAAAGTACAAGGATGTCATAACTCATATGATAGATGTACCCCGCATTGCAGTGACATAGAGAACTTGATCATTCTTGATATTTTGTGAGAATTTACAAAATCCAAAAACTTCATCCTGAATGGGACGCCACATAAAGGAAGTTAGCATAAACAAAGATGGTCTGAAAACAGGAAGTGATTGAGAAAAACATATTTATGTTAGCAATCACTAACTTGCACTCCATGAGACGACCTGGTTGTTTATTGTTTCTCACTAATAAGATTACATGGTACGTAGCTAGATGGATAAAACACAAAGTTACATTATTTATTATACATGGACTGGAATATTATCAACAAAATATAAACCTATTGCAACTTTAAGTTGAATAATATTTTGAACCAAAGGCGTCACAATGGGTTGGTCAGGCACGTTGGATAACGGGCCGGTTAGGTTTGCCCAAATCACTTTTTGTCAAAACCTTGTAAGGTTTTTATAAATAGTTCTTGTATCAAATATGATTACAAAGGTTGTAATAGTTCAATAAAAATATGTCATTTGAACGAGATGATTTAAGAGGTTTTATGCATCAAAGATAAACTATGAGGTGACTTCTAACCCATTTGACATGTTCCCTTCTTAGTTGTCAATGAAAATATATTTTTCGAACAAGAAGTTTTAAGAGGTTTTATGCATCAAATCTCCAAGAGACGAACGACCTTTCGAGCTATTTGACTTTTTCCCTTTTACGATGACATTTTTTATTTTACCATAGTGAGAAAATATAAGCCTATTCAAGCCATTCACATGTAAATGGGTAAAAATGCCACCTCTATTATGAAATAAAACTTCTCAAGTTACCATGATGTGCAGGCCATGCATGCAGGCCTAACCACCCAGTATCTGCCTTTAATAGATCATTAAAACATATAAACCTTTTCATGTGCTGCTTAAACTACAAATAAACTTACATTTTCTTTGGGTAAAGAGGCTTTGGCAATGGATGATGAGACATCCCACACCCTACCAGGGCCACTTCCTACTGAGACAAGAAATTTCCCATCAGGACTGCAAGACATATATACAACAAGTCAACAATAACATCAGACCTAGAAGATAAAAAAAAATAGATGAAACATTATCATTCACCTGAAATCTAACTTCTTTACAGATGTATCAGCCTTGGGTGCATCAAGAATTAATTCCATGCTAGGGCCACTTGAACACCTTTAATGTGCCATCCTGTACTGCACCATATTAGATGATTAAAATCCATATAATTCCTAACATATATAAAGAACTTCATGATGAAAATGAATTTACAAAAAACGAATCAGATGGAGCTAGACCACAGAAGCTTGCGTTTGAGCATTTTGGATGGAAGGAGTTTAAGAAGGAAGCAGGTTGAGATATTACATTTTTTTGTTGACTGCTTACCAGGAATGGTTTTTTAAAATCTGAGTTTAGCATAAAGTTATTAATACTATAGCACAAAATAGTTAGGTCAATCTAATGTATATATAAACTTCATATATCTACTAATAAATATCATATGCGTCCTTATAATGGACTTTCAAATGAAACTTCATAAGTACAGGGATTCAAAGTGTAACACCCTCAATCTCATAACAATAATATAATAAGGAGGGTGCTACTAGTTGGGTTGTTATAACAACTCAGAGACTACACACGCAGCGGAGCTTTATATATATTAAAAACTGTTTACATTGTTAACAATATTTACAAGACATTATTCGACATTTCAAAACTTTTTAAAACTTCAAGTACTTCATTCCCGAAAACCCAACTTTTGTGGCCAGTATCGTACACCATAACCGGAAGCTAACTCTGTGGGGGACCATCACGAGCACCTCTATTACTACCTGGCATGCATTAGAAAACAAACACAAAATCAGATAAACTGGTGAGTTCTAACATACACCACATTTTCAATGGTAACAATTCATCAATTGTTATCACACCAAATGATCCACACACACATTCATCGGTCCATTTATTTATCCCAGTATTGATATGCACATCGAATACCCACACGGTATTTATGGACATCTTTAATCAATTTTTATTTGGTGGGTGAAACCTCCACCTCGCGCGTTGACGAGTCAAACCTCCGTCTAGAATTTGGTGGGTGAAACCTCCACCTCGCGCGTTGACGGGTCAAACCTCCGTCTATAAATGGCGTTGACGGGTCAAACCTCCGTCTATAGTTTGGTGGGTCAAACCTCCACCTCGCCATTAACCACAATTTACCACGTTCAACTCATATTCACATTTTTATTTATTTATATGCATGCTAGTGCCCGATTTTGTCAAACAACATTTATCAAACGACATTAAAACATAAAAAGGGCAATTAGAACTCACCTTAATATTTCCAACAAGTGTTTACCAATCCAAATACACTAGGGCAGCTAAAACTTCTCTTTCTCAATGCAACCTAAAACAACAACCCTAACTTAGTCAAACCACCCCTAGCTGATCACTTCACACGACTAAGGCTACCCGACTGGACTCATTCGTACGACTGAACATACGACTGAGTTTAGTCGTACGAATGGACCATACGACAGAAGTGCGAATGAGCTATAACAGGGTTTGTGCGAATGACCTCCATTCGTACGATTGGTTCATGCGACTGAACTTCAGTCGCACGTTTGAACAATGCGATTGACTCAGTCGTACGAATGGGCATGCGACTGGGCTCATTCGCCTGAAACGGATCAGCAGCTGTGTTCTTACCATATTTGATCCAAAAATTCAAGTTTTAACCATTCAGATTATACCATATTCACAACAGAACATATACATCTCATTTACAACCGTTTCGGGTCCTTATTTCATCAATCTTCACAAAAACTAGGACCCGAACCTTCACTTTTCAGTTTAACAGAAAGATTGAATAGAAACTCTAATTTAAACATGTTTTTGGATCAATTCCCACCACCCACACAGCTTAACATATTCAAAATCGATCCGTACCAAGCAAAACTTACCAAAACGGGGCTAGTTTGATCAATTTGAGGCAAGAGCAGGGTGTTTGGGTTCAACAGGAGCAAGGGGATAAAGTTATAGCAGATAAAATCTGCTTTTCAACCCCTTAACCGCCCTACTTATCCTTCATGCCTATTTTTAGCCGACATACTCAGTCGTACGACTGGACCCATTCGCATGGCTCAATCGTACGACTGAGCCCATACGCCCTTCATTCGTGCGATTGGGCCCCATTCGTACGCATGGCGTGCGACTGAACACTAAATCTAATTATATATATATTATTGAACTTTTGGATGTTACAAGTCTACCCACCTTATTTAGGGTTTTGTCCTCGAAACCTGACTAAAACAAATGAGGGTAGTTCCGTTTCATCTCTTCTTCTGGTTCCCAGGTTGACTCAGATCCTTGGCGATGTACCCACTGCACTCGGACTAAGCCAATGCTTTTGTTTCTAAGTTTCTTCTCCTTACGATCCATAATGGCTACAGGTTGTTCAACATAATTAAGCTTCTCATCAACCTCAATATCATCTAATGGTACATATTGAGTTTCATTAGCTAAAGACTTCCTTAACTGAGAGACGTGGAAGGTTGGATGAATAGCACTTAGTTCTTCAGGCATGTCCAACCTATACGCCACGTACCCTACTCTCTCCACTATTTGGAAAGGTCCAATAAAACGTGGACTTAGTTTACCCCTCTTTCTAAATCGAATAATACCTTTTCATGGAGAAACTTTCAGCAAAACGAAATCCCCAACTTTAAATTCCAATGGTTTTCTTCTACGGTCTGCATATGATTTCTGCCTGCTTTTCGCTTCTCTAATACGATTTCTGACCATTTCAAACTTTGACATTGTTGCTTCAACTATTTCACTATTCCCCAATTCACGTTGCCCCATATCTCCCCAATATAGTGGAGTTCTGTACTTTCCTCCGTACAACATCTCAAACGGGGACATTTGAAGAGTAGCTTGATAACTGTTGTTGTAAGCAAATTCAGCTAAAGGGAGATGACTATCCCAGCTCCCTCCAAAATCAATACTACACGCCCGTAGCATATCCTCCAATGTCTGAATAGTTCTTTCACTTTGACCGTCTGTCTGGGGATGATAGGCTGTACTAAAGTAAAGTCTAGTTCCCATGGCTTCGTGAAATTTTCTCCAATATCTGGAGGTAAATCTGGCATCTCTGTCAGACGTGATGCTTTTTGGAACTCCATGTAATCTAACTATTTCTTTAGTAAAAATATCAGGTAGCTTTTCCACCGAATATGTTTCCCGTATTGGTAGAAATAAAGCACTCTTGGTTAGCTGATCTACCACTACCCAAATAGTATCATAACCTTTTGGTGTACGGGGCAACTTTGTTATGACATCCATAGTCAGATCATCCCACTTCCAAACTGGAATAGCTAATGGCTGCAATAATCCATAAGGTTTCTGATGTTCAGCTTTTACTTGGGCACAAGTCTAACATTTAATTACATATTGCATCACATTAAATTTCATCCCTGGCCACCAATAATCTTGCTTCAAATCTTGGTACATCTTAGTCATGCCTGGATGAATGGAATACCTAGATTTGTGAGCCTCATCTAGTATCATATCACGTAAAGCCAACGGAACCCACATTCGACCAAATCTAATTTTAACACCATGGCTATTTTCTTCTAAATATTTTTCTTGACCAACCATTCTCTCTTTCTTAATGTTTCCTTCTTTTAATGCTTCCAGTTGGGCTTCTTTCAACTGTTGCATGAGATCAGGAGTAATCACAAGTTTATACGCTTTAACCTTAATCGGTTCATACTTCTCCTTTCTGCTCAATGCATCAACCACATTTGCTTTCCCGGGGTGATACAAGATTTCACAATCATAATCTTTGATTGACTCCAACCATCGCCTCTGTCTCATATTCAAATCTTTTTGTTCAAAGAAATACTTCAGGCTCTTATGATCCGTAAAGATGGTACACCTCACTCCATATAAGTAGTGTCGCCATATTTTAAGAGCAAAAACTACAGCTGCTAATTCTAAATCATGGGTTGGGTAATTGACTTCATGGGTCTTCAACTGTCTTGAAGCATAAGCAATAACTCTCCCACGTTGCATTAATACACACCCCAATCCTTGATATGATGCATCAGAATATATTACTAAATCATCTACACCTTTTGGTATTGCTAATACTGGGGCTTGTGTTAATCGGTTCTTCAGTTCCTGAAAAGCAGCTTCCTGTTCCTTATTCCATTCATACTTAACGTCCTTTCGAGTTAACTTCGTCAATGGGGAAGCAATTTTAGCAAAATCCTGAATGAATCTCCTATAGCATCCTGCCAGTCCTAAGAAACTGCGAATTTCTGAAGGACTTTTAGGAGTTCCCCAGTTCAACACAGCTTCAATCTTTGCAGGGTCCACCAATATTCCGTCCGCATTCACTACGTGACCCAAAAATTGCACTTCTCTTACCCAAAATTCACATTTCGAGAATTTTGCATACAACTTATTCTTTCTTAAAGTTTCCAACACTTCTCGAATGTGACAAGCATGATCTCCTTCATTTTTAGAATAGATCAAAATATCATCTATAAACACAATTACCGATTTATCCAGCATCGGTCTACATACTCTATTCATCAAATCCATGAAGGCAGCAGGAGCATTCGTTAATCCAAACGACATCACCAAAAATTCATAATGCCCGTATCACGTACGAAAAGCTGTCTTTGGTATATCTTCTTCTCTTACCTTCAACCGATGATACCCGGATCTAAGATCTATCTTTGAGAACCAATTAGCACCTTGGAGTTGATCAAACAAATCATCTATACGAGGTAATGGGTATTTATTCTTGACAGTCAGCTTGTTTAGTTCTCTGTAATCTATGCACATCCTCAAACTGTCATCCTTCTTCTTTACAAATAGAACAGGGGCAACCCATGGCGAAAAGCTGGGTCGGATAAAACCCTTGTCTAATAATTCCTGTAATTGCTTCAGGAGTTCCTTTAACTCAGCCGGTGCAAGTCTATAAGGGGTCTTAGCGACAGGTTTTGCCTCAGGTATTAAATCAATTCTAAACTCAATTTCTCTATCAGGAGGTATACCCGGTAGATCCTCAAGAAATACATCGGGGAAATTACAAACTACTGGAACATCTTCTAACTTCCTCGTCTCCTTAGCAGTATCAACTACATATGCTAAGAACGACTCACAACCCCTATTCAATAATTTCTCAGCTTTAATCATAGATATGACCTTAACCCCACTATCATGATCATCACCAAAAACCGTTACCGAATTACCATCTGGTGCTCGCAACACAATCATCTTTCTTTTGCATATTATCTGGGCCTCAAACGTAGATAAATAGTCCATTCCCAATACTAACTCAAAACCTCCTAATTTCATCATATGTAGCCTGGCAGGAAATTTTGCACCTTCTAATTCAATAAAACAATCATCTATTACCTCACTCACAACTATAAATTCGTTAGAGGCAGTTTCTACTGAAAGGCAACATCTAGTTTTGATGGTTTAACTTTTATTAAAGCATGGAATTTTATTGATATGAAACTTCTATTAGCCCCTGAATCAAATAAAACTCTAGCAGGTACATCATTAACAAGAAACGTACCCGACACAACATCCGATAATGCCTTAGCCTCATCTGTAGTCATTGTAAATGCTCTCCCCGTAGTACCGCTACTACCACTCATGCTGACTTTACTCGATCCTCCCACTGTACGAATAGGAATCGGTCCAGGTCTAAGCTTTGGACATTCAGATTTCATATGTCCCATCTCCCCGCATCCATAACACCGAAGTTCTGGACATCTGGAAACGAAATGTCCAGGCTTCCCGCATTTACGACATGCCGGGTGATTCAGTCTACATTCCCCTCTATGAAACTTCCCGCATTTATTACACCGAGGAGGGGGACCTACAAAACCCCTAGCATTAAACTTTCTCTTTTGCGGCCCACTCTGTCCATACATAGGCCTTGAACTCAGTGAAGCTTCCTGATAACTCACCACTTCCTCTTTCACCACAAGTTTCTCAGACTCAGCAACTTCCTCATACATATCTGTAACACCCGTAATTTCTTTTAAAGAAATAAAAGAATAAAATAGAAAGAAAAGGAGAGAAAATAAAAGTCAACTAAAGAGGAGGGGCCAAAAGGGCCAAATGGGCAAAGTTGTTATTTATTTTGTACAAAAAGGGAGGCATGGCAGCCCATGATGCCTGCATTTCCTATCATTCGATATTTTAGAGAGAGAGAGCAGAGAAACCTTCGGACATTTGAAGAACAAGAAGAAGAAATTCGAGTTTAAGGTAAAGTTGAGTATTTTGAGTTGTTCTTGGCTAACCTTACCCTCGGTTAAATGCTTATGAGTGTTTCTATGTGTTCAAATGTGTGTTTAGAAGGTTTCTAAGTGTTGGAATCGTTTGAAGAAGCTCGGGTGAAGAGTGTTAGGATTGGAAGCAGCAAAGGTGAGTTCTAGACCCCTTCTTACCTGTTTTTAAATGTTTTGGGGCTGGAAATGCATGTAAGTATGTTTTTATAAGTTTGGGTATAATACCCGTATGATATGAATGTATGTATGTTTATGTTTATGTTAGATTTATGCCTAGAATCATGTGTATATGTTTAGTACTAGGCATTCTGATGTTGGGAATTTGAAATATGAATTAGTCATATGAGCAGGTTACTAAAACGACTAACAAGCCCAAATAGTAGTAATATGCCTGAAATTTGGACTTAGAATAATTAAGTATAAGTTAATGAGTCCAATAGTGCTTATACGCCCAACAGGACTCATGAGTCCCACAGTACCCATGAGTCTGAAAACTAAGTAAAAAGGTGAAAAGTCTGAATTCTGGTCGTATGACCAGAAAATATTTTCTAAGTATGGGATGGTACGACCAACAGGGCTGATACGACCAACAGGCTAATACGACCAACAGGGGTCATACGCCCAGCAGTGCTCATACGCCCAGAGCCTGAAATTTTTCTAAGTGTAGCTGATGAGTCCGACAGTGGTGAAACGCCTAGAACAGGGCTCACACACCCAAAATACTTTGACTTTTTAACAGACTTTTGTCTTGGAGTCTGTACAGTAGGGTTTCACATGGATGTTGACTTGGACTTTATGGGATGCGAATGATTATGTCCGAATGTATTAATACCCTTTCTTAATATTTTAATTAATGTTATGATTAGGGCTGTGATGGGAATTAATATTAATATGATTATTAATATTATCAGTACTATTATTATTAATATGTTTATTAATAATAATATTGTATGATTCTACGTGTAATGATTATGATCAAGACAGGAATTATTATTATCATTAATAAAGTGGAAGATTAATGGTAATAGAAAGTGGAATGTAAATGAATAAACGAAAGTTTTGATTGATAATGGGTGAGCAACTTGGTGTTGCAAAAGCCCGCAGAAGGCTTACAATCTTTAAGATTGATAATGGATGAGCAACTTGGTGTTGCAAAAGCCCGCAGAAGGCTTACAATCGTTGAGATTGATAATGGGTGAGCAACTTGGTGTTGCAAAAGCCCGCAGAAGGCTTACAATCGTTGAGATTGATAATGGGTGAGCAACTTGGTGTTGCAAAAGCCCGCAGAAGGCTTACAATCTTTGAGATTGATAAAGGGTGAGCAACTTGGTGTTGCAAAAGCCCGTAGAAGCCTTGCAATCCTTGAGATTGCTAATGGGTGAGCAACTTGGTGTTGCAAAAGCCCGCAGAAGCCTTGCAATCCTTGAGGTTGCTAATGGGTGAGCAACTTGGTGTTGCAAAAGCCCGCAGAAGCCTTGCAATCCTTGAGATTGCTAATGGGTGAGCAACTTGGTGTTGCAAAAGCCCGCAGAAGCCTTGCAATCCTTGAAGATTTCTAATGGGTGAGCAACTTGGTGTTGCAAAAGCCCGCAGAAGCCTTGAGATCCTTGAGATCGTTAATGGTTGAGCAACTATGTGTTGCAAAAGACCGGGAGAACAATGATAAAAGTACGAATTGAACGATGGTGAAGATAATAAAAATATTACCTATGTGTACATACGATGTATGATCACCTAAGAAGATGAGGAACGGTTTTTGAATGAAAAATAAAGTATTTTAATTATAAAACTAGAACTCACTCAGCAACGCTGACTTTTATGTATTTTCCAGTTGGCAGGTGACAGGTTGCTGAGGATGGCACAAGGGGATGACTACTTGGTGGGCAAGACTGACATCCAAATTATATTTTGATGATACTGTTGTTTTGTAATCCATTCAATTAAATATTTTGTGACTTGTGGACTAAAATGTATTGCTTAACAACAGTGTTTTAAATGAATGGATGGTTTTTGTTTAAATAATTCCGCTACTTAAAATTTTATTATGTATGTTTTATGCTGTGAATGTCCAACTGTGAGGTGCCCGGGAACGGGGCCTTACAAGTTGGTATCAGAGCTAAAGTTTAAGTGAATTGGGTAAAATTTTTCAAAATAAACCTTAACTTAAACTGAGAATGGGACGGAAAGAGGGATGTCAGCCCGAGTAGCCATGTGCCATCAGGTATTGTTTTCTTAAAAGTCAACCAGATTTATGTGCGTGTGCTATATGGATTATGTGTTCTTAGTAGATTTAGATACTGATGTAGTCAGGATAGGAAATGCTTGGGGTGTGAAGAGTAAAGTAAGTGGCTAATCACAACTGGCCACTGTAATTAGGGACCTACTATACTTGACATAAACTGAGCTGTTTCCTTGAATGACTGTTTTAGTGTTTGAATCTTATAGTCCATAGGAAAATGGCTGGGAAGAAACCTACAAAAGCTGCTAGAGGTAGAGGTCGTCCGCGTACGACTAGGAACAGTACTAAAGCTCCAGAGACGACCCCCGTGAACCCTGAGGTTCCTGATAGGAACGAAGAAACTGAGAATGCGAGCCTGAATGCCTCAGCTAGGGAGGCGATTGCTGATGAGGTACACCAAGTCCTGCAGGCAGTTATGCCATCTATGGTGACGGATTTATTCGTGCTGTGAGGAATGAGGAGAGAAAGGAGAAGGAGGATAGGAGAGGGTCAACTGGGAAGGAAAGCAAGGGAGGAGAGGAACGACCGGATCTAAAGATAGTAGTATCTGATGAAGAGGAAGATGATATGGTAGGGGTGACAACTAAAGGATGCAATTACGGGGCATTCCAGAGGTGCAGGCCCCCGACTTTTGACGGGAATGGTAATGCTGCTGCAGCCCACCGTTGGATAAGGGAGATGGAGGCGGTACTTGAGATCAGCGAGTGCCGGGAGGATCAGAAGGTGAAGTTTGCCACCCACTCCTTTACTGACTCAGCACTATGTTGGTGGGACAATATTGTCCAAGCTGAGGGTAGTAGGGCTATAGGCAAGATGAAGTGGCCCGAGTTGAAGAAGCTGGTAATTGAGGAATTCTGTCCTCACAGGGAACTTGATAAGATTGAGAGAGAGTTCCTGCAACTCGAGGCGGGAACCATGAGCCACCAGCAATACACTGCCAAGTTCAATGAGATGGCGAGGCTGGTGCCAGATCAGGTGACACCGGTATCTCGCAAGATTAACCGGTATATACAGGGGCTACCAGCCGATATTCGTAGGCATTTGATTGCTGCACGACCAAGCACCTTTAGGTCGGCAGTAGATTTGGCTGGGAGGCTTTATGATGAGAGGGAGGTAGCAGATGCGGAAGTGAAGAAGGCTGGGGGTGGTGACCGAAACTGGAATGGGAAACGGTTCGGGTGGGGTGGCTTTACCCCGAACAACAAAAGGATGAAAACGAATGACCGTAGGGTGGGGTCATCAAGCTCGAGGCCCAAAAGGTGTAGCAAGTACGGGAAGGAGCATACGGGTGAGTGCAGATCGGGGCTCAACGTGTGTTTCAAGTGTGGGACGCCGGGCCACATCTCGAGGGACTGTAAAGATTTGAGGTGTTACACCTGCGGTGAGGCGGGTCATATGAGCAAAGACTGCAGGAAGCAGAGGGTGGAAAGTTCCGGGACGAAGAAGGCGGCCGGGGCTGAAGGGCAGAAGGCGAGTGCCAGAGCTTTCACCATGACCAGAGAGGAGGCTAGGACGGACCCCGATGTTGTGTCAGGTACGTTTCTAGTAAATCAAACTCTTGCTTCTGTGTTATTTGATTCTGGTGCTAGTAGGAGTTTCATTTCTGCTACTTTCTGTGCTAAATTGTCTGTTAGTGGTAAATGCATTGATGAGCCCTTTGAAGTAGAAACCGCTATTGGTAAGTCCACCAGAGTTACTGCTGTGATAGAGGACTGTGCCATAGAATTAGAAGGTCATAGGTTTGCTGCTAGATTACATGTGATGCCCCTAGGTGGATTTGATGTAGTACTAGGGATGGATTGGTTGGCAACCTATGAAGCGAATATCGTATGTCGAAAGAAGATGATTAGATTGACGGCATCTGACGGAAGTCTGGTGACAATATACGGTGATCGGGTAACGGTGATTCCGAAGATGATTTCGATGGCGGTGGCGGGGAAGTGCATGAGGCGTGGGTGCAACGCCTACCTATGTTATGTGAAGGATGTGGAAACGCCAACACCACAACTATCCGACGTTCCGGTTGTGTGCGAGTTTCCAGATGTGTTCCCGGAAGACTTATCGGGATTGCCACCTGACCGCGAAATTGAATTTCAAATTGACTTAATACCCGGTGCCCAACCTGTCGCCAAGGCACCGTATCGATTAGCTCCTACGGAGATGAAAGAATTGATGGAGCAACTGCAAGAGTTGCTTGACAAGGGCTTTATTAGACCGAGTATCTCTCCTTGGGGTGCTCCGGTCTTGTTTGTGAAGAAGAAGGACGGTAGCATGAGAATGTGTATCGACTACCGTGAATTGAACAAATTGACAATAAAGAATCGGTATCCGTTACCGAGGATCGATGACTTGTTCGACCAGCTCCAGGGTGCCAGTTGGTTCTCGAGGATAGATCTTCGATCTGGCTACCATCAATTGAAGGTAAAGGAGCAGGACATTCCTAAAACAGCTTTTCGTACGTGTTATGGACACTATGAGTTTCTCGTTATGTCATTTGGTCTAACTAACGCGCCAGCTGCTTTTATGGACTTGATGAACCGAGTGTGTCGGCCAATGTTAGATAAATCAGTGATTGTGTTCATCGATGATATCCTGATTTATTCGAGGAGCGAAGAAAAGCATGCCGGTCACATTCGGGAAGTATTGGAGACTTTGAGAAGGGAGAAACTGTATGCTAAGTTCTCCAAATGTGCTTTCTGGTTACGCGAGGTGCAATTTCTGGGTCACGTGGTAAATGCAGAGGGAATCATGGTGGACCCAGCAAAGGTTGAGGCTGTGATGCAATGGAAATCACCAAAGACGCCATCCGAGATTCGTAGTTTCTTAGGATTGGCGGGCTACTATAGGAGATTTATTCAAGACTTCTCCAAGATAGCCTCCCTTTGACAAAATTGACCCGTAAGGACGTGAATTTCGTGTGGGGTCAAGAGCAGGAGAATGCCTTTGAGGAGTTGAAGACAAGACTAACACAAGCTCCTGTTTTGACTTTGCCCGAGGGGAATGAAGACTTAGTGGTCTATTCAGATGCATCTTATTCTGTGCTAGGTTGCGTGTTGATGCAACGTGGAAGGGTAATAGCCTATGCATCTCGACAGCTGAAAACTCACGAAGTCAACTATCCCACGCACGATCTTGAACTAGCTGCGGTGGTTTTCGCGTTGAAGATTTGGCGGCACTATCTATACGGGACGAAGTGCACAATCTTCACCGACCACAAAAGCTTGAAGTACTTTTTCGAGCAGAAAGATCTTAACGTGAGGCAGAGGCGATGGTTGGAACTAATAAAGGATTATGATTGCGAAATCCATTACCATCCGGGCAAGGCCAACGTGGTGGCCGATGCCCTTAGTCGAAAAGAACGACCTGAGCCGATTCAGGTGAAGGCTTATCAGCTGATCATGACCCCCGATGTGATGACACAGGTTAAGGAGTTCCAAGACGAGGCTTTGAAAGAAGATCGTCTTAACTCTGAAAGGATGAGAGGCCTAGTTACGGAATTGGGTGAGAACACTCTTGGTGTTAAGACCCGATTTGGGCGAATGTGGATTCCTCGATACGGGGATCTACGTGAAAAGATTATGGACGAGGCCCATAAGACCCGATACTCCATTCACCCCGGTGCTACCAAAATGTACCACGATATGAAGAAAGACTATTGGTGGCCGGGTATGAAACGCGACGTAGTGGAGTACGTAAGTAAGTGCCTGACTTGCTTACAAGTGAAGGCGGAACACCAGAAGCCCTACGGGAAGATCCAACCGTTGGATATACCTGAGTGGAAGTGGGAACACATCACCATGGACTTCATTACGAAGCTACCACGTACCCCGAAAGGGTATGATGCCATATGGGTGATAGTTGACCGCCTGACGAAGAGTGCCCACTTCCTACCGATCCGTGAAACGTACTCATCTGAAAGATTGGCGGATCTGTTCATCAAAGAAATTGTAGCTCGTCATGGTGTGTCGGTGTCTATTGTGTCTGATCGTGACACCCGATTTACCTCCAAGTTTTGGAAAAGATTTCATGATGCGATGGGGACGAGACTACACATTAGTACAGCATATCACCCTCAGACAGACGGTCAGTCTGAGAGGACGATCCAAACCCTCGAAGACATGCTTCGGGCGTGCGTGATCGACTTTGGAGGAAGTTGGGACAACCACCTGCCGTTAGCAGAATTCTCGTACAACAACAGTTATCATGCCAGCATTGGCATGCCACCTTACGAGATGCTATACGGTAGGAGATGTAGGACGCCCGTATGTTGGGGAGACATTGGGTAGAAAGAACTGGGAAGTGTTGAAGTGATTGAAGCAACGACTGAGAAATTAGAAAAGATCAAAGCCTTCATGAAGGCAGCGAAAGATAGGCAAAAGTCGTATGCTGACAAGAGGCGAAGACCGATAGAGTTCAAGGTTGGCGACCGAGTCATGTTGAAGGTCTCGCCCTGGAAGGGAATCATTAGATTCAGGAAACGAGGTAAACTAAGCCCGAGGTACATAGGACCTTTCCGAATTGTCGCACGAGTAGGAGAGGTGGCCTATCGACTTGAATTGCCAGATGAGTTAAGTGGAATTCATCCCACATTCCATGTATCTCATCTGAGAAAGTGCTTAGCTGATGAAGACATGGTTGTACCACTGGAGGATATCGAGGTGGATGAGCGGCTCAACTACGTGGAGCAACCAGTGGCAATCATTGATCGTAAGGAGAAGAGGTTGAGGAATAAAGTGGTTCCTCTTGTGCGGGTACAGTGGAAGCACAGGAAGGGATCCGAGTCTACGTGGGAGACTGAAGAAGAAATGAGACAGCACTACCCACAGCTGTTTGAGGAAAAACAGGTTTCGGAGACGAAACCTATATAAGGGGGGTGGACTTGTAACACCCGTATTTTCTTTTAAAGAAATAAAAGAATAAAATAGAAAGAAAAGGAGAGAAAATAAAAGTCAACTAAAGAGGAGGGGCCAAAAGGGCCAAATGGGCAAAGTTGTTATTTATTTTGTACAAAAAGGGAGGCATGGCAGCCCATGATGCCTGCATTTCCTATCATTCGATATTTAGAGAGAGAGAGCAGAGAAACATTCGGACATTTGAAGAACAAGAAGAAGAAATTCGAGTTTAAGGTAAAGTTGAGTATTTTGAGTTGTTCTTGGCTAACCTTACCCTCGGTTAAATGCTTATGAGTGTTTCTATGTGTTCAAATGTGTGTTTAGAAGGTTTCTAAGTGTTGGAATCGTTTGAAGAAGCTCGGGTGAAGAGTGTTAGGATTGGAAGCAGCAAAGGTGAGTTCTAGACCCCTTCTTACCTGTTTTTAAATGTTTTGGGGCTGGAAATGCATGTAAGTATGTTTTTATAAGTTTGGGTATAATACCCGTATGATATGAATGTATGTATGTTTATGTTTATGTTAGATTTATGCCTAGAATCATGTGTATATGTTTAGTACTAGGCATTCTGATGTTGGGAATTTGAAATATGAATTAGTCATATGAGCAGGTTACTAAAACGACTAACAAGCCCAAATAGTAGTAATATGCCTGAAATTTGGACTTAGAATAATTAAGTATAAGTTAATGAGTCCAATAGTGCTTATACGCCCAACAGGACTCATGAGTCCCACAGTACCCATGAGTCTGAAAACTAAGTAAAAAGGTGAAAAGTCTGAATTCTGGTCGTATGACCAGAAAATATTTTCTAAGTATGGGATGGTACGACCAACAGGGCTGATACGACCAACAGGCTAATACGACCAACAGGGGTCATACGCCCAGCAGTGCCCATACGCCCAGAGCCTGAAATTTTTCTAAGTGTAGCTAATGAGTCCGACAGTGGTGAAACGCCTAGAACAGGGCTCACACACCCAAAATACTTTGACTTTTTAACAGACTTTTGTCTTGGAGTCTGTACAGTAGGGTTTCACATGGATGTTGACTTGGACTTTATGGGATGCGAATGATTATGTCCGAATGTATTAATACCCTTTCTTAATATTTTAATTAATGTTATGATTAGGGCTGTGATGGGAATTAATATTAATATGATTATTAATATTATCAGTACTATTATTATTAATATGTTTATTAATAATAATATTGTATGATTCTACGTGTAATGATTATGATCAAGACAGGAATTATTATTATCATTAATAAAGTGGAAGATTAATGGTAATAGAAAGTGGAATGTAAATAAATAAACGAAAGTCTTGATTGATAATGGGTGAGCAACTTGATGTTGCAAAAGCCCGCAGAAGGCTTACAATCTTTAAGATTGATAATGGATGAGCAACTTGGTGTTGCAAAAGCCCGCAGAAGGCTTACAATCGTTGAGATTGATAATGGGTGAGCAACTTGGTGTTGCAAAAGCCCGCAGAAGGCTTACAATCGTTGAGATTGATAATGGGTGAGCAACTTGGTGTTGCAAAAGCCCGCAGAAGGCTTACAATCTTTGAGATTGATAATGGGTGAGCAACTTGGTGTTGCAAAAGCCCGTAGAAGCCTTGCAATCCTTGAGATTGCTAATGGGTGAGCAACTTGGTGTTGCAAAAGCCCGCAGAAGCCTTGCAATCCTTGAGGTTGCTAATGGGTGAGCAACTTGGTGTTGCAAAAGCCCGCAGAAGCCTTGCAATCCTTGAGATTGCTAATGGGTGAGCAACTTGGTGTTGCAAAAGCCCGCAGAAGCCTTGCAATCCTTGAAGATTTCTAATGGGTGAGCAACTTGGTGTTGCAAAAGCCCGCAGAAGCCTTGAGATCCTTGAGATCGTTAATGGTTGAGCAACTATGTGTTGCAAAAGACCGGGAGAAGAATGATAAAAGTACGAATTGAACGATGGTGAAGATAATAAAAATATTACCTATGTGTACGTACGATGTATGATCACCTAAGAAGATGAGGAACGGTTTTTGAATGAAAAATAAAGTATTTTAATTATAAAACTAGAACTCACTCAGCAACGCTGACTTTTATGTATTTTCCAGTTGGCAGGTGACAGGTTGCTGAGGATGGCACAAGGGGATGACTACTTGGTGGGCAAGACTGACATCCAAATTATATTTTGATGATACTGTTGTTTTGTAATCCATTCAATTAAATATTTTGTGACTTGTGGACTAAAATGTATTGCTTAACAACAGTGTTTTAAATGAATGGATGGTTTTTGTTTAAATAATTCCGCTGCTTAAAATTTTATTATGTATGTTTTATGCTGTGAATGTCCAACTGTGAGGTGCCCGGGAACTGGGCCTTACAATATCCGCGGCCAAATTCACCGTGGCTTGGTAAGTAGAAGGAGAATTTGACTTCACCAACATTCTCACCTTAGGGGGTAATCCCTGGATATATCTAGTAATCCTCTTTGTCTCAGGAGTTACTAAATGAGGTACCAAGCGTGCCATTTCTTCAAATCTAGAAGTATACTCTTTGTGACTTAAACTGCCTGCCTGAAATTGCAAAAACTTGATCACAATTCTGTCCATCTCGCCTTTCGGACAAAACTTTTCTATCACCAGTTCTTTAAAAGTTTCCCACGTCATCTGACTTACGGCGACCTCACCCATGGCCTGTTCCACTGTATCCCACCAGTACAAGGCTTCTGCTTGAAAAGAATGTACTGCAAATCCGACCTTCTGATCTTCCTTACATCTACTAAGTTTAAACGTCGCTTCCATCTCTCGTAACCATTTGTAAGTTACTACTACATCCTTCTGGCCTTCAAACTTAGGCGGGTCACATTCCTTAAAATGCTTATATGATATTGGTTTCTCCACTACAGGCTCAACAATAACAGGTGGAGGAGTTGGTTGGGAAGATGATTCACCACCTTTCCTAAAGTCACTTAACATTTCAGGTAAGCTAGTACGCAACACTCGGGCGACTTCATCACCTATAGCCGCCTTAAGTTCATCACCTGAGATCCTAGCTTCAAGTCTAGAATTTGTATTACTGGTTTCCTCCATCTACGATCAGAATTAAACTATAATCAAATAATGAGTGATATCAGGATGCTGCATATAATGTAAATTGCTCATAACATTAGCCAGGTGTTATCAATTATTTACTTATTCACATCATCCTGCCTCTTCTCATTACCCTTTCACAGTTTATTTCTAACCCTATCTAAACCACATAATCACACATACACATAATACTAATCTTTTAATTCAACAATCACTTTCATTCAATACTTGACTAAATTATCACCAACAATTAAATACTCATTCACACAATACTTCACCCCACTTCCGGTTGTAGATACTGGCACTTCTCACATTTTCAGTTAAAGTTTGAAACAATTAAGTGTTCAAATCTCTTTAACCTAGGCTCTGATACCAACTTGTAACACCCTCAATCTCATAACAATAATATAATAAGGAGGGTGCTACTAGTTGGGTTGTTATAACAACTCAGAGACTACACACGCAGCGGAGCTTTATATATATTAAAAACTGTTTACATTGTTAACAATATTTACAAGACATTATTCGACATTTCAAAACTTTTTAAAACTTCAAGTACTTCATTCCCAAAAACCCAAATTTTGTGGCCAGTATCGTACACCATAACCGGAAGCTAACTCTGTGGGGGACCATCACGAGCACCTCTATTACTACCTGGCATGCATTAGAAAACAAACACAAAATCAGATAAACTGGTGAGTTCTAACATACACCACATTTTCAATGGTAACAATTCATCAATTGTTATCACACCAAATGATCCACACACACATTCATCAGTCCATTTATTTATCCCAGTATTGATATGCATATCGAATACCCACACGGTATTTATGAACATCTTTAATCAATTTTTATTTGGTGGGTGAAACCTCCACCTCGCGCGTTGACGGGTCAAACCTCCGTCTAGAATTTGGTGGGTGAAACCTCCACCTCGCGCGTTGACGGGTCAAACCTCCGTCTATAAATGGCGTTGACGGGTCAAACCTCCGTCTATAGTTTGGTGGGTCAAACCTCCACCTCGCCATTAACCACAATTTACCACGTTCAACTCATATTCACATTTTTATTTATTTATATGCATGCTAGTGCCCGATTTTGTCAAACAACATTTATCAAACGACATTAAAACATAAAAAGGGCAATTAGAACTCACCTTAATATTTCCAACAAGTGTTTACCAATCCAAATACACTAGGGCAGCTAAAACTTCTCTTTCTCAATGCAACCTAAAACAACAACCCTAACTTAGTCAAACCACCCCTAGCTGATCACTTCACACGACTAAGGCTACCCGACTGGACTCATTCGTATGACTGAACATACGACTGAGCTTAGTCGTACGAATGGACCATACGATAGAGGTGCGAATGAGCTATAATAGGGTTTGTGCGAATGACCTCCATTCGTATGATTGGTTCATGCGACTGAACTTCAGTCGCACGTTTGAACAATGCGATTGACTTAGTCGTACGAATGGGCATGCGACTGGGCTCATTCGCCTGAAACGGATCAGCAGCTGTGTTCTTACCATATTTGATCCAAAAATTCAAGTTTTAACCGTTCAGATTATACCATATTCACAACAGAACATATACATCTCATTTACAACCGTTACGGGTCCTTATTTCATCAATCTTCACAAAAACTAGGACCCGAACCTTCACTTTTCAGTTTAACAGAAAGATTGAATAGAAACTCTAATTTAAACATGTTTTTGGATCAATTCCCACCACCCACACAGCTTAACATATTCAAAATCGATCCGTACCAAGCAAAACTTACCAAAACGGGGCTAGTTTGATCAATTTGGGGCAAGAGCAGGGTGTTTGGGTTCAATAGGAGCAAGGGGATAAAGTTATAGCAGATAAAATCTGCTTTTCAACCCCTTAACCGCCCTACTTATCCTTCATGCCTATTTTTAGCCGACATACTCAGTCGTACGACTGGACCCATTCGCATGGCTCAATCGTACGACTGAGCCCATACGCCCTTCATTCGTGCGATTGGGCCCCATTCGTACGCATGGCGTGCGACTGAACACTAAATCTAATTAAATATATATATTATTGAACTTTTGGATGTTACACAAAGCATGCAATATATTCTCCAACGACTTTGTGAGAATTCAACTGAAGGCAATAGGTTTTTTTTTCTTTTTGACATCTCCCCATAATGGCAACCATCTATTTATTTAAAAATTACTGTTTTGTTGGTCAGAATAATATCCAATGCTCAAAACCTAATGAAAGACACAAGTATGCAATATATGTGGAAGATTTGCCTTACCTCACCACCAGCTGCAAGTAAGGAACCATCTTGGCTAAAATTAACCGCCAATTGTTGACAAAACATCTTCCAGCAGCTCAAGCACCTTCTCAGATGGCCTTAGACTCAATTTGATGATATCTTCGTTCTTACATGTATCCCATTCAAACCATCTACACCAACAGAATACTAAAAAATATTACGTTTCTACTTGTACTGTCTACGAGGTATCCTAGAATTTTATTTCTCTTACATACATAAGTTCATTGTATTGTCTATAGATACACAACATATTGAGTTTTTTGGTTCTTTAAAAATACAACAAGAGCACGTTATAATCAATAATTAGGCCAAAAAAGAACTATAAATTAAAGGATAAAGTCTACAATGGCCTCCCAAGTATTTAGAAATTTTCATTAAGATTCACCTAACTGTTAAAACAATTCTAGATGCTTCCAAACTATAAACTTAGTTTTGTTTCAAGCTTTTGTCACATCTATTATTAAAATAACGGAATAGCCCTTCATCTACTCAAAAGTCAAAAGAACCAAATATAGGTGTATCATCTAATCTTTTTTTACTAGATTCAAATGCATTTCTATCATTTGTCTCAATAAGTGCCAAAAGCTCTATATAAAGTAACATTTTGTTATTTGACGATTTTCCATCAAGATTTTAGCCAGAATGACCATAAATAAAACCAAATTGATCAAGTGTGTTGCTCTTGAATCTATTATATTCAAGTAAAATATGGATGTTGAAATTTTATTTGTAAGAAATATTGAATAACTATGACTTGATTCATATATTTGAGCTGAAAATTACCTGCAACTTTTTGGCAATGAACATATTACCCCTTCTCCACCTGGATGAACAGCCATTCTATAGGGCAGGTTATCACCGGTTCCAAGTTTCTCCACGTTATAAAGATAATCTAACCGTTTAAAGGTCAAACAAACAAACAAACAAACAAACAAACCCAGTATATCCCACTCAAGAGCAGGGTCTGGGAGGGGTAGGTGGTGGCAAGTCTTTCCTCTATCCAGATAGGTAGAGAGACCGCTTCCAAAGAGACCGCTTCCAACCGTTTAAAGGTCGTTGCGACTTAATAAACCAAACCAACCCCGCACATGAAAATACTAAAACTAAAAGAAGAGTGTGTTTAAAGATAACAAAAGCGTACTAGATAAGAGAAGAGGGTCAGGTCAGTCCATATGTATCCCTCCCTCTGTCACATTCTCTCTCTCTCTGTCTCTCTCTCTCTCTCCCACACTCACACACAGAGACACTCCCTATGGTGTCATTCTAATTTTTTTCCCAAATAACCTATAATATTGGATGTAATACATTTTCTTCAAGAGCTTTTTAGTTTGGGTATGACCAAACAACCCATCTTTGTCAAGGCAGTTATTGAATCCCTTTGATAGTAGGTAACTTTTAGTAGGAATGATAGTGTACGTAACAATTCTCATACAAGACAACAGGTGTCTGTGGATAAAATAAGCTATTTCTATTATACTTATTAAAGCTTTCTAGTTCTATAAGTGTATATACCTTACACACTATCCATGCCTTTGAAATAGGCTCATAGCACAAGTATAACCTTGTTACTATTAAATTGGTAAAGAGATAGCTAAATCCAAATAAACAGGACGGTTGAATAATTTGACATGACTTTTCAAGCAACTTTATAATGATCATTTATAAATTTGAAAATGAATTACAATTAAACTTGTTTCTTGCTTGCTTACAAAACAATATAATAAAACCTTTTGTTTTGTTAAATAAACATATCTCCAAGTAAGTAACTTTGATGATGATTCAATAAATTTGACTAACTATGAGACAAGGCAAGGCTATGATTAGAATTTAAGGTTCAAGCATCAAGATTGAGGTCTATGTTCATTTAATGCTAAAATATCAAGGAAAGTAGTAAGAAGTGATGATAAGTTGGGCTTAGGGGATCCTATATAGTTATGTACACGTTAATAATATGAGTAAGTAGTTTATATTGATGTGGTTTGATTTGTATGTAGAGAGAAGGAGGTAAAGTGGAACTCATAGGCTGCTCGGAAAGGGAATTAGAAGAAGAATCGAACTGTGCCACTTCGACCTTCTCCACCGCCACCGACAAAAATCAAATAACTTGATCCATTACCAGAGTCCTCGTCTTCTTTTCCGGCGACAGAAATTAAACCTAAATCACAAGTATAATTAACAAGAAAACCAGCAATTATGAGATGGAACTAACTTGTAGTCGACCTGAAAAACTGACACAGTCAACCCTAATCTATGTATTCAATCTACTCTGACAAATGTTGAAGTAAACATATATGAAGATTGTTAAGTTATGGAATCATCAAATCACATCAACATTTGCAATTTACTCCTCAAGCGGTACCCTGTGAATCCTCTACTTTTACCAATTGGCATTCTCAGTCCTCCTAGTCTACTCACCCTAACGCTTTCAACCACCGCTCCAATTAAATTATCTCCTTTCAACCCCTACTATTGTATTGTTAACTTATATGAATAATGATCCATGTCGAAGTACCAATCAAATAAGACGTAAAATGTGTGTTCCTATTCACCTTAAACTAGTTAGGGTAAGTAGGGTTTTCGATCCTCGTGGAATTAGTGGTCGGTGCATTATAATCGAATTTGTAAGATAATGATTAAATTGGTAAATTACTAAACTATTGTCTCTTGGCTGTGAAAAGTGAAATTTGGAATGATTAACAAATTACCTATGAAAATACTTTTAAGCAATGGGAATTGATTAGAAGATGATTATAAAAAAAGGGTAATCCACCCCGGGATTCAGGTTCGGTTTTCAGTCATTGTTTAGTTCAACTGAGTGGAAAATCCTTAACGGGGATTCTATACATGTAATGATTAAGTGATAGTGATAACCAAGACTTAACGGGTCTTAGTACACAATACCAATTGGATTAACAACCAAAACCTTGCAATCATACAACTTGCGCAAAATTATATGACATTCAAATCAAGATCCATCAAAACAAGTTTAAACAACCAAGACGTAAGTTAAACTGAATAAAGAACTTAACGGGTTCTCAAGTTTAATCCCAACATAAATTGAACGTGAACAAAAACCTTATAACACGAAACCTATTACCCGAGGTATATCACGCGGAGTTTAGCCTTGCATCTTCTTGAATTCGGCAACAAAATCGGATTGGAACATGAATTGATGGATTGGAATGAGTTAGAGAAGTGGAGAAAACCTCAAGAATAACCAAAATTCGTCCCTTTTTGCTCCCAATGCGAATTAGGGTTTAGAATTGATAACCCTCCTTAAATATGGTCAAAATCCGGAGAATTACGTCAAATCTAACCATACGGCGTAAGTTACGTCCTTAGGGATATAAATTACATCCTCCCTCATGATATACGTGGTTAGAGTCTGTCTTACGTCCCAAAAATTGTCGTTTTTAGAAAGGACGTAGCTTACTTCCTTTAGGACGTAAGTTACGTCGTATGCTCATTTTGCATAAATTTCTTCATTTTCTTAATCTCTTTTCATCCACATATCATCCGATCTTCGTGCAACCCTTGCATACATCATTTAAGCTTCCCACACCTACAATTCAAACCCAATACAAAGTGATTACGCTCGATAGAAAAATTACGTTAAAAGCATACATTTAAACACTTAAAACACATAGAAAACATTAACGCATCAAATACATGCATTTTTACTCCTTAAATGCTTCGCATGCTTATATTCATATTTTAGGTTTAAAGAATTTCTTCTGTTATTTACATTTACATAAGATATATAATGATCGCATTTTATTTATTTAATTATTTTTGAACAACATTAGTAGTTCACTCAATACATGAAAAAAGTTAAATATTTATCAATCGATGATACACATAAGCATGGAAGCAACCAAATTAAAATTAGATGAGCAGTTGGTCTATGAAATGAAACTATTTGTTTTCACTTTGTAAGTTATTAGCTACCTCACAATGCATGGATCTTGAAAAGTTGAGCTTTTTATGTGATGAGTACAAAAGAAAGACATTCTTCTAAATTTACATCACATCACATCACATGATCAAAATGTCAATGACATACTCTTCTCCATCTCCAACAACTAGTGAATGAGAACCCTCTTTCATAACCATCAGCCCATCTTCATTAGCCCTACCAAAGTGCTCACACGGCTTCACAACAAATTCAACTTCACCTCTTCCCATTGCTCCTAAACCCACTCTCCGGTAGCCCACCAACTGTTTGATCAAATGTCCATTCGAATCCTTACCCTCCCACTTTGCAAATAATAACACCGTGTGATTACTCGCCGGCCCGTGGTTCGTGACACCAACCACCACTGTGAACTTTGCTTTCTCACACAGCTCTGCCCCAACTCCTGAAACCAACACTTCACCAGAGGGTGTGTTACTGTTATGTGATGCTTGGTTTGTGTTTGTGTTTGTGTTTGGGTTTGGGTTTGGGTTTGGGTTTGGGCCTGGGTTGATAAAAATCTTCTTTTGGGTACCCGAGACGAACTTGTATGAATGACTTGAGTAGCTAAGACCATACCCAAATTTATAAACCGTTTTCCCATTGTAGAATCGGTATGTACGGCCCGGGTAGCCTGATGATGGGTCAGGCCTCATTCGCATATACGTCATTGCTACTTTTGAAAATTCTTTTGGATACCATGTCATTGGTAACCTTCCTCCTGCATATTAAAACAAAATGTATAGGAAACGGGTTAAAAGTGGCTTGAATTGTATTTTTAATACGCATGAACACACATAGTTATAGAGTTAAGTGATTGTATTGAGCATAACAGTTTTGAAGATCCCTGCATTTGACTTTAAAAGTCAAAACACAAGCTTACCTGGATTATGGTCACCAAAGATGATTTCAGCAAGTGCAGTCCCACCAGATTCACCAGGGTAACCAGCCCACAAAATACTCCCAATTTTTGCATTACTTTTAGCAAACGATACATCCACTGGACCACCACAAACTAAAACCAGCAAAACAGGTTTCTTAGCGGCTCGAGCCACTGCCAATACAAGATCCTCTTGCTTCCCCGGAAGACCCAATTCGACCCGATCATGTTTCTCCCTTTCTTGACTTTGATCCAAACCCATCACCAAAATCACAAAATCAACCACTTTTGCTACTCCCACGGCTTCATCGATCGCAATAGATGTGCAGTTCACAGAATCAACACACCCCTGGTGGTATTGTGTATTTTTAACATAGTTTTCAAGTGCTTGAAGAATACTGATGTTTTTGCATGCCATACCCTCGTAGTTACCGAGCAGTGTTTCGGTGGTGTTACCATTGGGTCCAATGACAGCAATCGAGGTGGTTTCCATCTTTGAAAGCGGAAGAATATTAGGTGAGTTTTTCAGCAACACAATCCCATTTCGGGCGGCTTCAAGTGCTAGGGTCTGGTGCTCTTTTGAACACACTTGCTTAGGTCCGAGGTAGCCATAAATGCCAGTTTTTGGGTTCCCATTGAACAAACCCAATCTCATTCTGATTGCAAATAAATTCTCTAGAGCTCTGTCTATTTCTGCTTCAGTTAATTTGTTCATTTGGACTGCTGATTTGGTGTATTTCTTCAGATATGAACCACAGTTGACATCCATCCCTGCAACCAAACTCATTAAGTTGCATGATCTCCAATGTTGTAAAAATCGCTACGCGCTAGTCGGGCGGTGAGGTAGGGACTAGGGATTAATCGGGATTAATCGGGATTAATCGGGATTAATCGATTTGGAAATTTTATATATATTTTTTAGAAATTATATATATACTTAAGATTAGTACACTTCAAACATTAATAATTAAACATAAAATTAAGTAATTAACCAACAAATGCTTCAAAGATCACAAGTAAACACAATCCAAATGATATTCACAATCTGAAAATAAACACAATTCAAAATAAAGTAATAAACACAAATCACAATTCAAAACAAATCAAATGTCAAAATTATATTATTCAGCCCCCTGCCACTCAAAAGTCAAAATTAAATAAAAGGGCCAAAGTTACCGACTTCGATGAATTGGGTGGACTGTGGAGCTGCTCGGTGGAGCTGCTCGATGAAGTGGTCGAGGCCGATGAAGAGGAGGGTGGTCGCTGTTCAGATCTTGGTCGACGCGTCGAGGGAGAGCTGAGGGTGGTCGCCGATGAAGAGGAGGGTGGTCGCTGTTGCCTGTTCAGATCTTGGTCGACGCGTCGAGGGAGAGCCGAGGGGTGGTCGCCGGGAGGGTGGCCGCCGAATAGGGTTGAAAAGGTAAGAACGATCTTGACCCAAACTGAAATAAGGTATTTAAACCCAAATTGAAGCGTTGACCGGCTTTGACCGCCTAGTCCCATTACACCGATTACACCCGATTACACCCGATTAACCAGCGCCTAGTCCGATTACCGATTAATGGCTCCGATTAGCATTAATCTACTAGGGCCTAGGCCGCCTAGCGATTAATCAGCGATTAATCGGCCGCCTAGGCCGATTTTTACAACACTGATGATCTCTAGAGTTAAGTTTGAATGTTTTAATAGCCAATCATGTCATTAGATAGTAACTTATATTTTATGCATTTGGACTATCATAAAACTATATACACCTAGAATTCCACCTTGGAAAGAATTTAGTGTCATGGTACAGCACGATAATGAATACAGTACCTGCTTTAAGAGCACTGGCAACAGCATCTTCCGGTGCTTTTGAATATCCTTGAACATCATGCATAATGGCAACTGCATCACAGTCAGATGCAATGTACCTATGTATCATAACAACAAGTTAAACGAGCACATCACCATTAAAGCAGGAAGCCATAATCTTTATGCAAACATCATCAACCACTTGGCACAAGTAGTTGATGCATGTCTGTCATCAAGATTCTACTTTCATAGATTTTGCAGGTACTAAAAGCATCTAATGAAGATCATTTTACCCTTTAAAGCTCCAAGCTTGGCGAGCCGTTTTGGTTAAAAGATTATAATCAGCACAATTTGGTACACCGTTGACTCGATTATAAGCACACATTATCCCACTGGCTTGCCCTTGTTGAACACATTTCTGAAAAGGTGGTAAGTATGTGTCTGCTAGGTCTTGTTGAGTTATCTGCATATCCCATCCAGAAAGTATAAGCATCATTGCTTGCATGACAACCTCGTAATGTACATGCATGTCTACAATTCACAAAAGAGACTTACATTGGCATCAAAGTTGTAACGATTGGTTGTTTTCCAGTTATCTAAGTCATTAGCAACAAAGTGTTTACAGCAAGCAGATGCTTGAAGGTGGTCAGAATTGGGGTCAAGTTTTCCACCTTGAAAAGTGTCACCTTGAATGCCTCTGACATATGAGACTGAATAATCTCCGACAACCAATGGATCTTCGCCAGGTGTCTCTTGTCCTCTTCCCCATCTTGGGTCTCTTAATACATTGATGTTTGGTGCCCAAAATGTTAGACCTCTTGCTTGACCTGCATTAAACATTGCCCTTGCTTCTCTTCCAATTGCCTAAAGATCAAATCAAAAGAGACACTTTTTCAAATGCTTTATTGATACATGGGTTAATAAGTGTTTATGCTAGTAATCATCTTTCAGACTCATGTTAATGAGACACTTGATTGATGTTAATTTACAAAGGTGGTAATTTCAATACGTTTGCGTGTAGTTGGTTTAGCTAGCTTAGATTGGAGACGACACATTTCAATATTAATTGTTTGCGTGTAGTTGGTTTATAATTGGCAGTTCAGGGGGTATTTTATCTATCTGGGATCCCACGGTATTTATTCAAAACGGGGTTATTAAAAATCGTTATTATTTGGTGGTGTCGGGTCTGATTAGAATGTCCGGGGAAATCCTTAACATTGTGAACATTTATGCCCCAAATGACCCGATCGCTAGGCGCCGACTATGGACAGAATTATTGCAGATGAAGAACTCAATCTCGGGTATGTGGGTTCTACTTGGGGACTTTAATGATGTCCGAAGGCCTGACGAGAGACTAAATTCAGAATTTATTAGTTTGAATGCACACTTCTTTAATGAGTTTATTGATACGGCGGATCTGATGGAGTATCAAATGGGCGGCAGGCAGTTTACATACCGTTCGGAGGATGGGGTGAAATTGAGTAAATTAGATAGATTTCTTGTGAGTCGTGATTTTATGAACAATTGGCCGCAGGCTTCAGTTGTGGCCTTATCTAATCTTGTTTCTGATCATTGTCCTATCCTCCTCTCTACAGTTCAAACAGATTACGGAAAGATTCCGGTTCACTTGTTCAATTCTTGGCTTGAAATTCCCGGGGCAAATGAATATGTAAATCAGTTGTTGGCAGGCTTCAACTTTGATGGTCCGGCTGATTTGGCACTTGATGTTAAGTTGAAATGGGTCAAGAGGCGGTTGAAGGAGTGGGTTAATAATCGCAAGGCGATAATGAATGATACGTATAACAGGAGAATGAAAAAGCTAGAAGAATTGGAGTTATTGGCTGAACAGAGAATATTGAATGCTACAGAACTGGAAGAAAGGGCTGATTGTAGAAATTATATTGCGGAGGTTGAAAAAATAAAAATATGGATCTTAAACAGAAATCTCGGGTCCGTTGGGCTACTGAAGGAGATGAGAATACATCGTTCTTCCATGGTGTGGTTAATGCCAATACTAGCAACAATCGCATCCATGGTCAGCATATATATGGTGAGTGGGTAACGTCGCCGTCGTTGGTCAAGGAGCATATATTTTCTTTTTTTGCAGGGAAATTCACTGAACCAGTTGTCAATAGGTCTTCGCTTGTATGCCCTTTTCTCTCTACAATTTCCGAGCAGGAAGCTGATGACTTGGTGGATCCGTTTACATTAGTGGAAATTAAAAGGGCGGTTTGGGAGTGTGAGGGTGATCGAGCCCCGGGGCCGGATGGAATTAATCTAAAGTTTATTCAGAAATATTGGGATAATTTGCAAGGCGACTTCCTTAATATGTTCCAACATTTCTTTTTACACGAACAATTAGGTGGTGGGTGCACGTCCGCCTTCATAGCTCTCATTCCAAAAAGAAATGATCCGGGTGGGCTTCACGACTACCGCCCAATTAGCTTAGTTGGCTGTATAAACAAGATCGTTTCTAAAGTGCTCGTTAATCGTCTTAAGCCGGTTATACAAAAGCTTGTGTCGGAGGAGCAAATGGCCTTCTTAGCTAACAGGAGCATCTTGGACGGGGTATTAATGCTTAACGAGATCATCCCATGGTTAAAACGCAAAAAGAAAGAAGGATTGATATTCAAGATTGATATTGAGAAAGCATATGATTCTTTAAGTTGGGAGTTTCTTGACTCTATGCTTACTCAAATGAATTTTCCTCTAAAGTAGCGAAAGTGGGTGCTATCTATCGTGACGTCGGGAAGGGCTTCAGTTTTAGTTAACGGTTCTCCGACTCAAGAATTCTCTTGCTCGAGGGGATTGAGGCAAGGCGACCCGTTGTCTCCGTTTCTCTTTGTCCTCGCCATGGAAGCATTGACCGGGGTTATAAAGAAGGCGTGTTCGTTGGATATTTTTAAAGGTATATCTATATCCCTAATGGCCCATCCATCTCACATTTTATTTATGCAGACGATGTCATTTTTTTGGGTGAATGGTCCTTCCAAAATGTGCTTAATTTGAAACGGCTACTTAGATGCTTTTATCTTGTTTCGGGGCTTCGAGTTAACCTCAAAAAAAGCAATCTTTATGGACTGGGGGTGGAGGATACAAACACACAGCTGTTGGCGAATGTGATGGGGTGTATGAGAGGGTCTTTGCCTTTTAAGTATCTTGGTTTACAAGTTGGAGCCAATATGAATTTAATCAAAAATTGGGATCCGGTGGTGAAGATTTTTAAAAAAAGGTTGTCGATGTGGAAAGCTAATACATTATCTTTTGGGGGTCGTATCATCTTGATTAAGTCGGTTTTAAATGCACTTCCTACGTATTATTTTTCGTTATATAAAGCACCGATTGGTGTGATTAATGTGATGGAAAAGTTGCGTAGAGATTTTCTTTGGGTTTGTCTTCGGACAAGGGGAAAATGAAATGGGTCGCATGGAACAATTTTATGACCCTTAAGGAATATGGGGGTATGGGTTTTGGGTCACTTCAGATGGCGAATTTGGCGATGTTGGCCAAATGGTGGTGGCGATTTAAAGTCGAGAGGAATAGTTTGTGGAGGAAAGTAATATGGAATATACATCACACGTCAAGGGCATGGAGTTTTATGCCGGCAAGACTCTCGTTACCAGGCCCGTGGAAACAGATATGTAATATTTTGTTTGACTTCCAAAAAGTGGGTATCGAGTTATCAGCACTTTTTCGCGGGTATCCGGGTTGTAGTAGAGAGATGCATTTCTGGAAAGATAGATGGCTTTATAATGATCCGCTCGAGCTTAAACATCCATTTTTATATGAGTTAGAGAGAGTGAAAACTACACTAATTTCGGACCGAGTTGGGTTAAACCGGAGTGCCTTGGTTCTGTCTTTTTGCTGGGCTCGACCACCTTCGTCTCCTGCCGAACAGGCTGAACTCAGCATGCTCACGAACGATATTCTAAATTACGACTTTGGCACAGGGGATGATCGCTGGAGTTGGGTTTTGGATGGATCTGGTGAATTTTTGTTCGAAGTATTAGAAATAAGGCGCAAAGCTTATTATTCTCGGATCTTCACTTGGGTTTTGAGTGGAACAAATGGGTGCCTATGAAGGTGAATTTCCTGTTTTGGAGGCTTATTCAAGCTGGACTTCCCACAACCACGGACTTAGCTAGAAGAAATGTAGTTATCCCAAATCTTCGGTGTAGGTTGTGTGATGAGGGCAGGAGTCTGCCTTACATCTTTTTGCTACATGCAGTCTTGCGGCTCAGGTTTGGGATTTCATCTCGCACTGGTGTAGGATAAATCCGATATTGTTTTGGAACTCAAGGATCTTGCAACCTTTTATAACCGAATCAGAGGATCCAAGAAGTGGAGAAAGGCGGTGTTCTTAGTGATTCAAACAGCTATTTGGGTTATTTGGAGGTGTCGAAATGAGTGGGTTTTCAGAAACAAATAAACAACTTTCCTAAGGATAAAGGAAGAGATAAAATCTCCTGGTATGGCTGAAAAACCGGGCGAAAGCTGTTGGTCTCACATGGGAAATGTGATGTAACTTTGATTTAGTCTGTTTGGGTGTTTGATAACTGTATTTTTGCTGTAACATGCCTGATTAAATGATTAACTATCTGTTACTCAGGTTTTCTTTTTAGTAAAATTTTTTGTTGGTCTTTAAAAAAAAACATTTACCTATTAGTTGATATTAAATTTGGGAAAAAACGATAGTCGCTACACAGATAGAGTTTCATGGTCGTTCTATTAGGTGGATTTTTAGAGAAGATATATAGCAATAAAAGAATATTAAAACATTTTAATTTTAATAGCAGATTTGGATTATATTCTGTGAGATCAAATAGGGTATATGTCCACTAGAAGTCCCAATTCAAACTCCTAAATCTTTATAGTGGAAAAATAATAATAATAAAATATTGTACGTTATTATTATTATCATAGTCGCAGTCATAGTATATAATAATCTTGGGGTAAAAGTTTTGTATGAATTTTTTAAACCAAAAGATAGATAGATAGATAGATAGATGAGAATAATTAATGTGATATTGATTCTCACCTGGGCAATGCGGTACCAAAGACGTGAGTCGAAAGAAGCCGCCGTTAAAATAACGTGAGGGAACATTGTGGCGGCGGTTACGGTTCCGTTAAACGTAAGACCCTTGCCGTGTCTAGAAAGGCCGTGCAGGGCCTCGGACCACCACTCGTAGGCGGAGATCCCGAGGCGAGGGATCTCCGGCGCTCCGTTCACCAACTGCAACACCTTCTCGTCTAAGGTAAGGCGTGAAACGACGTCGTGAGCGCGTTGGGAGATGGGTAAAGTGACGTTGCAGAAGGGGTATGGTGGTGGTGATGAGGGGTCGCATGAAAACGGAGGCTGGGCCGACACCATCAACCTCATCATCATCATCATCATCATCATCATCATCATCATCATCATCATCATCGCCATCGCCAGGTGTTCAATCAACAAAAGGAGAGCAATTCTTCTGCTGTGAATGTGATGAGGAGTTCGCTTTAATTTGGGTTGGAATGTTGGCTGTAATTTTAGATAGATATATACATATATATATATATATATCGATTACAATCAACAGGAGATGAGATATAATGGGGGAAGAAAGCTGCTGCTGCTGCTGCTGCTTCGTAAGTTGTAACAGGCTCTCTGCAGTGCACTGCACCTGAAATGCAACACAAAATGGGTTGTGTAGTGAATTAGTGATGGTCATCTTTATAAATTTTCTTTTCAAGGTTTTTCCTTTTTAACTTTTTCATTTATATTTACATGGGACCATCACAACTTATTTTACGCATATCTTCAATGTTTTAAGCAAAGTAATGTCATAGTCTCGTGTTAATGTAATCTGATTTATTTTTCATTTAAAATAATTAATGTGTTAATTTAAATATATAGATATAGATACTTCCAGTAGTAAAAGCTTACTGCATCAACTTTCTTGATTATCCTGATTTCTGTTTTACTACTAACTAGGTGTAATCAAGTCGCGCGTTGCGCAACTCATCAATGTTGTTTTTAACGGTGAAAATTGTATCAAATTTAACTCGTATTAGGCTTAAAATAGACGATCTGTTGTGACTGCAACTTAGAAATGTTGCCATGCCAAACGGATACCTTTTTTGTATCATCACGGCCTTGTTGTAATGTAAATCTACATAGTACGATTATATGATACGTTAACAATAAAACGAAAGGAACAGTGATGTACAACATTGAGCTGCCCAACAGAACCGGCAGCGTCTCATCCGGATATAAGCCCAAAATCATGACATGCTAGCGCTAGTTCGTCAGCAATGACAAACCACAATATTTCATGTATGTCTTAGACAGGCATACACCTAACATCATCGACCTGACTACATGTCTTAGATGAACAACCCATCATCGACTTGCCACAAATCATGAAGCACAATAGCAACCATGAGCCAGATGACAACGTCAACAACGCGAAACTACCCACTGTTACAACTTCAATTACGTCTTAGCTGGCCATACGCACAACATCGTCAACCACATCCTGACGAATTAGTACAAAGTAGAAACCTGACAGAGTCTCAGATAAGTTGAGCTCAACATCATTGACAAATCAACAAACCAAAACAGCAGAAATGCTAATCAGAAAAGGCAAAAACGGAAAAAAAAACCTTTGCATAATCTCATATAAAAAATCACAATCTCAGTAACCGAATGAAGAAACCCTTGAATCTGAATCAAACTCCAAAATAACTAAAAACTCGCGTTTTATTAAGAATATCAACATAAACAGGAACAAACCTTACACTCAATTTCCACGTCTTTTGTAACACCCCAACCCGGGTAGAGCCAAGGTGTCACACATATAGTAATCATTGTTTCAAGAGCGATAAAATTAAGGTGCTATGAAATATTCAAATCCTTACATAGGTCCAAATAAATTAAATAAAGTTTTAAAAATAAACCACTATTCATCTTATTAACTCAAATGTTCATATTCTAACTTCTTGAATTAACTCTCTTCATTCATTCCCTTGAGCCCCTTGAGTACCTGCTATAAACATATGAGAAACAACAAGAGAAAACACGACTAAGCCAAAGAAAGCTAAAAACGGAAGTAAACCATAGCAATACAACGATCAATAACGATAATAAGATGATCAAGTTGAAAATCTGATAATAATGATCATCTAAAAGGAATACCCATATGAGCTAATGACAATAACACTTAACCATATATACATTAGTTGCAGTTCTAATGCGCCAATGTGTGAGATAGGAATGTGGGCACACATACCTAAACATCTCACCAATAAACAATAACGATGATATCCTAGGATCCATCTATATGCTTCCTTTACCACTAATCAATATGTTCTACAACTTAGCACACAATTATATAATATAAGACGTTGTGGTCTAATCGCTATGCCACAGATAGAGCATGTCACTTGTGCCATGATGACGCCCTATGTCCCCATAGGTGGATATGCTCAGGTATGGAAGTCAATAATACATACAATCAAGTCAATATAACACAATAAGTTACACTAATTTCACGACCCGCCTAAAAACGAGCCGCGTTACTCGGGTTCCGGAAGTTTCCGAAAACATTTGGAGGCTTCTAGGACTATTTGGAAGACCCCATAACAGCCCAAACAAATCTAGATCAAGAAATACAAAGTAGAAGGATCTATATCATGTTTAAAATGACCTTAAAAAGATCTAGATAGCTGGATATTTTGATAGAAAGATCTAGAACACATCATGTATATATCTTGACTTAGAATGATCTAGATCAAGAATGATCTAGAGCCATATGAGTAGTATATACGAGACTGATCACTCTCATTTGTAACCACCCAAAACCACATATAAGTCTTGTGTAATCACTTGTACCAAACTCTTCTAAACACTCTCGTAAGCAATAAAAAAGCATTTGTATTACGAGCTTGCAAACGCTTCCGCATCATAACATAAATTGTTACATCGTTTGGGTCACAAAGGCCGAACTTATATCAAGTCTAAGTGCCTTACGAGAGTCTAAAAGATCACTCCGTGACAAGTGTTATCAGAGCCAAGTCGGTTCATTTGAGATGGCAACCGAAATAAGCAAACTTGCAACTGTTGAAGATAAAAGGGGACGAGATGAATCCTAGACGAGACCAAAGAAGGAACGAGGTGCATCCAAGGACTATACCTTGGAAAAATAAGTCAGTGACAAGGAGACATGTCTCATCGAGATAGGATCTCAAGTAGACTTGTGCTTCCAAAGACTAGTTACGATAGAAGTTGACTTCACAGAGCTTAAAGATGGACTCAAGGCTACTTTGGAACTACTTCGTGATGAAGTAAAATTTATGATCAAAGAATCAATCAAAGACGTTACTACCAAGCTGCAAAAGGACATGCACAAGCTGTCAAGCGACATGCACCCGATGACTACTCGGCTTGGAAGAAAGGGTAGTTGATTGTAACAAGACAATGATCACGACTGGAGGTAACGTCATGAATTTTACTCTGAGAGTTGAAATTCCGAAACCATCATCGTATTTGGGCAAACGAGAAGCTCGGGCGGTCGATGACTTCATTTGGGAAATAGAGCAGTACCTAGGAGGGGTACAAATCCTTGATGATGCCATTAAAATCAAGACAACCACTATGTATCTCAAAATACAGCAGCACTATGGTGGATACTAAAATCAAGACAACCACTATGTATCTCAAAATACAGCAGCACTATGGTGGAGACGTCGAAGCATGCACATCGAACGAGGTACGTGCACAAAAAAAGTTGGGCTGAGTTCATCTAAGAACTCAAAAGACAGTTTTATCCGGTGAATGCTAAGCACGAAGCCATAAGTCGACTTACTAAGCTCAAACAAACCAGGACAATCAAGGTTTTTGTTAAAGAGTTTACAACACTTGTCCTTGAGATCTTGGAATTATCGGATAAAGACTCCCTTTTTTAATTTCTCGATGGTCTGCAATCATGGGCCAAGATAGAGTTGGAGCGACGAAGTGTTCAAGATCTTGCTTTAGCCATAAACTTGATCGATCATAAAGAAAAACAACCATATAGGCCCATGAATGAGGAAAGTAACGATGAGAACAGTGGGGGAGTTAACCCTAATCATGAGCGGAAGGTGGAAACAAGGAGACCACCACGATATCACAACAAAAAGCATCCTCCAAAATTTTGTTTCATATGCGATGGACCGCATAATGCTCAGGACTGCCCGAAGAAACAAAGTCTGCAAGCCATGGTGGCCAGAACTGATGATGCATCCCACGAAGACCAGGAGGTTCGTCTCGGGGAAATGCAACTACAAGTATTGAATGCTATAACGGCATATGAAGGGAAGTCGCTGAAAATGGTTAAGTCCTGCCCAATGGAGCACAAGGGCAACATCACGAACATGGAGGCTAAAAGGACTTCGGTTTGTGAACTTGGAAATAAATGGACGGCTTGCAAAGGCACTAGTCGATACCGGAGCAAGTCATAATTTCATAATGCAAGAAGAAGCTAAGAGGCTCGGCTTAAGGATATCCACACGAGAAAGATTTCTCAAAGACACCAATGGTAACACGAAAGCAATCGAAGGAATGTTATGGGCCGCCAAGACTAAAATCGGGACATGGCAAGGAAAACTTGACTTCTCGATAGCACCATTAGGCGACTACAAGCTCGTGCTCGGGATGGACTTTTTTCGAAAAGCAAAAGCGTTCCAGCAAATTTTCTGAACACCTTGGATATCGTCAAAGGCGATCAAGTACACACAGCCATGATGGAGTCAAGTCATCAAGGCAAAACATTATCCGTCTTTCAACTTGCAAGAACAAGCAGAAGGTCACTCAAACACAACGACAAGTGTCGTGGGTTTAGGTGGGGGAGAATGTCACGACCTGCCTAAAACCAAGTCGCGATACTCGGGTCCCGGAAGTTTCCGGAAACATTTGGAGGCGTCTAGGGCTGTTTGGAAGACCCCAGAACAGCCCAAACAAATCTGGATCAAGAAATACAAAGTTAAAGGATCTAGATCAGGTTTATAATAATCTTAAAAAGATCTAGGTAGCTGGATATTTTGATAGAAAGATCTAGAATACATCATGTAAATATCTTGACTTAGAATGATCTAGATCAAGAATGATCTAGAGCCATATGAGTAGTATATATAGGGCTGATCACTCTCATTTATAACCATCCAAAACCACATACAAGTCTTGTGTAATCACTTGTAACAAACTCTTGTAAACACTCTTGTAAGCAATAAAAAAGCATATGTATTACGAGCTTGCAGATGCTTCCGTATCGTAACTTAAATTGTTATATCGTTTGGGTCACAAAGGCTGAACTTAGATCAAGTCTAAGTGTCGTACGAGAGTCGAAAGATCACTCCGTGACACTATAAGTACAAGCAGATAAATTTATCACATGCAAACAGTGTCAACTATACGATTAGAACTTATAACAATAATCTTATAGATTTAATAACCAACAAGTCAAGTTACGAATTCAAGATAAAGAAAAAACGAGAGGCGTTCATGCTACGAGAGGTTGGGTCGGAATCTGTACATTAGGCAAAGACTACAATAACTATTCCAAAGACAAATCGTTCTCGAGCTATTGCTTAAACCTATATAAAGATTACTTCAAACTTAGTTTATTTACAAATTGTATATGTAGGTTGGTACTAAAACGAATTTAATGTCTTAGTACATAAATTCTTAAACTAAAAATTATATCGTCCCTAAGTTTATTTATTTATTTTCTTTAATTACTTAAATACTTATATTGTATTTATTGATTTGCCTAACAACATATTACGAAGTCATCTATTTATTATTAAGAAAAAATACAGAGTGCTTGCAGTTAAATTATTGAATATATTTTTAACCAAAGATTTTATTGAAAGTCATTCCATCTATATCTAAATGTACTCTGGATCTCCTTTGTTTTCACTTTCATGTATCTACTTTAGTTTTGTGGGTTTACAATGAATAAGAGTATCAAAAGAATTCATTGAATAACCTATTTTAGTGTTTAATATAGATCTATCAATTTGAGAAATCATAACAGCGGCGTACGATGGTTTAGTTATAAAATTCCTACATGTTTATAATCATGTTACTCTTCGTTTAGCTATTGATTAGGTTTAGTTACTCTTCGTTTGTGATAGTTCGTTCATTAAAGTTCCACAGTATGAGAGTATTAATCATGTTCCATTGTAACAGATTATGAGGATCACAAGGAGTACAAAGAGAACGAAACAAAGGGACGGTGGCATTACCTGGACTTGAAACCGATTAATATGAAGGCTCGACAGGTTGAATTATTGCTCTAATAGTTTGATCCTTCTTTACTCGTTTGAATTGTTACGGTGAGTTGAGATTGAGATTGCGGAAAGGAAGTGTGGTTTGTTGAATCCATCTAATGTTTATATTGAAAGGTTCCTCGAGTTCGGTTCCAATGGTTCTGGCTACTTTTACGGGAGTTTGGTAGATGAATACCAAGATTGAGATGATGAGTTTATTTTATTATATTACTAGGTTATAACCCCGTGTATTACACGGGTTAAAAAACAAATTAAAAAATTAGTGAAAAGATTGAAAATATAAAATACTATTTTGATATAAAATATAACTAAAATCATGTGTGAGTAAGTACTTTAGTTGATAAAATATTTTTGTTATTTTTTAAACTTTATTTTAAAAAAATATTTTTTAAAACTCTCGTTTTAGATATATGTTAAGAAACATTTCGTTTTAAAAATATTATTTTTGAAACATATTATTTTTAATAAAAATCTCATTATTTCAAAACTATGGGTTAGTTACTTTTGTTTTATATATAATTTTCATATTTAATAAAAGTTTGCTTTGACAAAATATCGTTATTATAAATATCTCATTGTTTGAAACTTGGGGTTTCAGTTATTTCTTTTATAATTCTAGAAAAAGCGGTTTTTTATTAAACTTTTATTACAAATTTGGTCTTAGAATGTTTCGTCTGTGTAAAAAGATACTTTGTTTAATATAATTCATAGTTTTTGAATCAGTTTTTTCAAAAAAAATGTTTTTAACAAAATATTTAGTTTTAATTAATTAAAAATACATTTTATAAAAAATATTAAATTTAGAAATATTTGAAATTTTTAAAATTAGAGAGAGAATGGGGGAGACAGAGAGAAAGAGAGAGAATTTAAAATTTAGTTATTTTGATTTTCTAAAAATTAATAAATAACTTAGGTGGGAAAATAACTGGTAGAACTAATGTAATGGTGACATGTGTCCACCAATGTAATTATTTATTAGTATACATTAATCTTTATATTGAATAATCTTATAATATGCATATGTATCACCGTTTAGTTTTAGTCACCATGTAAACACATACACACCTATATATATATATATATATATATATACACACACACACACTAGTGGGTGCCCGCGCGCGTTGCTGCGCATGCATCATGTTAAATTAATCAAGGATACGTCGTAGTAATGAACGTGCCTTAAGACTTTTAAATGAGCATGATGTAGTTGCAGAGTCTAGAATTATGATGTGGTCATACATAGGTAAGCAATCACATTGTTTTTAGTAAACATAGAAGGTAATTTTTATTCTATTATTTTGAAACATGACCTAGTAACATGGTAGATTTTAGGTAATGATACGGTATGGTCATGTTTTGTCATAACTTTTGCATGTACAAGTCGCTGGTGTTTTGGGGTTATTTTCCTTTCAGTCGTGGTTGCTTTGTGGTCCTTCAAATGTTTTGGAGGTGAAATAGGCCTGACATTTTTTTCTCCTGCTTGCCTGAGAAGTGAAGGTGTAAATGTTTTATGTAATAATGATATATGAAGCATGGTAGCGACAATTTATATCGCGATGTGGCGATAGCGATAGTTACATCGCGGAACTCTTGCTTTTTTAGTTTATAAATTTGCTTGTTATAGATTGTATTATACTTCGATTATGTTCCTTCAATAAAGTCACCCACGCGATGCAACTTTTGTGATGATTTGCTCGATAAAGTAGTTGGCCAACATCACGCTCCTTCTCTGGTCGATTTTACTTAACATTTATATATAAAGATGAGCATGTCACTAATGTATGTTTATAACCTAATTCAGTATTAAGTATTAGAAGAAAACAAAACATAGATAAATTTAATTATCAAAAAGTAAAAGAAAAAAACAAGAACAAAAAAATTTTCTACAAAAACAGGAAAAAAATCAAACATTTAAAAACCAAACACAACAAACAACCTTATCATTGGGCAATAGAATACTTTGTTTATTCACATGAGGTCACTATAATGTAACATAAACTTATTGCGATGAGGAGTTCAAAAGTTGTAGCAATGTTGGTGACGTCGTTTGGCATGTAAAGAGATGGCAATTCAAATTAAACTCTAAAATTATAACACCTTGACGATGTAATTATATTCTAATCTGTCATGCCAAAAGTTTAACATACTTCTATACAAACATTTTTCATATATTTATGTAACTAAACACATTAAAAGTGACTTATTTAAAATGCATGTGAACATTATGAACTGCAACCTAGCAGTTTGAAGAGCATATACAATAAGCACACCAAATCCACCCGTACTCCAAGAAAATTGTTCCAGCAATAGTATCCCTAAAACAAACAGTTAATTCAAAATTAATAGAATCAACAAATCCATAACTAAAATGAGGGAACATGTGATTTTTACAATATAATTTTCATAAATTCTTAATGATTTTACCTTAAAACTTAAGTAAACTTGGAACAAGGAGAGGAAGAAAAGACACAATTTATAATAATAAAAGAACAACCAAATTGATGACTTGAAATTAAAGAAACAAAACCCGGTGAAAGAGAATCTGATGAATCGGTCAACATCATGTGTGTATAATCTCTACAATCAATACATTAAACAAAGTATTCTACTAACCAAAAGGAGAACAAAGAAGTGCTAGAGTGAATCAGTTTAGTAGTGTATTAGTAGTGTATAATATCTAATTATTTAGTATTGTATTTACTAGTGTAAGCAAACAAGGCCGCGCTACACCGCAAAGTAAGAGCTACAAGGTCTTGTGATTTCAAAGGTGCGGCCATTATCACCGCTAATGATTCTACTAAGTTAACATAATTAATTAAAGAACCCCAATAAGCCAAAAAAAAGCAACACTAAAGGCATGTATTTCCCTGTGTCAAGCTAATGAAGTATGATGATGCAACCGAGTTTATTATCAAATTAAATGGGTGTAAACTGTTATTTGAAATCGACGTGTTTTAACATCTTAAACAGGCTGGCGAGTTGAATCTATAATCAATATTTTTTGTTTTCTAATCTTTATTAGAGGTAAACAATCAACAATAACTGTATTACCACATAACCCGTAAAAAATAAACTTTGATGCTCCTAGAAATAGCAATTTAAGAGATCAACTTAATGTACAAACTTGGTAACAATACCAAAATAATATCACACCGTTATGTCCACACACATACACACAACATAAAAGCATTTCATCAAAGATTAGGAGAAAGTACTTTTCAGAGCATAAAACTTTGATTGTGTTTGTAGCCCCTATGATTGTAATCTGAAAACTTTTAATTTTGGTAGGGCTTCTAGCTTAATGTTTGCTTAGTATTAACATTTCTTATTACATGCTTCAAGTAATTGCCACTTCTGCAATGTTTATTCTCAAAACAATATCATGAGATTGACAAACATACTCCAAATGATTTTCTCTACAAGTTATGACTTCAACCCATGATTAGTTTTGACATTTTTAGAAAAGACATAAAGAAACTAACCTGAGTACAATTGCGATGAGCAAAATTTAGAGACCGCACGATACTCGGTCAAGCCTTAAACTTCTCTCTGTCATTCGCTTTCAACACTCATAAGCAGGTAAGAGCTTGTCTACCATACAACCTAAGCATACCCCTTCTAATATGCACAAGATTAGTAATTATCTACAAGACAACCTTTCTTTTAGATTCAAGTGACATGAATATTTCACTCCAATTCTTGTCAATATTCCCTTCAGTGGCTTTTAAGAATTCCAGCTAACTGCACGAGTATGCTAAATTCATATCAACATGTTTACATGATGTAGCAAGCTGCCAGTCTAACATATGAATGATATCAAAGAACTTTGTATCATTGAATAGATGCATAAGGAAACCTTTAATACAACTAAAAAAAGGATATGTTAAACAAAAATGGAAGATTTTAAAGCTCCATACTTGGTGTTCATAAGTATGGAGCATATGACATGTAGCAAGGAGAGAAGCAAGAACTCAAGATTTGCCCATTTTGAAAAGATCTCTAAATTTTATGCCAAGTTCTTTCCATAACGGCTCCACTTGGAACGAAAAGATTAGATATTCATTTAAATCGTGGTTATGACTATACCCAAAAGAACAGAAAGAATATATCATTCATGAGACATGTTTTAAATAAAGAAGTACTTGAAACTATTGGATAACTTACATGATATTAAAAAAAATTACTTCTAGCATGAGAAATTTGTTGTTAGCTCTTCGTACATGATGACCTGCATTGTAAAACAAATATATCAAGATTAATTAAACATATATAAAGTGAAAACAAAGTAAATCATAAATCAGACCTCCATTCAATGGTGAAAAGTAGCTTTTTTCATTAAACTCAAAGTCTTTTGATAATAGTGTTGTTTATAAGGTTCCCTTTATGAAGAAGAGTAACTGGGATTGCATGCATTAATTCTTGTTCAAACCCAACCAATAACTTCAAAGCAATCTGTCATATTACAATTTTTTTTAACAAAAAGTACAATGAGAGATCATATAAAGGTAAAAGATAAACACAAACATACCTGAAAAACCAAGCTACCATACTGTTCAACTTACAAGATTTCAATATCTTTTTAGTATCTTAAGGAATTTATGACTCAAAACACTTTAGTATATATCAGTAAAATCCTAACAATCCCAACGATGAATCAAATCGGATTATTTCGACCCAATAATCTCATAATGGTAATCAGTAATGTAATGAATGAATTTAATTAATAAGACTAATTATTTTGATTTTTTACTCATTAAATAAAAAGAGTTAGCGGATCTACATGCACCTGAGCTTTCTAAGTATCCTTTTCTTCATGACATTTTTTTGTAATTTTATTGCTAAAGTCTAGTGAAGTCATAATACTAAAAACTATAATTAAGCTAAATGCCTAAATTAGTTAAGTAATGTTGCATATCTTGATTAATATCTACAGAGTATAGAAGCAAAGAAGCAGATTAAGTTTTCCTAAAGTTTAATGCTACTTTCTCTAAATGTGATAATGCAATATAGAGGTATAGCATTTTAAGGTCTTCATTAATCTTCACTTAGATGTTAGCAACTATACATAAATGATATCATATTTACATCCCTGTCATTATCTCCTCATCAAAAAGTTTGTAAAGTTTTTACTTGAAATTAGATATAATTAATACGGGTGATACTAAAATACTAAAAACATGAAGTGTAAAGTGTACCAAATCAAAATAAAATTGAGATCTAATATAGCTGATCAATAGCAGAAAACTTCAACATACACACTGCACCTCTCGTAACCCTAAGCATAAACAACAAGTGAAGATGTGTTGAGCAAGTTATTAAACAAAACACAGGTGATTAATAGTTTAATGCGAAAAACAACCAATCAAGATATAATGTTATTACACAGAAAACATATAACTAATCTAAGTTGAGAACACACCAGGTTAAGTTGTTGAGAAACCAAGACGATTATTTCCTAAAAGTTCAAAAAAGCATGAGCATACAAATTCATTAAAATCTAAACAAACATGAATCAATGAATGATTATACACACTGAAAACATAAAAACTTATAGCGAATCACAAGTTTTATCAGAAGACCACAAGAATCAAAGGGTATAGAATGAAATAATTATCTAAATCAAAACTCACCCTTTTATAGCTAAATTTCCATCAAGCCTTCATCCAAAGCAAAATTCAAGCCAAAGATTCTTAAGACAACCGTAGCAACATAGCCCTACACAAACTGAACTGAAGAACATAAACCAAAGTGAAACATAAATAACTTGATGTGCTTTATGGCCAAATATTAACACTACTAATAATAACAGTGAGTGAATTAATGCTATAATGATCCATGAAACATTTAACTTTTAAGTTTGGTGATCTAATACATTGCGTATATATGAAATAATACCAGGCAAACAAACAGATAAAGGCCAACACTTACTCCACCTGCAATTGAAAAAACATACTTAGAAAAATAGCAATTGAAGTGCATACCCTAACCGAATCACGTCACTGCCACTTGCAAAGTCGCGACTAAAGCTCCAAGCAATCGGAATCGATTCATCACCTCCATCGTCTTCATTGAAAGCAAGTGAGGTGAAATGACAACGATCCACAGTCGTAGACAATAGGATTTACTATCTACACGCAAAGCCACGGGGAAGTGAAGTAATGAAATCGAAGGGACCAAAATCATAGAGAAGCATAGAGTTACCTGGGTTTTTAAGGTCGGACTGTGTGGATGGAAGGGGCATTCGATTGGGCGTCCGCCGGTACGTATACAGGTTTGTGGGGGATACAATCGGCCAGGAGGTTTGAATGGGGGTCTTCAATGGTCATTCAATTGCTGAGTGAAACCTTTAATTGCTGCTTCAAGGGAGGCGGGAGGTCAGGGATGAGTGTCGTCGGTATGTACGTGGGAGAAGAATGAAACCGAAGAGGAACATTGGAAAGGCGCGTCTTACAATAGTGATGAAATTACTATATTACCCATTGTTTATGTATTATAGTAGTAGATATATATATATATATATATATATATATATATATATATATATATATATATATATATAGAGGAAGGTTCCCCTACAAAATAATTTTTGCCTAAGTATGCTAAGAAGTAATCTTAGCCTTCTAATTATCTAATTAAGGGATAAGATCAAAGTGTAGAAAAAATAAGTAATCAAGGGTAATTTGGGTATTTTATTATATTACCCACAATTGTTGACTTTTTAAAATTTCCCCCCTATTTTTTTAAATGCTAATAACTTTTTCATACGACATTATTTTTTTAAATAAATTACACCATAAAATCAAGCATTTTTTCTCTTTAATTTGAGTATAGTATTACTATAGTTTTTTACAAAAAAAAATCAAATTATGTGAAATTGTGCTACATTTTTAACGTTTTGTGCTGCATTTTATAAAACAACACAAAGCTGTGCTGTATCTCATAAAACAGCACAAAGCTGTGTTGTATCTCATAAAACAGCACAAAGCTGTGCTGTATCTCATAAAACAGCACAAAGCTGTGCTGTATCTCATAAAACAGCACAAAGCTGTGCTGTATCTCATAAAACAGCACAAAGCTGTGCTGTATCTCATAAAACAGCACAAAGCTGTGCTGTATCTCATAAAACAGCACAAAGCTGTGCTGTATCTCATAAAACAGCACAAAGCTGTGCTGTATCTCATAAAACAGCACAAAGCTGTGCTGTATCTCATAAACAGCACAAAGATGTGCTGTATCTCATAAAACAGCACAAAGATGTGCTGTATCTCATAAAACAGCACAAATCTGTGCTGTATTTCATAAAACAGCACAAAGCTGTGGTGTATTTCATAAAACAGCATAAATCAACAAAAAATCAAATTGCATTTAATAGGTGATGAAGGTATCAAAACCAACTACATCGAGATTTTTGCCATTCAATCATTAGCATAAATCCATTATTTATGTTCTACTATTAAGATGACCAGCAACAGTTGCAAGCTTTAATCAACAAGTATGGTTACACCATTAGACCAGAATGTTAAAACAACTTATTTGCAAGTTAAACATTTCCTCCCAAAGATTCTGAATGTCAACTTCAAATCAAACCCACAGAAAAGATTCAAGATCACACCCACACGATGCTTAAGGCTTAAACCTAAAACTGCATATATTTATTGAATAGGACAATTTGTAGTTTTATCACAGAGCAATTGCTGTCCATCCTAAATTACGAACTTGTTAACCATGAAACCGTAGGCACTCATGTATATTAAACAGAATTGGGGAAATTTACAGTGGAAAGTAGATAAATGATCCAAGTTGTTAGGGTTACTCGCGTTAGGAAGCAGAGATGAAAGAATCAATCTTTGGGGCTGAAATGTGGCACATAGAAGAAGAGCACCGACACCATAGTCAGCAACTTCACTTGCTGTTATGTGTTCCAACATAACGTTGTGTTTCACATTCGAATTTATGCTGCATTTTGATAAAATACAAAAGGGACTAATGAGTGTGTTTTAGGACCATAATGCCCTTTAACCCTAATTTGAAGAGTGCCACATGTAATCTCCTTCTTCTTTCTTAGCATACTTAGGCAAAACTTATTTTTAGTTGAACCTCTACCTATATATATATATATATATATATATATATATATATATATAGAGAGAGAGAGAGAGAGAGAGAGAGAGAGAGGAGGGATCAAATGAAAGCTAAGATTATATTTGAAAACCGTGAAAACTATCATCCACCAATCACATTTTTTCTAACATAATCCAAATTTATTAATTTTAAAGGGCAAATTAGTAAATTTAACATTATAATATTTAATAGCTACTTAATTTATAAAACTAACTCCCTGATTTTTCTCTTAATCATATACGGTTTCCCAGTTCATTATTCTCTTCCAAATCTTCATCAATTATATGTGTGATTCTTATTAGAAATCAATGATAAATGTTAGCATTCTATTTTTACTGTGTTATTGGATCGGATTATTCGATTTTGCCAATTCATTTGTTTGTCGGACGTAATGAAGTCATTATCACAGCCATCAGTTGTCGATTGTTCAATTCGTAGCAACGATGCAGTTGATTTGATTGGACGATCGGGTATTGAAGATGCTACTTGTGCGATTCAAGAGGCGACATGTGATACATTGTTTATTTGTAATGATCGACATCAGGAGATTATGCCTGTTGACGTAGAAGATGAAGACGAAGGTATCTATTCTGTTTTTTTAATATTCCTTACATATACGTATCTACGAAACATAAACGAAAGCCATTTTGAATATTAATTTGTGTTTTGCTGTTTCTTACATATATGTACCTACGAGCTTAATTGGTATATATTTGTTTTGATGGTTTAGTTGTTGGCAAAGGTTTTAATTTATTAATGTCTTCTGGTCTTTTGAATGAAAATGGTCTGGACGTTGTATTTTTGTATATTATTGTTCTGAAATAGTAAAATTTTAATAGAACAAATTGTTTATTGTGCTGTTCTTACATATATGTACATACGAGCTTAATTGGTATATATTTGTTTTAATGGTTCAGTTGTTGGCAAAGGTTTTAATTTATTAATGTTTTCTGTTCTTTTTGTATTTTTGATACTTGATGCTTGATGTGTATATATATTTGTTCATTTTCATTTTTTGGTTTAGGATTGTACATATATGTATCAAATAAGTGTGTTTTAACAATAATGGGCTGTATGATGATGCAGATAATGACACTTATGTTGATTGCAACAAAAACTATTCACTTGAAAATCAGAATGATGCTTTATTTCTTCCTGGTGTTGAAAATGAAGGTAAATAATCAACATCCTTTTAAAATTTTTATTTGTTTTTTTCATCTTTTTTTAATTTCTTTTATTTATGGTTTTTGCAGATTCAATGCGCAACAGTATATACCAATCCCCGAATGGTTCTAGGTATTGGACTCCTATTGTTCCCGTAGATCACAAGCCAGTCGTTGGATCTAGGTTTCAAAACTGGCATGACGTATTAAGGATGTATGAGGCATATGCTTGGAAGGCTGGGTTCAGTACTCGTCTAAGTATAGTAAAAAAGAAAAAAGGTGTGATTACTCATAGATACATTTTGTGCAACAAGGCTGGAATACCTAATGACAAGGTCAATGACACTTTGGATGTTAACTCAATACGCTTGGAAGGCTGGGTTCAGTACTCGTCTAAGTATAGTAAAAAAGAAAAAAAGTGTGATTACTCATAGATACATTTTGTGCAACAAGGCTGGAATACCTAATGGCAAGGTCAATGACACTTTGGATGTTAACTCAAAATCTCGTGTCCGTCGAAGAAACTTTAAGGTTTGTGATTGTCGCGCTTGTATAAAGTTTAAATCTATTGAAGGAACTGAAGGATTTGAAGTTTACGATTTTATTGAGGCACACAACCATGGGTTGGTGAATTCAGATAATTTAGACTTGACAAGAAAGAAGCGTAGGCTCGAATTTGTTGGCAAGGAGTACATTGCTAAGTGCCGTTTGGCAAGTGTTGGTCCTTCGAAAGCACATAGGCTGCAAGTTGCATTAAAGGGCGGTCATCATATGGTTCGAGGAACTAAAACTGATTATAAAAACTTTAGTAGGGATATAACCAACTTCATTGGTGATAGTGATTGTCAATTTTTTATAGATAGGATGGAACATCGGGTGTTATGTGAAAACAATTTCACTTTCAAGTTTGTAGCAGTTGGCGACGAGATTAGGAATCTGTTTTGGGTAGATGAGGTGTCTAAGGTCAATTATCAAGCATTTGGTGATGTGCTAGCATTTGACGCAACATACCAGACTAACAAGTATGTTAGTTATTATAGATTTTTTTACTTTTTCGTAATTGAATAATATATATATTATGCAGGTATAATATGACTTTTGTTCTATTTACTGGCAGGATATCCCAATGTGTTGTCTGATGAAAACTGCATCAAGATGCGAAAGCTCGAACTCATATTTCGAAGTAAATTCTAGTCCATCCAATACTCTTGTACAGTTCCTACTGTGTTTCGACAATGCTATAGATGGTCAAAGATATAATCAGCGTGTTCTAGAATTCAACACCACTACCACAGTTCCTACTTTCCTAACTAGTTTACTAATAGAACGTCATGCTTCTAAGATATACACACGTAACATATTTTTGGAGGTGCAAAAGGAGATACAAAAGTGCACATCAAGATAATAGGGCGGATGTCATAAATGAATTTAGGGTATATTCTTGCTTATTTTTCTTTTTTATGAAACCTTATACGTATGTTAATTCTTTATTTACGTTATCAACCCTTACAATTACATACGTGTACTATATTCTTATTTTACAATATATATCAGCTATAAGTAATTGTTAAAAAGGTAATACTAAAATAGTTTTTTCACCTTATATTAAGTGTCCATATATGTACCAGTTGTAGTCTTACTCAAATGATGATGTGGAGTTACTATAAAACAATGGTACATATATGTATATATACTTGCATATACCTTCATTATCATATTTTACTCATATGATGTTGTGGGGTTTTTACAAACAGTGGTACATATATGTACCACTGTTCATAATAATCAAAATAAACTACTTCAATACACAGATAATTGTTTTATTGTATCATCTTTTTATTAATTATTCATCAATTTTTTTTACAAAACCAGGTTATTCTTCATTCGTCGGACCATTCAGTCTCATGTTCTTGCATGTCATTCACACGTGTTGGATATCTATGTAGACATGTGTTCTGCGTATTCAGGCATCATAAGATTGAAAAAATTCCACAACAATATATACATGGACGATGGAGAAAAGATGCGCTACCAAAAAGGGTTTTTAGTATGGAATACAGATACTGTGCTAATCGGTCTGAAAGTTCTGTAATTAGATCTCGTATAATGGACAATATGCAGCAATGCGTTGATAGGATAAGGTTGGATACAGAGAGGCTAAAATTGCTGGAACAGCACATTCAAGAGATTAAGACAGAAATTTTTAATGAATTTTCTTATGATCCATCATACAACCAAAAAGGTGTTGTTTTTGAAGAGGTTTTACATCAACTTCATCCCAATAAAGTACACTACAAACCACCGAATGGAATAAGGAACAAAGGTTGTGGGAGGAATAGGCGGCTGATTGGTCCTGGTGAGAAGGCAAAGTCCAAAAGGAAGAAGCCTAAGAGGTTATGTAAATTTTGTGGCAAATATGTTTGTGGTCATGACTCTCGCAATTGCCCTGATAAATTAAAATTACTTAATAAGGAGGTGTGCCATGAACGTATTGAAGAAGATGACTTATCAGATCAATCATCTGATTACATTTCAATTGAAGACGAAAGTGACGACGGAGAAGATCAAGAACAATCCAATGAGGACGATCAGGAGTAGATATCAGTACCTTATAAAATTTCATTTTGACTTTAGAAATTTTTATTAATACAATTTTTATAAATTAAGTATCTATTAAATAAGGAGGAGAAAAGACACATGTGTACATGTTGCTATTAAAAATGTGCATATATGTACCATTTGTGAATTTAGAAATTGGATATATGTATATGTATTTTTGTAAGCCTAAAATTATGTATACTTGTCCGTATATAGATAAATGGTACCAATAATTGTATGAGCATATATGTAACAATTGTCTTTACAATTCATACCTAAAACAGTATTCATATGTTAAATTTCATAATACATTTTTACATGACTTTTTTCCAAACAGTACATATATGTATTAACTTTAGAATATTCCATAAGTAAAGCTATGAATTTAAACATTAAGAGAAATTGTTATGAATGTGGTACATATGTGTACCACTGTTTGTAGAAATTCCACAACATCATATGAGGATCCAATGATAATGAAAGTATATGCAAGTATATGTACATATATGCAAGTATATAGTAACTCGACATCATCATTTTGTGTAAGACTACAACTTGTACAAAATAAGTAAACATAACATTCCAAAACATTCATAATTACCCCATCCAAATTCATAATCATCTGTCAAATCATTCTAGATAAGTTATACTAATCTATACATTTTCATAACCGTTTGTTGACCCAATAAAAAAAACTAAAAGCCATCAAAATACTTTAAAATTGAACGCCATGATTTTATATCTACGCTCTTGATTCTTGATCCAATGCTTCAGCTTCCTGCATCAACTTAGCCTTGTAGATATTAACGTCGGAAGTTAGAATTTTGAACGCGTAAGTATTGTCAGCAGACCAACAAAGTGGCTTAGTAGGTTGCACCTTACCTGTCACACCCCCGCTGATAGCGAAAACACGGGGATGCGAGCTAGACGGGATCATCATAACACATGGTATACGTTAGAGAAGCGATATAAGTATGATGACAAGCGTGTCATGACGACACCCGAACACAAATGGAGACTTGTGTTGCGTTCAGTCCATGTTCACGACAGCATAGTCATAAGCATAACATAAGAATGATCACATAAGCATTAATGATAACTTGTATTGTAAATTCCCACAACCCGGGAACAAGTATACAAATGATCAAGTTTAATGTTTAACAAAAGAAGATAAGTCACAAAAATGCATCCTAGGGTCCCCTCTAAAAGGCAGCACTCCTAGAATCTTTAATTACCTTGATCACCTGAAAAGACATGCTCAAAACGGTCAACATAATTGTTAGTGATATTCACAGGTTTTAAGTAATAAAAAGATGTTAAGATGAAAACAACTTGTAAGTTTAATAAGAGTTACCGCGACTACACTTATGTGTAAGCGGTTTTACAAGATATAGATAGCTACAGCCAAACCTAAACATCGGTTCCACACGGGAATTGATGGCTATAAAGAAAGCATCCCATAAGTTTACATGACGTAGCAAGATCCACACAGCGCATACGTAAAGGTTACAACCAAACCAATCCTTAGGTCCCATTACCAGGATTAATGTTTATAATGAAAGATTTTCCATAGCATAATAAGTTTAATATGACGTAGCAAGATCCACACAACGCATACGTATAGGTTACAACCAAACCAATCCTTAGGTCCCATTATCGGGATTAATAGTTGTGATGGATGATCGGCTTAGAAGAACCACACAGAAGAACCACACAGAAGAACCACATCGCCGAGAGCATCCAAGGTCAATAGCATTCACAAGTAACATCATTCACCACATAGCATCAAAGTAATAGCGCATAGTAATGTAAAGCCACCAAGTAACATACAAGGTAGCAACATAGCATAGAGTCAAGAGTCATAATGGCATCATTCAACAAGATAAGCAAGATAAGTTAACCATAAGAGTTGCAGCAGACTTCCACTAGGGAAGATGCTTGAAAACATGTTAAGTAAGCGAGCAGTCTTTTCCCCCCAAGTTTGAAAATGTTAAAAGTTATATATGCGTAAAAAGGGGCTACGAAACTCACTGAATAGGTGATAAGCACGTATGATGAGTATTTCCAAAGGTAGAATGCTATGAACGGTCAAACACCTATTGACAGTTACTGACAAGCATTAATATAAGGATAAGGCATAAGAAGACATTCGATTAGTTCGGGTTGTTTCGGTTCGGTCGTGGGTAGCACACACAAGCAGGCATACACATATCAGACCTTATGTAGATCCCAAATGGGTTGTCGATAATTGTAAAAAGTTAGGTTATTTTAAATTGAAAAAGTATGTGCCTGTTAATAGCGTTGACTTTAATCTTTGTGGTCAAGCAATGACACTTTATTGATGTTACCTTATCATCACAAGACATTCAAAAGAGAATTCACAATCACACGCATCATCAGTCACACAACAGGACTAGACGCTCGACTGGACACTCTATTCGCATGAATCAACTCTCAATCGTATGAATCAGCTTCATTCGCATGAATCACACCACACATCATTCGTACGACTCAACATCCATACGCACGAACCAACCTTCATTCGTACGAATCAGCTTCATTCGTACGATTGAACATTCCTTCGTGCAACTGGCCCTTCAGTCGTAGGATACACACTCAATCGCACACAATCTCATCCGCATTGACTCAATCGCACCCACATTCACTCGCATGGACTCAATCGCACACACATTCAATCGCACACACCCAGTCGCATGACTCAGTCGTACGATTCCCTCAATCGCACAGCTCAATCGTGCGACACACTCAGACGCATGACTCAGTCGTACGATTCACCCAATCGCACAGCTCAGTCGTATGAACAGACCCAGTCGCCCAGTGCAGCAGGTCGCGACTGCCGAGTGCAGAGCAGTCTCCGGCTGCTTCGTGCACTCGTTTTACACATCAAGAACTTCCAAAAACGTTTGTCTAACATGTCTAAGCAAGAAACACACTCAAGAGCACAAAACACAAGCCCACACGACCTTATGTGCTCGGATGAACCCGAGCACCCGAAACCCTAGAAAACGCAGAAGTGAAAACGAGCAATAAACGAGACAACCAAGGTTTTCTACCTGCTAGAAGTAAGTATTCACGATGATAACCAAGATTTGATGGTGAAAACGCAACAAACGTGACGGATTTTGGTGCTAGATCGAGAGAGAAATGGAGAAGTAGGTGAAGAAGAAGAAGGTACGAATGAGGAGGCTAGGGCTGGTAAGGGGTTTATATACCCAGCCCTAGTTTCGTAGAATGACATGTATAGTCCCGCCCTTTGCCCCCGAGTTCCCAAATTTTATTTCGTTTGAAACGACATTAATTATGCTTGTTTTATTAATAATGAAAGACGTAGTTTATGATTTTTATAATTTAAAAATGGTTTTATTTGTAACATTAGGTTTATATAAAATGGTGTGTTTAAAGATAACAGGGGCAATCTTAGAAAACATTTTAAGATGATGACAATGTAAGCAACGATAGCACAAGCATAAAGTTAACCAAGCAAGCAAATATGATATCCACATAGATGGGTTACAGAGATGAGGAATGACCGATAACAAAAGTCAACCGAACACGTTAAATGACGGACCTTTGGTGACGGATGTCACAGTATCCCCCAGTCGAGGGAATTTCGTCTCGAAATTCAACTGGTGCTAGGTCCAAGGGTGTCATCCTCGAATAGACGTGGATATTTAAGCCTCATCTGATCTTCACGTTCCCATGTAAACTCTGGCCCTCGTTTAGAATTCCGTCTTACACGAACAATAGGTATCTTGCTGCGCCTCAACCTCTTGACTTTTGGTCCATGACCTCAATGGGTTCCTCCACAAAATGAAGGCTTTCATCAATCTTGATATCCTCAATAGGTACGTGAAGTGATTCGTCAGCTAAACACTTCTTGAGGTTCGATACATGGAAAGTATCATGTACACTGTTAAGTTCTTGTGGCAACCTTAATCGGTACGCCACCGGACCGATTCTTTCTGTAATCTCGAATGGTCCAACATATCTTGGGGCTAACTTCCCTTTCTTTCCAAACCAAACGATCCCTTTCCAAAGAGAGACCTTAAGTAACACTCGATCCCCAATGTTAAACTCTAGCGGCTTCTGACGGTTTTCAGCATAGCTCTTTTGGCGATCTCTAGCAGCTTTAAGTCTGTCTTTGATTTGGAAGATCTTATCGGTTGTTTCTTGAATGATTTCTGGGCCTGTTAACTGAATTTCACCAATCTCGGCCCAACATACCGGTGATCTACATTTCCGGCCATACAACGCTTCGAACGGTGCACACCCAATACTAGTATGGTAACTGTTATTGTAGGAAAACTCGATCAACGGTAGATGAGTATCCCAACTGCCACCAAAATCAATGACACATGCCCTCAGCATGTCCTCAAGCGTCTGTATTGTTCGTTCACTTTGGTCGTCTGTCTGGGGTGATGGGCTGTACTCATGTCTAATCGAGTGCCCATCGCTTTCTGTAACGTCTGCCAAAATCGTGAAGTAAATCGACAGTCTCGATCGGATATGATTGACACCGGCACCCCGGGCCATGTCACGACCTCTTTGATGTACAACCTTGCCAGCTTATCCATTTTATAGTCTTCTCGGATAGGCAAGAAGTGAGCGGATTTTGTCATTCGATCCACCACGACCCATATCGAGTCGTGTCCGCTTGGCGTTCTCAGGAGTTTGGTAATAAAATCCATAGTTATGTTCTCCCATTTCCACTCAGGAATTTCAGGTTGTTGCAATAATCCCGATGGTTTCTGGTGTTCAGCCTTCACCTTTGAACATGTCAAGCATTTGCTCACATATGTAGCAATGTCTTTCTTCATACCTGGCCACCAGTACAGATCCTTCAGGTCGTGGTACATCTTGTCTGCACCAGGATGAACAGAGTATCGAGTCTTGTGTGCTTCATCCAAGACTAGTGTACTACACCTCCCTATCTGGGGACCCATACACGATCCATGAAGTAATGTACACCATCATCCTTGCAAATCATCTGCTTATCCAACCCTCGGAATTCTTCTCCCGTAAGGTTTTCTCCTTTAAATGCCTCACTTTGTCCAAGTTGGATCTGAGCCTTCAAGTTTGTTTGAATAGTCAATCCCAAAGCTCTAGCACGTAGTGGCTTCACACGTTCTTTACGACTTAAAGCATCAGCCACCACGTTAGCTTTCCCGGGATGATACCGGATTTCGCAATCGTAGTCGCTAATTTACTCTACCCAGCGTCGCTGTCACATGTTAAGTTCCTTCTGATCTAGAATATGTTGAAGAATCTTATGATCGGTGTAGATGATGCATCTGGTTCCATATAGATAATGCCTCCATATATTGAGTGCAAATACTACAGCGCCCAACTCCAAATCATGAGTTGTGTAGTTCTTTTCATGCACCTTAAGTTGCCACGATGCATAGGCAATTACCTTATCTCTTTGCATTAGCACACATCCCAATCCTTGATGTGAAGCATCACAGTATACCACAAAATCATCAGTTCCGTCTGGGAGAGACAGTATTGGAGCATTGCACAACTTTTCTTTCAACGTCTGGAAAGCTCGTTCTGTGCATGTCCTCAATCAAACTTCTTGTCTTTTTGAGTCAACAAATTTAACGGTTGTGCGATCTTTGAAAAGTTCGTAATAAAACGACGGTAGTATCTGGTCAATCCTAGGAATTGCCGTATTTCTGAGGGTGTTTGGGGTGTATCCCATTTCTTCACGGATTCAATCTTACCGGAATCTACATGAATCCCATTTTCGTTAACCACATGACCCAAAAACTTCACTTCTCGAATCCAGAATTCACACTTTGAGAATTTGGCGAAAAGTTTCTCTTCCCGCAACAGTTTTAGAATTGCCCGAAGGTGTTCTTCGTGATCCTCTTTCGAATGGGAGTAGATAAGTATGTCGTCTATGAATACGATCACGAACTTATCAAGATAAGGCTTGCACACCCGATTCATCAAATCCATAAAGACTGCTGGTGCGTTGGTCAACCCGAACGGCATGACCAAGAACTCATAGTGCCCGTAACGAGTTCTAAACGCTGTTTTCGGAATATCGTCCTCGAATACTCTTAGCTGATGATATCCGGATCGGAGGTCGATCTTAGAGAAATACGAAGCTCCTTGCAATTGATCAAACAGGTCATCGATTCTAGGGAGAGAATACCGATTTTTCACGGTCAATTTGTTCAATTCCCTGTAGTTGATACACATACGGAACGACCCATCCTTCTTCTTGACAAATAACACCGGTGCTCCCCACGGTGAATGACTCGGTTGAATAAAACCCTTCTCCAGTAGTTCCTGTAGTTGACTGGACAACTCTTGCATCTCGGAGGGTGCTAACCGATACGGCATCTTTGCTATCGGTGTAGCTCAGGAACTAGCTCTATACGGAATTCCACCTGTCGTGGAGGAGGCAATCTAGACAAATCATCAGGAAACACCTCTGGGTAATCCCGTACAATCGGAATGTCTGCCAATTTCGTCTCTTCTTCCTTTTTTCTACCACATGATCCAGAAAAGTGTAACACTGCTTCCGTAGACTTTGGCGTGCTTTCATGCAGGAGATAAGCTTCAAGTTCTTTCCCGGTCGCTCTCCTTGTATTCTGAGTACTTTCCCGTCTGACATGGGAATCCGCACTACTTTATCTCGGCAAACAATCGCGGCTCCATGTTTCGACAACCAATCCATTCCCACTATTACGTCAAAGCTTCCCAACTCAAAGGGTATCAAATCTATGTTGAAGACCTGGTCTTCCAACATCAGGGTGCAGTTCTTAATAATTTCCTCTGCCTGTTCAACCCTACCGTTAGCCATTTCTATGGAGTAACTAGTTTCTAGTCTACTAGCACTCAAATCAAGCATTTGCACAAACTCAGATGATATAAAACTATTGTCTGCTCCAGTATCAAACAGTACAGATGCGAAATGGTTATTGAGTAAGTGCGTACCCGTGACAATGTTCGGATCCTGACAGGCATCATTAGCTCCAATGACAAAGGCACGACCCCGTGCAGCATTACCTTGGTTTCCTTGGCCTTGAGCACCCGCTATGGCCACTACCTGCTGCTGGTTGTTTCCTTGCTGACCCGGTGCCCTATTCAGTCGGGGGCACATGTTTCTGAAGTGATCGAGGCCTCCATATTCATAGCAAGCCTTGGCATTTCTGGCGGGGTTAACCGCGTTGATGTATGCCACCAGGTTTGGCGCTACTCTGCAGTCTCTTGCTTGATGCCCCGGGCGTCTGCAGTTCAAACACACCCGGCACGGCACTGCTGGGGGATGATGAAGATCGCACCTGTAACATTTTGGGTGCGGCCCAGCATATTCTTTCTTCCCTTGTGTCACAGCCATGAAATTTCGGGTCGTCTTGGCCTTCTTATCAAACCTTCTGGCGTTAGGCCGGCTCGTTTCCCCAGCCTCCTTTCCCTTCTCTGCTCCCCTACCTTACATCCCTGTTCTTACCATCTCATCAGTTATAGTGCCAGCCTTCAGGATTGCGCTTTGAATCGTAGGAGGAGCAGCTGCTGTTACCAATGCTCATATTTGAGGCGCGAGTCCCCAAATATACCTCTCAATCCTTTTTGATTCCGGAATTACCAGGTGTGGAACTAGTCTTGCCAGTTCGTGGAATCGATCAGTATAGACTGCGTGCCCAGCCCCACATAGCATGGTTCTAGAACTCATGCTCAAGTTTCTGCATCTCGTTGAGAGGACAGTATTCCTCAGTAATCAGGGCTTTGAACTCATCCCAAGTCATCTGCATCACAGATTCTCTTGCCCTAGCTTGAACTTGGGTGTTCCACCAGGTTAGTGCTCTACCCTGCAGTGAGCACGTAACGTACTTGATTCTTTGACTATCGAGGCATTCACTGATTTCAATCACTCCCTCCATCTTTTCAAGCCATCTAGTCAGGGCTATCTCCCCACCTTTCCTATTGAATTCCCGGGGCTTACAGGCCACAAATTCCTTGTAAGAACAACCCCGTTTGGTATTAGTAACCCCAGTTTCATTACCGGACGTACCACCATTCCCGGTCTCGTGATTGCTTTCATTCCCAGTCGGGTTCCCATTACCCACGTTTTCATTTCCACCATCCCCATGGGGGTGGTGATTCTGAAGAGCATCGCTCACCTGAGCTACAATAGTTGGAATCAGGGCAGTCAATTGTTGAGCAATTAGGGCTGCCATATCAGGGTTTCCAGTCCCTTGAGTGTTGCCAGAAGGGCCTTCATTTGCTTTGAAGGTCTACCTCTACCTCTGCCTCTGCCCCTGCCCCTCGGGGCTTCACTTCCGCTACTATTGCTGCGGGTAGATCTTCGAGGCGGCATTGTTCTAATCATAAAGGGAGTAAACATGTAAACTTTAGTAAACATGTAAACCTTAGTCACTTGAAGATACACAAGTATTCCACTTATCAAGTTCCAACGTTTCATGTTCCGCTCAGTCAAGATCACCATGCAGCCCATTTCAAGCATATTCTCGATATACCGGTGATGTTTATATATAGGGTTCCCCGCAGCGTTCCCACCACACCCACGATGTACCGAGAATGATGCCCGATCCGGTTACATGACATCCGACCTTCCTTCACATCATATCCATAATAATCCATCAAGTCAACTGAGAGCCCAAACATGCAATCACATATAGTCTGGCGGAGGTTGTCTATCTCACATCCTTGAAAGGACTCAGACATAGCCTCCTCGGGTCGGTCTCAGTATCTGAGGTTAAGCGCAATGTATGATCTGTGAAGATCTTTTCAGGTCTCGATACCCGAATTTGATTATGATAACTTGGTGCGCAGAGGGAACAGAAGATCCAATAGAAAGCATCTCATAAGAGACGAGCACAAGGGCTCAAGCACAAGGTGAAAGATCACAAAACAGAAGGATAACCAAACATGTAAAGAGGAACACATACACGAGATATATAAATGCACACAAGCTTTTGCATGCAAATCTACATGAAGGTTCCTAGGTTATAGTCTAGGTCAAGTGTAATTGCCTAATTATCTATAACCAATGGCTCTGATACCAGTCTGTCACACCCCCGCTGATAGCGGAAACACGGGGATGCGAGCTAGATGGGATCGTCATAACACATGGTATATGTTAGAGAAGCAATATAAGTATGATGACAAGCGTGTCATGACGACACCCGAACACAAATGGAGACTTGTGTCGCGTTCAGTCCATGTTCACTACAGCATAGCCATAAGCATAACATAAGAATGATCACATAAGCATTAATGATATCTTGTATTGTAAATTCCCACAACCCGGGAACAAGTATACAAATGATCAAGTTTAATGTTTAACAAAAGAAGATAAGTCACAAAAATGCATCCTAGGGTCCCCTCTAAAAGGCAGCACTCCTAGAATCTTCAATTACCTTGATCACCTGAAAAGACATGCTCAAAACGGTCAACATAATTGTTGGTGAACTTCGCAGGTTTTAAGTAATAAAAAGATGTTAAGATGAAAACAACTTGTAAGTTTAATAAGAGTTACTGCGACTACACTTATGTGTAAGCGGTTTTACAAGATATAGATAGCTACAGCCAAACCTAAACATCGGTTCCACACGGGAATTGATGGCTATAAAGAAAGCATCCCATAAGTTTACATGACGTAGCAAGATCCACACAGCGCATACGTAAAGGTTACAACCAAACCAATCCTTAGGTCCCATTACCGGGATTAATGGTTGTAATGAAAGATTTTCCATAGCATAATAAGTTTAATATGACGTAGCAAGATCCACACAGCGCATACGTATAGGTTACAACCAAACCAATCCTTAGGTCCCATTACCGGGATTAATGGTTGTGATGGATGATCGGCTTAGAAGAACCACAAAGAAGAACCACACCACCGAGAGCATCCAAGGTCAATAGCATTCACAAGTAACATCATTCAACACATAGCATCAAAGTAATAGCGCATAGTAATGTAAAGCCACCAAGTAACATACAAGGTAGCAACATAGCATAGAGTCAAGAGTCATAATGGCATCATTCAACAAGATAAGCAAGATAAGTTAACCATAAGAGTTGCAGCAGACTTCCACTAGGGAAGATGCTTGAAAACTTGTTAAGTAAGCGAGCAGTCTTTTCCCCCAAGTTTTAAAATGTTAAAAGTTATATATGCGTAAAAAGGGGCTACGAAACTCACTGAATAGGTGATAAGCACGTATGATGAGTATTTCCAAAGGTAGAATGCTATGAACGGTCAAACACCTATTGACAGTTACTGACAAGCATTAATATAAGGATAAGGCATAAGAAGACATTCGATTAGTTCGGGCTGTTTCGGTTCGGTCGTGGGTAGCACACACAAGCAGGCACACACATATCAGACCTTATGTAGATCCCAAATGGGTTGTCGTTAATTGTAAAAAGTTAGGTTATTTTAAATTGAAAAAGTATGTGCCTGTTAATAGCGTTGACTTTAATCTTTGTGGTCAAGCAATGACACTTTATTGATGTTACCTTATCATCACAAGACATTCAAAAGAGAATTCACACTCACACGCATCATCAGTCTCACAACAGGACTAGACGCTCGACTGGACACTCTATTCGCACGAATCAACTCTTAATCGTACGAATCAGCTTCATTCGTATGATTGAACCTTCATTCGTACGACTCGGCATTCAATCGCACCACACAGCACACATTCTTACGACTCAACATCCATACGCACAAACCAACCTTCATTCGTACGAATCAGCTTCATTCGTACGATTGAACATTCCTTCGTGCGACTGGCCCTTCAGTCGTACAATACACACTCAATCGCACACAATATCATCCGCATTGACTCAATCGCACGCACATTCACACGCATGGACTCAATCGCACACACATTCAATCGCACACACCCAGTCGCATGACTCAGTCGTACGATTCCCTCAATCGCACAGCTCTGTCGTTTGACACACTCAGATGCAAGACTCAGTCGTACGATTCACCCAATCGCACGGCTCAGTCGCATGAGCAGACCCAGTCGCCCAGTGCAGCAGGTCGCGACTGCCGAGTGCAGAGCAGTCTCCGGCTGCTTCGTGCACTTGTTTTACACATCAAGAACTTCCAGAAATGTTTGTCTAACATGTTTAAGCAAGAAACACACTCAAGAGCACAACACACAAGCCCACACGACCACATACCCGAAACCCTAGAAAATGCAGAAGTGAAAACGAGCAATAGACGAGGCAACCAAGGTTTTCTACCTGCTAGAAGTAAGTATTCACGATGATAACCAAGATTTGACGGTGAAAACGCAACAAATGTGATGGATTTTGGTGCTAGATCGAGAGAGAAATAGAGAAGAAGGTGAAGAAGAAGAAGGTAAGAATAAGGAGGCTAGGGCTGGTAAGGGGTTTATATACCTAGCCCTAGTTTCGTAAAATGACATGTTTTGTCACACCCTCAAAATCCACGTGCGGAGTTTTACCGCGAGGCGTGTGAACAAACCAGGATCACAGTCAATAGTTACTCGGAACGACTCTATATGCTACGTTTAATGTAAATCAACCAGAGTTTAAACTTTAAAAGACCTGCGGAAGCGTAAAGTAAATAAAACAATCCCAAAACATATGAAAGTACCATATGGCAAAACAAGTGCCAACCAAATAGTTTAAAGCATAAGTAAAAGACGGGTAGTTATAAATCTCTAAAAAAATATGCATGCTGACTTGTGAAGTGCTCCTATCAGCAATCCAGCTTAATGACCTGAGAATAGCATACTAAAAAGTCAACACATGGTTGGTGAGTTCAAGAGTTTGCGCATAAACATAACAGTTTATCAATTGTGTATAAACATAACAGTTTATCAGCAGCGTATAATTAAGCATGTGCATTGTAATAGCTAGCTAGTCCATTAACAAACGATATTAATACATAGTGATTTCGACATTGAAGCTGACTGTGTTATGTTTGCCTCCCGTCACGACTTCACCATATCGTGACGAATAATCATAGGACAAATTGCACCCGGTTGACCTCGAGTCACACAGGTGGGGCTCGTCAGACCCAGTAGTACTACCCAAGTTTCCCCGCTATCCAATATTAACAATTCGAAAGTGTGAGGACTTTATCATAATAAACAGCACTATATTAATATCATACACATCTTAAGTAAATGAAGCGTTGTAAAATTTACCAGTATGCTATCTCCCCCAAAAGAGATTTAATAAAACAGTGGGGCATGAACTCACCTGATACGTGTGTTAGACAAGTAAGGTTTAACTTGACAAGGACGAGTGGAAAGACAACCTTCAAAGGTTACCTAGAACACACAAGTACATAAGTACATGTACACAGAAATCCTAAGAGAAACCTTAAGTGTTCTACAAACAAAGAACTCAAGGTTCTATAAAAACAACATACATGTGACCTAGTTGACCCGTTTGACCCGTTGGTGACATTATGCGTTGTAAACCATTTAAACATACATAAGCATATAACATACATGTTTAACATTCCAATGACTCACATTTGATGCTACATTCCCAATACATTACCTAAATCATCATGCTATGCCCATATCATACAAGTTGTATAAATCCTTAGCATCTAGCATGCTCAGTGTGTTCAAAACACAACTAGTGTATCATATAACAGGTTAGATCATGCATAACCTACTTACATGACTTATAGCCATGATTTAGCATATATGGGTCAAAACAGATAATTTACCAAATAGTCATTCATACTATTCACAACGCATACAAGATGCCTAATACATGCAACATACATTAGTATGACTAATTCCAGTCCCAAACATGATGTCCTAGTTACTAATCAACATCCCAAACCATACATGACCATCAAAGTGCAATAACCACCCAATAACCAAATAAACATTCCATACAACCCAATAATAGATTCTACCACTTTAGACATTCATAACAATCATTCTAGCATGACCCTAAAACCATGAACAAGTCAAATTTCCAATATCCAAAGTTCATGCACAATAAAGTTTCCCTTTTGGGAAAGTAATACCCAAAATCCATTATACACCCAATATATACATGCATTCATCAATAATATACCATAACAAGTTCATATCATACCTAGACATGATCTACAACATCTAACTAACATGATTCATAGATTTCATACTCAAAAAGTTACTATCTTTAGTAATATATGGATTCTAGCATGTAATCTTGAATTACCAATGTTCATAGCAACAATCCAACATCCAATTATCATCATAAACATATCTATAACATCAACACATTAACAATTCCACATTACATACAAAATAAAGTTACTATTATTAGTAACCTATGAACAAATCCTTCAATTCATCAATTTCTTGTAAAATCCATGTTTTCTAGCATTCATACAACCTAATTAACTTCCTAACAACATCAAACAATCATCAATTCCATGTTATAATCATCAATCTCGAATTAGGGTTCATAACCACCAAAGTTCATGATCAATCCACTAACAACATACAATTCATGTATAACCAACGTTAAACAACATGTAATCAATTCAACTAACATACTAATATCAACAAACATCAAGATTTCAGCCCCCAAGAACATCAATTTCGAGTGTAAGGTTCGGCCATAACCAAAAACACACAAAAAGAACATAATCTAACCTTAATTCGCAAAGGAGAACAAGATTTGATGTGATAAACTTGTTGTATGGCCTAGAACTCGATCAAATCCGTGGCTTGCTGCTTGTTCTTAGTCGATTTTGCAAAGGGAGAGGGTGAGGAGGCTGGTCGCGGCTGTAGGGGGGGGGGATTAGGGTTGGGATTTTGATTTGTTTAATTTAATTAATCCTAATTACATTCTAAACCCATATAATTTGTAATTTTATAAAAATTTCAGCTTTTAACTTCTTTTAAAAGCATTTTTAACCATCTAACAATATATAAACTAGTAATTACCATTATATATTTTTATCTTTATAAAACACACAACGTACGAATTAACACACGCGTTCCGCGTTACGCGATAAAATTCTCAGATAGTCTTTAAATCGCGTAAAAACATAAGTATAAAATAATAATCATCTTATCAACTAGATTATTATTAAATTAACATTATTAATTATTTTTCAAGTCACCAACGTCAAACGACAACTAGTGTGTGCTTACGACACGTGTATGCAAAACTTAACGGAACTAACGGAGTTTGGTAACGGAAAATTACCGGATGTCACATTATCCCCATGTTGAAAGAATTTTCGTCCCGAAAATTGCGTTACATGGTGAGCGTGTTCCATCACTGATCTACTGCATTGGCACACAGAAATCGAAATCGAGTGAGTTTTGGATGAGTTGTCACATCATCCCCATGTTGAAAGAAATTTCGTCCCGAAATTTAAATCAATACCTTGGTCTGCAGACATCGTCTCGAACAGTTGAGGGTACTTAAGCTTCATTTGATCCTCACGTTCCCACGTGAATTCCGGTCCACGTTGCGAGTTCCAACGAACTTGACTATAGGTATTTTGCTCTACTTAAGTGTTTTCACCTCACGATCCATCACCTCGACGGGTTCTTCGATAAAACGCAATTGTTCATCCACTTGAACATCTTCTAGTGGTACAATTAGTGTCTCGTCAGATAGGCACTTCTTCAGATTTGAAACGTGAAACACGTTGTGCACTCCACTCAGCGAATCAGGCAAGGCTAGTCGATAGGCCACCGGACCTATTCTTTCCAGTATCTCAAATGGTCCAACATACCTCGGGTTCAGCTTTCCTCGCTTGCCAAACCGAACTACGCCTTTCCACGGTGAGACTTTCAATAACACTTTGTCGCCAATTTGAAATTCGAGAGGTTTCCGCCTCTTGTCAGCATAACTTTTCTGTCTATCCCTTGCTGCAGCCATACGGTTCCGTATCTGTACAATCTTTTCAGTTGTTTCATGAATGAGTTCGGGACCCGTTAGTTGACTATCACCAATTTCAGCCTAGCAAACCGGTGATCTACACTTTCTCCCATACAAAGCCTCGAAAGGTGCTGCTTGTATGCTAGTGTGATAACTGTTATTATAGGAAAACTCCACCAAAGGCAGGTGAACTTCCCAGTTGTTCCCGAAATCAATCACACAAGCACGTAGCATATCCTCCAAAGTCTGTATGATACGCTCACTCTGACCGTCAGTCTGTGGATGATAAGCAGTACTCATATCCAATCGTGTACCCAAAGATTTTTGTAGTGACTGCCAGAAGTGTGACGTGAAACGAGCATCACGATCAGAGATAATTGAGATTGGTACGCCGTGTCTCGAAACGATTTCCTTGAGATACAATCGGGTTAGCTTCTCCATCTTATCTGTTTCCTTAATTGTAAGGAAGTGAGCGGACTTGGTCAACCGATCCACAATGACCCAGATTGTGTCACAACCAGTATTAGTCGGGGTAGTTTAGTGATAAAATCCATGGAAATTTGTTCCCATTTCCATATCGGTATCTCAGGTTGCTGTAACAGTCCGGATGGTTTTTGGTATTCCACCTTCACCTTCGAACAGGTCAAACACTTGCTCACATATGTAGCTACGTCTGCTTTCATGTTAGGCCACCAATAGTGCGCCTTTAGATCATGATACATCTTGTCAGATCCAGGATGTATAGAGTATTTAGACTTGTGTGCCTCGCTCATAACCAAATCCCTCAGATTTCCATAAACAGGCACCCAAAGTCTATCCATGAAGTACCGAATTCCATCCTCCTTCACTACCAATTGTTTATCCATTCCCCGTAATGACTCAGGACCAATGTTTTCCTCTTTCAAGGCTTCTATTTGTGCTTCCTTAACTTGTTCAGGCAATTGGGTACTGATCGTGAGTTGCAAGGCTCTCACCCGCCTGGGTTTAACTGTTTCTTTTCGGCTTAAGGCATCAGCAACTACGTTCGCCTTTCTAGGATGGTACTTGATAGCACAATGATAGTCATTCAGAAGTTCCACCCAACGTCGTTGCCTCATATTCAACTCTTTTTGCTCAAAGATATGTTGAAGACTCTTGTGATCGGTATAGATAGTACATTTGGTACCGTACAAGTAATGTCTCCAAATCTTTAAGGCAAAAAACACTGCACCCAACTCCAGATCATGGGTAGTATAATTCTTCTCGTGAACCTTTAGTTGTCTAGAGGCGTAGGCTATCACCTTATCGCACTGCATCAGAACACAACCCAATCCTTGAATGGATGCGTCACAATACACCACGAAATCATCCGTCCCCTCTGGCAGTGCCAATATCGGTGCACTACAGAGTTTCTGTTTCAATAGCTGAAAGGCCGCCTCTTGACTTTCTCCCCATTTATATGTTGTTCCTTGTGGGTTAAAGCGGTGAGAGGTTGTGCAATCTTAGAAAATCCTTCTATGAACCGTCGATAATACCCCGCTAATCCCAGAAACTGTCGTATCTCACTCGGTGTTTTAGGTATGGCCCAATTCTTTATTGCCACAATCTTGGCAGGATCAACATGTATACCCTTCTCATTAAGAATATGGCCTAGGAATTGTACTTCACGTATCCAAAAGTCACACTTAGAGAATTTGGCGTACAGTTGCTCTTTCTTCAATAATTCTAAGATTAATCGTAGATGCTCTTCATGGTCCTCCTTGGTCTTAGAGTATATCAGTATGTCATCGATAAACACAATAACAAACTGATCAAGGTAGGGTTTGCACACACGATTCATGAGATCCATGAACAACGCAGGTGCATTTGTCAACCCAAAAGGCATGACCAAGAACTCGTAATGACCATAACGAGTACGGAATGCAGTTTTGGAGATATCCTCCTCACGGACTCGGAGTTGATGATAACCAGATCTCAAGTCGATCTTCGAATAATAGCTGGATCCCTGAAGCTGATCAAATAAGTCGTCGATGCGAGGTAAAGGGTATCGGTTCTTAACTGTGACTTTGTTTAACTCCCTATAATCGATGCACATTCGAAACGTGCCATCTTTCTTCTTAACAAAAAGGACAGGGGCTCCCCAAGGTGATGAGCTAGGTCGAATAAAGCCCTTATCTAAAAGCTCCTGAAGTTGTGATGATAACTCCTGTAGTTCGTTCGGTGCTAATCGATAAGGTGCTCTAGCAATCGGGGCTGCACCGGGAGTCAGTTCAATTTGAAATTCCACTTGACGATGAGGTGGTAATCCAGGAAGATCCTCTGGAAACACCTCGGGAAAGTCTCGTACGACGGGTATGTCTTCCATTCGCCTTTCCCGGTTGTTTATCGGTGACGAGTGCCAGGATAGCCAAGCGACCTTTTCGCAGTAATTTCTGTGCTTTCATATAGGAGATAATGCCCATCACTGCACCACTCCTATCGCCTCGGACTGTGAGAATTTCGTCACCAACAGGAATTCGTATGATCTTCTCGTGACATATGACTTCCGCTTGCTTATTTGAGAGCCAATCCATGCCTACCACAACGTCGAAACTTCCCAGTGTAACAGGCATAAGATCGATAGCGAAAGTATGACCAGCGAGTTCTATCTTACAATCTTTAAGAATGTGTGTCACATGGATCTGTTTACCGTCAGCCAATTCTACGGTATATTTGGATTCTAAGGCAGAAGGGATATCACTTAGGAGACTACAGAACTTTAGGGATATAAAACTCCTATCGGCTCCAGTATCAAACAATACGGTAGCAAAACATCCATTTACAGAAAACCTACCAGTAACAGTAGTAGGGTCGTTTAGAGCCTCACCTGAGCCAATGACGAAGGCTCTCCCTTTGGCTCCATTATTACCACCGTTACCATTGCCATTTCCATCTTTGTTGTTGTTGTTGTTGTTGTGTTGTTGTTGTTGTTCTGGTTGTTGTTGTTCTGGCCATTGCCATTACCGTTCCTCCTTAACTGCGGGCAGTTTCGCTTGTAGTGCCCCTCCTTTCCACACTCGAAACAAACCTTTGGAGTCTCCTGAGATTGCTGTGGTTTCCTGACCATCTCACCACGACAATCCTTAGCCAAGTGCCCCATTTTACCACACCGCTGACACTTGTAGTTGCCACATCTCCCAACGTGATGATAGTTGCACCACGTGCACATCGGCTGTTTACCACCATAGCCGCTCGGTCCTTGATTGTTTGAGTTTGACTGGTTGAAATTGCGATTGTTGTCAAACCTTCTTGTTGCTGTTGTGGTTGTTGTTGTTGTTGAGGTGGTGTTGACCACCGGATGATGATGATGCCCTATTGTTGTTGTTGGTGTTGGTGTTGTTGGAGGTATCCCACTTTCTTTTGTTGTCGGGCACACTTGCAGCAGCGCCCCGTTTTGGCAACCGCCCTTGCTCCACAGCTTCGTCAGTTAGTTTGTGGGCTAGTCGGATAGCTTGTTGTATAGTGGCGGGGTTAGAGGAAGTCACCAGGCTCCTAATTTCGGGCACCAATCCCCGGATGTAATGTTCCACCCGCTTGTGCATTTCATTCACCATTCCAGGACATAGTGTGGCCAGCTCGTGGGTTCTTGTTGTATAGGCCTGATCTCGGAACCTTGCATTTTCAACTGCCAAAATTCCATCTCCAACTTTTGAACTTCGCTTCGAGGACAGTATTCCTCGATTATCATATCTTTGAATTCATTCCACGGGAGCTCATTTGCCATGGCCTGCCCTAGCATTTGCACTTGGGCATTCCACCAAGACAGTGCTGCACCATCCAGTGTCCCCGTAGCATATTTCACCTGGTCAGCAGGTGGACAGTTGCACTTCGAGAAAACGGACTCCGTTTTCTCAAACCACCTCACCAACCCTACAGCTCCCTCGGTTCCACTGTAGGTGTGGGGTTTGCAGTCCATGAAGGACATGTAGGTACATGCTGGCGGTCCTGCTTTTACACGATAAATATTGATCAGATGTCTTATTCAATTAACTATAGGAGTTGACAAAAATTTTCTATTATCGTTTACCTGCGGCCTGTCCTACTTGAGCAGCAGTTAACGCTGCCTGGACTTGTGCATTATTAAGGCTGCTAGTTCCGCAGGGGTTATATTTATGGTACCGGCGCCTTGGCCACCAGCACCTTAGTCACCGGCACCTTGGTCACCGGCGCCGCGTCCACGCCCGCGCCCGCGTCCTCGGCCACGTCCACGTCCTCGAGCGTCCATTATTCACTTTACATTCACAAATACAATAATGAGTAACATCGAACATATTTATCTCATTGAAGTATAATAAACAATAAGTAAGTAATGAATCATCACAACCACAACATTATTAACAAAAATAATAACCAAAGGTAAATAAATTGCAAATAAGTCACAAGTCATTTATCAATGTCAAAATTGAGTTTGTTGTTCGAGTGGGGAAACAAACCTTCCCACATAGGTTCCAAAATAAGAAACGCTACATAGTCCAAGTTGTTTAAAGAAAATAAAGAGTATCAATCTACTATACCTGAGCCGTCACTGTCATCATCCATCTGCACAGGCTCCTCTTCAGGTTCCTCCTCAGGTTCCTCTTCAGGTTCCTCCTCTTCTTCGGGGGCCTCCACCAGAGCAGGAGCTAAGGCTACTGAAGTGCCGCCAACTGGGCCTCTAAAGCAGCAAAACCGGTTGTCGACTTCCTCATCGCGCTGTTCCCGTGCGGTTACGCGTCCACTCAGCTATCATAACCATCCCGCATTTAGTAACACCCCTCCAAGGTTTTACCATGCTGCTCCCCTAGTTCATCCAGTTGGTGTCGCAGCGTATACACCTCGTGTTGTAGTGTACAGACACTGCTAGTAAGTCGTCGGACCCGGTGTTGCTCCGTGTCCAGTGCTGCCACCAATGCAGCAATGACCTGCTCATTGGACTGCACCGGCCGCGGAAGTGTAGGTTGTGGTTGTCCAGTGCTGGTCCTAGTCTGAGGTCTTGGTATAGGCATGCATTCCCGGTACATAAGGTGATCCACAAACTTCGGGTAGAAGTTCCAGTCACGGGGAGGGTCACGTTCAGGTGGCACGAATGGTTGATCCCAGTCGAATTCACCTCGTGGATAGTCCAAACGAGGCCAGTCCAGTCCGTCGTCAGGCACCGGTCCAGGAGGTGGGGACTCGGGTCGTGTGGGTGATGCTGGTAGCTTACCACGTGCTCTCGAAGACGATGCCATGCTGCAGAGAGTGTGATGTGTATGCCAATGAGTATGCAGTAGAAAAATCAGGAACAAGTAACTAACTAACTGTGTGCGGTTATAGTCTAGTGTGTATGCAACCTAGTTCTCTATAACCAATGGCTCTGATACTCACACCCTCAAAATCCACGTGCGGAGTTTTACCGCGAGGCGTGTGAACAAATCAGGATCACAGTCAATAGTTACTCGGAACGACTCTATATGCTACGTTTAATGTAAATCAACCAGAGTTTAAACTTTAAAAGACCTGCGGAAGCGTAAAGTAAATAAAACAATCCAAAAACATATGAAAGTACGATATGGCAAAACAAGTGCCAACCAAATAGTTTAAAGCATAAGTAAAAGACGGGTAGTTATAAATCTCTAAAAAATATGCATGCTGACTCGTGAAGTGCTCCTATCAGCAATCCAGCTTAATGACCTGAGAATAGCATACTAAAAAGTCAACACATGGTTGGTGAGTTCAAGAGTTTGCGCATAAACATAACAGTTTATCAATTGTGTATAAACATAACAGTTTATCAGTAGCGTATAATTAAGCATGTGCATTGTAATAGCTAGCTAGTCCATTAACAAACGATATTAATACATAGTGATTTCGACATTGAAGCTGACTGTGTTACGTTTGCCTCCCGTCACGACTTCACCATATCGTGACGAATAATCATAGGACAAATTGCACCCGGTTGACCTCGAGTCACACAGGTGGGGCTCGTCAGACCCAGTAGTACTACCCAAGTTTCCCCGCTATCCAATATTAACAATTCGAAAGTGTGAGGACTTTATCATAATAAACAGCACTATATAATATCATACACATCTTAAGTATATGAAGCGTTGTAAAATTACCAGTATGCTATCTCCCCAAAAGAGATTTAATAAAACAGTGGGGCATGAACTCACCTGATACGTGTGTTAGACAAGTAAGGTTTAACTTGACAAGGACGAGTGGAAAGACAACCTTCAAAGGTTACCTAGAACACACAAGTACATAAGTACATGTACACAGAAATCCTAAGAGAAACCTTAAGTGTTCTACAAACAAAGAACTCAAGGTTCTATAAAAACAACATACATGTGACCTAGTTGACCCGTTTGACCCGTTGGTGACATTATGCGTTGTAAACCATTTAAACATACATAAGCATATAACATACATGTTTAACATTCCAATGACTCACATTTGATGCTACATTCCCATACATTACCTAAATCATCATGCTATGCCCATATCATACAAGTTGTATAAATCCTTAGCATCTAGCATGCTCAGTGTGTTCAAAACACAACTAGTGTATCATATAACAGGTTAGATCATGCATAACCTACTTACATGACCTATAGCCATGATTTAGCATATATGGGTCAAAACAGATAATTTACCAAATAGTCATTCATACTATTCACAACGCATACAAGATGCCTAATACATGCAACATACATTAGTATGACTAATTCCAGTCCCAAACATGATGTCCTAGTTACTAATCAACATCCCAAACCATACATGACCATCAAAGTGCAATAACCACCCAATAACCAATAAACATTCCATACAACCCAATTAATAGATTCTACCACTTTAGACATTCATAACAATCATTCTAGCATGACCCTAAAACCATGAACAAGTCAAATTTCCAATATCCAAAGTTCTTGCACAATAAAGTTTCCCTTTTGGGAAAGTAATACCCAAAATCCATTATACACCCAATGTATACATGCATTCATCAATAATATACCATAACAAGTTCATATCATACCTAGACATGATCTACAACATCTAACTAACATGATTCATAGATTTCATACTCAAAAAGTTACTATCTTTAGTAATATATGGATTCTAGCATGTAATCTTGAATTACCAATGTTCATAGCAACAATCCAACATCCAATTATCATCATAAACATATCTATAACATCAACACATTAACAATTCCACATTACATACAAAATAAAGTTACTATTATTAGTAACCTATGAACAAATCCTTCAATTCATCAATTTCTTGTAAAATCCATGTTTTCTAGCATTCATACAACCTAATTAACTTCCTAACAACATCAAACAATCATCAATTCCATGTTATAATCATCAATCTCGAATTAGGGTTCATAACCACCAAAGTTCATGATCAATCCACTAACAACATACAATTCATGTATAACCAACGTTAACAACATGTAATCAATTCAACTAACATACTAATATCAACAAACATCAAGATTTCAGCCCCCAAGAACATCAATTTCGAGTGTAAGGTTCGGCCATAACCAAAAACACACAAAAAGAACATAATCTAACCTTAATTCGCAAAGGAGAACAAGATTTGATGTGATAAACTTGTTGTATGGCCTAGAACTCGATCAAATCCGTGGCTTGCTGCTTGTTCTTGGTCGATTTCGCAAAGGGAGAGGGTGAGGAGGCTGGTCGCGGCTGTAAGGGGGGATTAGGGTTGGGATTTTGATTTGTTTAATTTAATTAATCCTAATTACATTCTAAACCCATATAATTTGTAATTTTATAAAAATTTCAGCTTTTAACTTCTTTTAAAAGCATTTTTAACCATCTAACAAATATATAAACTAGTAATAACCATTATATATTTTTATCTTTATAAAACACACAACGTACGAATTAACACACGCGTTTCCGCGTTACGCGATAAAATTCTCAGATAGTCTTTAAATCGCGTAAAAACATAAGTATAAAATAATAATCATCTTATCAACTAGATTATTATTAAATTAACATTATTAATTATTTTTCAAGTCACCAACGTCAAACGAACTAGTGTGTGCTTACGACACGTGTATGCAAAACTTAACGGAACTAACGGAGTTTGGTAACGGAAAATTACCGGATGTCACATGTTTAGTCCCCGCCCTTTGCCCCCGAGTTCCCAAATTTTATTTCGTTTGAAACGACATTAATTATGCTTGTTTTATTAATAATGAAAGACGTAGTTTATGATTTTTATAATTTAAAAATGGTTTTATTTGTAACATTAGGTTTATATAAAATGGTGTGTTTAATGATAACAGGGGCAATTTTAGAAAACGTTTTAAGATGATGACAATGTAAGCAACGATAGCATAAGCATAAAGTTAACCAAGCAAGCAAATATGATATCCACATAGATGGGTTACAGAGATGAGGAATGACCGATAACAAAAGTCAACCGAACACGTTAAATGACGGACCTTTGGTGACGGATGTCACAGTATCCCCCAGTCGAGGGAATTTCGTCCCGAAATTCAACTGGTGCTAGGTCCAAGGGTGTCATCCTCGAATAGACGTGGATATTTAAGCCACATCTGATCTTCACGTTCCTATGTAAACTATGGCCCTCGTTTAGAATTCCGTCTTACATGAACAATAGGTATCTTGCTGCGCCTCAACCTCTTGACTTTTCGGTCCATGACCTCAATGGGTTCCTCCACAAAATGAAGGCTTTCATCAATCTTGATATCCTCAACAGGTACGTGAAGTGATTCGTTAGCTAAACACTTCTTGAGGTTCGATACATGAAAGTATCATGTACACTGTTAAGCTCTTGTGGCAACCTTAATCGGTACGCCACCGGACCGATTCTTTCTGTAATCTCGAATGGTCCAACATATCTTGGGGCTAACTTCCCTTTCTTTCCAAACCAAACGATCCCTTTCCAAAGAGAGACCTTAAGTAACACTCGATCCCCAATGTTAAACTCTAGCGGCTTCCGACGGTTTTCAGCATAGCTCTTTTGGCGATCTCTAGCAGCTTTAAGTCTGTCTTTGATTTGGAAGATCTTATCGGTTGTTTCTTGAATGATTTCTGGGCCTGTTAACTGACTTTTACCAATCTCGGCCCAACATACCAGTGATCTACATTTCCGGCCATACAACGCTTCGAACGGTGCACACCCAATACTAGTATGGTAACTGTTATTGTAGGAAAACTCGATCAACGGTAGATGAGTATCCCAACTGCCACCAAAATCAGTGACACATGCCCTCAGCATGTCCTCAAGCGTCTGTATTGTTCGTTCACTTTGGCCGTCTGTCTGGGGTGATGGGCTGTACTCATGTCTAATCGAGTGCCCATCGCTTTCTGTAACGTCTGCCAAAATCGTGAAGTAAATCGACTGTCTCGGTCGGATATGATTGACACCGGCACCTCGTGCCGTGTCACGACCTCTTTGATGTACAACCTTGCCATCTTATCCTTTTATAGTCTTCTCGGATAGGCAAGAAGTGAGCGGATTTTGTCATTCGATCCACCACGACCCATATCGAGTCGTGTCCGCTTGGCCTTCTCAGGAGTTTGGTAATAAAATCCATAGTTATGTTCTCCCATTCCACTCGGGAATTTCAGGTTGTTGCAATAATCCCGATGGTTTCTGGTGTTCAGCCTTGACCTTTGAACATGTCAAGCATTTGCTCACATATGTAGCAATGTCTTTCTTCATACCTGGCCACCAGTACAGATCCTTCAGGTCGTGGTACATCTTGTCTGCACCAGGATGAACAGAGTATCGAGTCTTGTGTGCTTCATCCAAGACTAGTGTACGTACACCTCCCCATCTGGGGACCCATACACGATCCATGAAGTAATGTACACCATCATCCTTGCAAATCATCTGCTTATCCAACCCTCGGAATTCTTCTCCCGTAAGGTTTTCTCCTTTAAATGCCTCACTTTGTGCAAGTTGGATCTGAGCCTTCAAGTTTGTTTGAATAGTCAATCCCAAAGCTCTAGCACGTAGTGGCTTCACACGTTCTTTACGACTTAAAGCATCAGCCACCACGTTAGCTTTCCCGGGATGATACCGGATTTCGCAATCGTAGTCGCTAAGTAACTCTACCCAGCGTCACTGTCACATGTTATGTTCCTTCTGATCCAGAATATGTTGAAGACTCTTATGATTGGTGTAGATGATGCATCTAGTTCCATATAGATAATGCCTCCATATCTTGAGTGCAAATACTACAGCGCCCAACTCCAAATCATGAGTTGTGTAGTTCTTTTCATGCACCTTAAGTTTCCGCGATGCATAGGCAATTACCTTATCTCTTTGCATTAGTACACATCCCAATCCTTGATGTCAAGCATCGCAGTATACCACAAAATCATCAGTTCCGTCTGGGAGGGACAGTATTGGAGCATTGCACAGCTTTTCTTTCAACGTCTGGAAAGCTCGTTCTTGTGCATGTCCCCAATCAAACTTCTTGTCTTTTTGAGTCAACAAATTTAACGGTTGTGCGATCTTTGAAAAGTTCTCAATAAAACGACGGTAGTATCCGGCTAATCCTAGGAATTGCCGTATTTCTGAGGGTGTTTGGGGTGTATCCCATTTCTTCACGGCTTCAATCTTACCGAAATCTACATGAATCCCATTTTCGTTAACCACATGACCCGAAAACTTCATTTCTCGAAGCCAGAATTCACACTTCAAGAATTTGGCGAAAAGTTTCTCTTCCCGTAACAGTTCTAGAATTGCCCGAAGGTGTTCTTCATGATCCTCTTTCGAATAGGAGTAGATAAGTATGTCGTCTATGAATACGATCATGAACTTATCAAGATAAGGCTTGCACACCTGATTCATCAAATCCATAAAGACAGCTGGTGCGTTGGTCAACCCGAACGGCATGACCAAGAACTCATAGTGCCCATAACGAGTTCTAAATGCTGTTTTCGGAATATCGTCCTCGAATACTATTAGCTGATGATATCCGGATCGGAGGTCGATCTTAGAGAAATACGAAGGTCCTTGAAATTGATCAAACAGGTCGTCAGTTCTAGGGAGAGGATACCGATTTTTCACGGTCAATTTGTTCAACTCCCTGTAGTTGATACACATACTGAACGACCCATCCTTCTTCTTGACAAATAACACCGGTGCTCCCCACGGTGAATGACTCGGTCGAATGAAACCCTTCTCCAGTAGTTCCTGTAGTTGACTGGACAACTCTTGCATCTCGGAGGGTGCTAACCGATACGGCGTCTTTGCTATCGGTGTAGCTCCAGGAACTAGCTCTATACGGAATTCCACCTGTCATGGAGGAGGCAATCCAGACAAATCATCAGGAAACACCTCTGGGTAATCCCGTACAATCGGAATGTCTGCCAATTTCGTCTCTTCTTCCTTTTTTTCTACCACATGAGCCAGAAAAGTGTAACACTGCTTCCGTAGACTTTGGCGTGCTTTCATGCAGGAGATAAGCTTCAAGTTCTTTCCCGGTCGCTCTCCTTGTATTTTGAATACTTTCCCGTCTGACATGGGAATCCGCACTACTTTACCTCGGCAAACAATCTCGGCTCCATGTTTCGACAACCAATCCATTCCCACTATTACATCAAAGCTTCCCAACTCAAAGGGTATCAAATCTATGTGAAGACCTGGTCTTCCAATATCAGGGTGCAGTTCTTAATAATTTCCTCTGCCTGTTCAACCCTACCATTAGCTATTTCTACAGAGTAACTAGTTTCTAGTCTACTAGCACTCAAATCAAGCATTTGCACAAACTCAGATGATATAAAACTATTGTCTGCTCCAGTATCAAACAGTACAAATGCGAAATGGTTATTGAGTAAGTGCGTACCTGTGACAACGTTCGGATCCTGATGGACATCATTAGGTCCAATGACAAAGGCACGACCCCGTGCAGCATTACCTTGGTTTCCTTGGCCTTAAGCACCCGCTATGGCCACTAACTGCTGCTGGTTGTTTCCTTGCTGACCCGGTACCCTATTCAGTCGAGGGCACATGTTTCTGAAGTGATCGAGGCCTCCACATTCATAGCAAGCCTTGGCATTTCCGGCAGGGTTAACCGCGTTGATGGGTGCCACCAGGTTTGGCGCTACTCTGCAGTCTCTTGCTTGATGCCCTGGGCGTCTGCAGTTCAAACACACCCGGCGCAGCACTGATGGGGGATGATGAAGATTGCACCCGTAACATTTCGGGTGCGGCCCAGCATATTCTTTCTTCCCTTGTGTCACAGCCACGAAATTTCGGGTCGTCTTGGCCTTCCTTCTTATCAAACCTTCCGGCTTTAGGCCGGCTCGTTTCCCCAGCCTCCTTTCTCTTCTCTGCTCCCCTACTCAACATCCCTGTTCTTACCATCTCATCAGTTAGAGTGCCAGCCTTCAAGATTGCGCTCTGAATCGTAGGAGGAGCAGCTGCTGTTACCAATGCTCGGATTTGAGGCGCGAGTCCCCAAATATACCTCTCAATCCTTTTCGATTCCGAAGTTACCAGGTGTGGAACTAGTCTTGCCAGTTCGTGGAATCGATCAGTATAGACTGCTTGCCTAGCCCCCACCATAGCATGGTTCCAGAACCCATGCTCAAGTTTCTGCATCTCGTTGAGGGGGCAGTATTCCTCAGTAATCAGGGCTTTGAACTCATCCCAAGTCATCTGCATCGCAGATTCTCTTCCCCTAGCTTGAACCTGGGTGTTCCACCAGGTTAATGCTCTGCCCTGCAGTGAGCACGTAACGTACTTGATTCTTTGACTGTCGAGGCATTCACTGATGTTAATCACTGCCTCCATCTTTTCAAGCCATCTAGTCAGGGCTATCGCCCCACCTTTCCCATCGAATTCCCGGGGCTTACAGGCCACAAATTCCTTGTAAGAACAGCCCTGTTTGGTATTAGCAACCCCAGTTTCATTACCGGCTATACCACCATTCCTGGTATCCTGATTGCTTTCATTCCCAGTCAGGTTCCCATTACCCTCGTTTTCATTGCAACCATCCCGTGTGGGTGGTGATTCTGAAGAGCATCGCTCACCTGAGCTACAATAGTTGGAATCAGGGCAGTCAATTGTTGAGCAATTAGGGCTGCCATATCAGGGTTTCCAGTCCCTTGAGTGTTGCCAGAAGGGCCTTCATTTGCTCTTGAAGGTCTACCTCTGCCTCTGCCTCTGCCCCTCGAGGCTTCACTTCCGCTACTATTGCTACGGGTAGATCTTCGAGGCGGCATTGTTCTAATCATAAAGGGAGTAAACATGTAAACTTTAGTAAACATGTAAACCTTAGTCACTTAAAGATACACAAGTATTCCACTTATCAAGTTCCAACGTTTCATGTTCCGCTCAGTCAAGATCACCATGCAGCCCATTTCAAGCATATTCTCGATATACCGGTGATGTTTATATATAGGGTTCCCCGCAGCGTTCCCACCACACCTACGATGTACCGAGAATGATTCCCGATCCGGTTACATGACATCCGACCTTCCTTCACATCATATCCATAATAATCCATCAAGTCAACTGAGAGCCCAAACATGCAATCACATATAGTCTGGCGGAGGTTGTCTTTCTCACATCCTTGAAAGGACTCAGACATAGCCTCCTCGGGTCGGTCTCAGTATCTGAGGTTAAGCGCAATGTATGATCTGTGAAGATCTCTTCGGGTCTCGATACCCGAATTTGATTATGATAACTTGGTGCGTAGAGGGAACGGAAGATCCAATAGAAAGCATCTCATAAGAGACGAGCACAAGGGCTCAAGCACAAGGTGAAAGATCACAAAACCGAAGGATAACCAAACATGTAAAGAGGAACACATACACGAGATATATAAATGCACACAAGCTTTTGCATGCAAATCTACATGAAGGTTCCTAGGTTATAGTCTAGGTCAAGTGTAATTGCCTAATTCTCTATAACCAATGGCTCTGATACCAGTCTGTCACACCCCCGCTGATAGCGGAAACACGGGGATGCGAGCTAGATGGGATCGTCATAACACATGGTATATGTTAGAGAAGCAATATAAGTATGATGACAAGCGTGTCATGACGACACCCGAACACAAATGGAGACTTGTGTCGCGTTCAGTCCATGTTCACTACAGCATAGCCATAAGCATAACATAAGAATGATCACATAAGCATTAATGATATCTTGTATTGTAAATTCCCACAACCCGGGAACAAGTATACAAATGATAAAGTTTAATGTTTAACAAAAGAAGATAAGTCACAAAAATGCATCCTAGGGTCCCCTCTAAAAGGCAGCACTCCTAGAATCTTCAATTACCTTGATCACCTGAAAAGACATGCTCAAAACGGTCAACATAATTGTTGGTGAACTTTGCAGGTTTTAAGTAATAAAAAGATGTTAAGATGAAAACAACTTGTAAGTTTAATAAGAGTTACTGCGACTACACTTATGTGTAAGCGGTTTTACAAGATATAGATAGCTACAGCCAAACCTAAACATCGGTTCCACACGGGAATTGATGGCTATAAAGAAAGCATCCCATAAGTTTACATGACGTAGCAAGATCCACACAGCGCATACGTAAAGGTTACAACCAAACCAATCCTTAGGTCCCATTACCGGGATTAATGGTTGTAATGAAAGATTTTCCATAGCATAATAAGTTTAATATGACGTAGCAAGATCCACACAGCGCATACGTATAGGTTACAACCAAACCAATCCTTAGGTCCCATTACCGGGATTAATGGTTGTGATGGATGATCGGCTTAGAAGAACCACAAAGAAGAACCACACCACCGAGAGCATCCAAGGTCAATAGCATTCACAAGTAACATCATTCAACACATAGCATCAAAGTAATAGCGAATAGTAATGTAAAGCCACCAAGTAACATACAAGGTAGCAACATAGCATAGAGTCAAGAGTCATAATGGCATCATTCAACAAGATAAGCAAGATAAGTTAACCATAAGAGTTGCAGCAGACTTCCACTAGGGAAGATGCTTGAAAACTTGTTAAGTAAGCGAGCAGTCTTTTCCCCTAAGTTTTAAAATGTTAAAAGTTATATATGCGTAAAAAGGGGCTACGAAACTCACTGAATAGGTGATAAGCACGTATGATGAGTATTTCCAAAGGTAGAATGCTATGAACGGTCAAACACCTATTGACAGTTACTGACAAGCATTAATATAAGGATAAGGCATAAGAAGACATTCGATTAGTTCGGGCTGTTTCGGTTCGATCATGGGTAGCACACACAAGCAGGCATACACATATCAGACCTTATGTAGATCCCAAATGGGTTGTCGATAATTGTAAAAAGTTAGGTTATTTTAAATTGAAAAAGTATGTGCCTGTTAATAGCGTTGACTTTAATCTTTGTGGTCAAGCAATGACACTTTATTGATGTTACCTTATCATCACAAGACATTCAAAAGAGAATTCACAATCACACGCATCATCAGTCACACAACAGGACTAGACGCTCGACTGGACACTCTATTCGCACAAATCAACTCTCAATCGTACGAATCAGCTTCATTCGTACGATTGAACCTTCATTCGTACGACTCGGCATTCAATCACACCACACATCATTCGTACGACTCAACATCCATACGCACGAACCAACCTTCATTCGTACGAATCAGCTACATTCGTACGATTCAACATTCCTTCGTGCGACTGGCCCTTCAGTCGTACGATACACACTCAATCGCACACAATCTCATCCGCATTGACTCAATCGCACGCACATTCACTCGCATGGACTCAATCGCACACACATTCAATCGCACAGACCCAGTCGCATGACTTAGTCGTACGATTCCCTCAATCGCACAGCTCAGTCGTGCGACACACTCAGACGCATGACTCAGTCGTACGATTCACCCAATCGCACGGCTCAGTCGCATGAACAGACCCAGTCGCCCAGTGCAGCAGGTCGCGACTGCCGAGTGCATAGCAGTCTTCGGCTGCTTCGTGCACTCGTTTTACACATCAAGAACTTCCAGAAACGTTTGTCTAACATGTCTAAGCAAGAAACACACTCAAGAGCACAACACACAAGCCCACACGACCTCATGTGCTCGGATGAACCCGAGCACCCGAAACCCTAGAAAACGCAGAAGTGAAAACGAGCAATAAACGAGACAACCAAGGTTTTCTACCTGCTAGAAGTAAATATTCACGATGATAACCAAGATTTGACGGTGAAAACGCAACAAACGTGATGGATTTTGGTGCTAGATCGAGAGAGAAATGGAGAAGAAGGTGAAGAATTAGAAGGTAAGAATGAGGAGGCTAGGGCTGGTAAGAGGTTTATATACCCAGCCCTAGTTTTGCAAAATGACATGTTTAGTCCCCGCCCTTTGCCCCCGAGTTCCCAAATTTTATTTCGTTTGAAACGACATTAATTATGCTTGTTTTATTAATAATGAAAGACGTAGTTTATGATTTTTATAATTTAAAATGCTTTTATTTGTAACATTAGGTTTATATAAAATGGTGTGTTTAATGATAACGGGGGAATCTCAGAAAACATTTTAAGATGATGACAATGTAAGCAACGATAGCACAAGCATAAAGTTAACTAAGAAAGCAAATATGATATCCACATAGATGGGTTACAGAGATGAGGAATGACCGATAACAAAAGTCAACCGAACACGTTAAATGACGGACCTTTGGTGACGGATGTCAGATTACCCAATTCTCCTTACACTTTTTAATAGCATCTTCTATTAATCCACACCAATCAAACTCTTTTATGTCTGTCTCAACAGTCATTGGTTTTACAATTTGACAGAAGCACTTCCCGTTTTTTCGACTAAACACCATTGTGTAGTAGAACAGGACTAAAAAATCCATCTTAAAGTAAAAATAGTCTTTGTATTCTCATTCAACTATTTTATCAACTATATCTGATGGTCCAACATTAACCCCCTCATAACGAGTCCTCCATTTAGTGTAGTCCGCACTCACCTTACTATCCTTGCTCATCAAGTCTATACCCCCATTCGGAATCCCAAGCAGTTTATAAATTGCTTCTCTATCAACATTCATACTTCCTCTACTTGTTTTAATAATCATTTGGTCAGGCTCCAACATGTCAACAACATAATGACCGAGCTTTGACGGTATACCATCTACATTGAACCTCAACAACCTACTAAAGCCCATGCTCACTACCACTTCTCTTTGCTGTTTGTTTAATTTTGATACTGCTGTGAAGAACTGTTTGGGTGATGAACGTGTACGTATAGCAAACCATTTTCTTTGTACCGTAACCCTCTTTTTCATCTCATTTTTTATTTGCTTTCCAATACTTCCTTCACATTACAAAAAAAATTGTCTTCACAAAATACATTGATGAAACATAATATATTTTTAAAAGAAAACATAACTTAGTACTTAGTTATCAATATTACCTCCGTTTATCTTAGTTCTTTTCCTTGGGTTATGTTCTTCCACTTCATCATCTTGACGTGTAGAATTTTTTTCATTAACTTCAACCGTCGCATTTCTTTTTCCTGTTTCGATGATATAAAAATATTATAAGTTAATATCAATGTTATAAATGATATCATTATTACACACACATTCAGTGTGAAGATCACACTTAGTACTCTTTTCTTTTTTGAAACTACCTTCTTTCTTCCTTCTTTATTATTTTCTTTAGCTTTCTTATTGCCTGCACATTTTCACAATACCCCTTTAAATGATTAATATACATTACATATACGAATCGTAATTATATGCATGAATGTATAAATTTTTATATTTGATTTACCCTCTAACGATGCCTCACGTTCAAATAACATTTCTCTTAACTCATTATCATTATTGTTTTCATCCACATTATCAGCAACCAAATTTCCATCCTTAGGAACTTCTCCTACGATTAAATGTTTTACACTCAGTCATATACGTGTCATTTTTTAGTACACATACATACCATCAGTAAATATATTTTTTTAATTTATTTGTACCTCTTGATAGAATGGTTATTAATTACTTGTCTAGCAACATAGATATTGTATAGTAGGTAGGTGTTGTAATTATAATCAAACACATATGTACCACTACTATTTTTTCAACATTACATATATGTACCAATTATGGTTCATGGTATGCTTATCATGTTTTAAAGCATAAAAATATATTATTATAATTCTATACATACTAGTAAACAAAACACATATTGTAAAGAGGTTCTTAATTAGTTTGTAATAATGCACTTACTCATTCCACTTTTTTGATTAAATCATCCCCGTCTGTCCCGGCTTTAAAATTCGTTTCTGTTTTTTGTATACCTGCAGATTTTCATATTATAGACATCAACTTAAACTCTTTTTTAAAACATGTAAAAACAAATTCACAAGTAAATCATGTACCCTCGTTCAATTGATCAACTCCTCTAACCATTTCTCTGTCTCCTTCTTCATTTTGGGTTCCACCTTCCATGTCAGTGGTCATATGTTCTTCCTTGTCTGTTTTTTATATAAGGGAAAGATATTAACAATTACAAGTCATATTAAGGCAACAGATCATAATTAGTATAAGGAAATAATTAAAAATATATAAAACACAGATCATAAGTAGTATAAGGATAAAGAAAAAACCTTGATTCCTTGTGCGCCTCTCGTTAATTTTTCTAAAACTTTCCTTCACTTCAGTTATTATTTGCAACTTCTCACTTAATCTCTTCTTGTGTTTACACACTGAAAAAATACAATTAAATACTAAAATATATATATGTTCATTACATTTATTATACCGGTAATAGTTTCTATACAAATATGTACTTGTTTTATTAAAACAATATATACATAACATAACAGGATTCACTATTGTTCATATATGCAATTGATACATATATGTACCAGAAACCTTATATATATGAACAAGCAACCAAAAACATATGCACCCTAATACATATATGTACCTGTTTTATTAAAACAACATATACAGAACATAACAGGATTCCTTATTGTTCCTATATGTAACTCATGTCTAGAAAACACAAAAATACAAATGTTTTACCTTCGATTTTAGGCGATGGGTCTTCAATATCGTCTACCTCAATTGGATCATCGGAAGTGTTTGTGAACTTACTAAAACTTGTCCGTTTTGCGATCCTATCACTTTTTATTTTAACTGCATACCAAATTATAGTCTTTAAAAGTTTTCTAAATACAACATATATAACAGATTTCACTGCACACATTTATACAAAAAAAGTTGTAGTCCTTAATTGACATATATTAACCGTTTGGAAGGAGAAGTCCTAATCTTTTCCCACACAAAACAACTATTGTTTTTTTTGCAAACATTTAAACAACTGCGTATGTATGTCTTTAAGGTTTATATATGTACCACAAAAAATAAGCTTCCATAATTTCAGAGTCATCTTTAAAAATTTAAAATTTCTCAATATTTTCTTCAAGTAAATTAAGTCTTTAAACTCCTAATTATCTTCTTTGAAATGTTAAAAATGATCATTCAACACCACTGAAATCGTTTTAAATTTTTTAGTACACATATGTACCATCGGTTTACTCTACAATCTATTCTGTACATAACACAACCAACATCCCACAAAAACCTAATTTACTTCTATGATTTCTACTAGATTTAACATTCATCACCCACAATTCCAACAATAATCATCAACTCTCCAACAATCAAATTGTATCAACATTTCACAATGTTACTGCCAAAAAAACTACTTCAATAAACATAAAATTCATCAACAAATCTCTCTCATTACACTAAAAATACATCAAAATCAACAATATTCTCAACTCTATATAGTTTTCGGCATTTATATGTACCAATTTCGCAAAAAATTATAAGTTTTACACATATACATTACGAACCTTGAATGTAGTTTCTTCGTGCGCCTGATCTTCGTCTTCAAACTTCTTCTTCAAGAATGTGATGAATTTCACATTCGAATTATTGTATATCAATAACAAGATTGCTGAATATCGATTTGATTCGGTTAATTTTGAAGGTCGATTGATTCTGCTAAGAATAACTCAATTTTTTTAGGAATTAGTTTAGGAATCAGTTACTAGAAGTTTTTGTACCCAAAATACCCTTATTAATATTAAATATATATTTTAATTATTCACTTAACAAAAATAAGGGATGTCAATTAATAACCATTGATCTAAATGATCAATGGTTATTAATTGGTTTTCATAGTTTTCATCCTAAAAGTGGTTTCCAATGGATCCTCCCCCTATATATATATATATATATATATATATATATTATATATATATATATATATATATATATATATATAGGGTTAGGATCATTACAGAACCACTTTTTATTTTCAGAACTACAGAACCATTGATTTACATAAATGTATATAAAGTCTGGTAATACTTGACCTGTTTTACATATGTGTATATAAGACATGAACAATAAACTATATAAAAACAACTAAAAATCACCAGATTTAACTTACATCTGTGTAAACCAATGGTTTATAATTTACATTTATAGTCAATGATTCTTTTGGTTCTGAAAATAAAAAATGGTTCTGTAATGATCCTGATCCTATATATATATATATATATATATATATATATATATATATATATATATTTATATCTACCTAGACATTGATTTATCTAAACCTTATTAATATTTTTATAATAATTATTTTTATTATCATTTATTATTATTATTATTATACTATTATTATTATTTTATTGATAATCAGATATTTCATCCTTAATGAGCATTAAATCACCATCATAGACCCAACAACCACAATACAAAGAAAAATAACGAAATGCTGATAACAGAATAAACAAGAAAGATGGAGGAGAGGTTAGAGAAAAATAAGATAATAATGATATCTTTTTTTTTGAACAACCTATAGAGAATTTCATTTAATAAACCAGCGGGAAGCTGGGACAGAAACATGATAAATCGAAGATTGGATGATAAGTTCTCATCATAGAGAATCCCAAAATTCTAAGATTTAGACTATCCCTAATATAAGATTGTAATTAAACTAACCCTAGGATGCTAGTTGCCTATTGAGGCAGTAAAAATAAACAAACCAAGAGGTGAGCACCTAGAGTTGCTTATAACCATTTTCTTTGAAGTAACCATAACTTCTGACCATGAGCATATCCTTGAACCCCATGCTGATGACATAGTTGGGTAAGTTCTTACTTAATGTGATTGCATTTATTACCCCTTTAAAGGCATATATCTTTTGAAAAATTCTGCACACACCGCGTTTTGCTGGGGAAAACTGATTCAAACGGTCACGGTTAGGCCTCCCCGTGACCGTTTGATCGGGTGTGAGACCTAACTGTCACGGTGCGGCCTAACCGTGACAGTTAGATCTGGGGATCCGTTGCCAATGATTGGGTATGTAATTAATGGGGAATCGATTAGGGTTAAGAGGCTATATGTCACGGTTTGGCCAAACCGTGACATATTGCCCATATTTTCTATATTTTTTTAATCATATCACTTTTCTTTTATTTTTATTTTATCATTCATTTAACCTAATCGTAACTCACAAGTTTGTGTTTTTTGTTTATTAATAATTTATCTTATTACAAGTATTTATTTATTATTAATGTGACGGTTTTGTGTTTAATTTGTTTACGAGTTTGTAAAAATCGGTTGTCATTATACAGACATATTGTACATATTTTCTAAATTTGAGTAATCATACTAGTTTGTTTTTATTTTTATTTTATCACATGGTTAACCTAATCGTAACATACGTGTTCGTTTTTTGTGTTTATTAATAATTTATCATATTACAATTAATTTTTGTGTTTAATTATTTATTAAACAAGTTGGTTGTTATTATTTTATCACATGGTTAACCTAATTATAAAAATCAGTTGTTATCAAACATATACAATTAACATTATCAACATTACAAATACAAAACAAACAAACAAAGAAACACAACCAAACAAACACAACCAAATATACAAGTCATAATAACTGAAACTGCATATATATATACAACGAGTTTTTACATACAAAAATAAATAAAATACAAACAAAATACCTATCTAATCCATCATCTCTGGATCGCTGTCCTGACCCGCCCGCGCCAGATGGGCCAGCACCGTCATGGTCTAACCGCCTCGGTGGCTGTGACAACAATGGCGTACCCGAGGCGACATAGTCCGCGACCATATGTTGGATGACCCAGTCCATCATATCCTGCAGCCTCGTGGTCATATCTTCAAGCCTCGTGACCCTGTCTCGTGTGTCCTGAAGCATATCAAGAACCTGAGCAGGCAATCGCATGGCATGGTACACGCGCTTAGGATGCTGGGGCGGGTCCTAGTTGTGCGGTAGGGGAATGGGCTGATCCTCCCCGCCGCCAAGGGGCTCGTGGGCATCCTGAAGGTGGACCTCAGCCCCCGCCAGCACGGGGGGGTCCACCAACGGCTCGGGCACCCATGGCACGAGCTCATGGTATCTACTGAGCAGGTGCCAAGTGCGGTCGGGGAACCTCCGAACGATCCTCATCCCAGTGGCGGTGGTCCGGCCGACCACGCGCACAGGAGTCGGAGGTAGCGGGAGCTGGGACATGGCATGTGCGTACCCCAAGCCCCGAGCGATTCGGGAAACGATGTTCCCGCCCACCAACGCCCCTCGCGACTGCCGGTGATAATAACTAGCAAAATAATCAGCAAGGGCATGCGCGAGGTGGCAGTGTCGGTGTGTGAGTACACACCGAAGAAAGAAAAGGTCGGCGGCGTTGACCCTGTCGGTCCCCGCCCCACGACCAGCGACGGACGTAGCGATGAGTCGGTGAATGTATCTATACAGAGGGTCTCGTATATGAGAGGACCTCGTATCACCACCGTACGGTCCATCGCTAATGGCAGGCCACCAGACCTGATCGGAGTCGTCGGCCCCGCGGATCAAGGTCGTGGTGTACATCGGCTGTCGGACCTCCACCTCCGTGTAGAGGCCGCTGACGACAGCGAACCGCGTAAGTGACATGCGGTGGAGGGACCCGAACAACCGGAAAGCAACCTCCGCGGGCGCACGACCGTCCGCTATGTCGTCCTCGTCCAACTCCACAAGTCCCTGCTCACGTGGACGGAATGTGAAGGTGCAGTAGAACTCCACGGTCAGCTCTCGATGGGCAGGGTCGCCCATCCGGAACAGCTGCTCCCACGGGCCGTCCTCGCCGATAATCTCAAAAAAACGGTCGCGCTCTCCAACGAGCTGTAAGAAGTCCTCCGACAGGACGATCCCCGGTGCCGGCAATCGTGCTCTCAGGGTCCTGAACCGCTCGTACGGTGTAGTTCCCTGCTCGAACTGCAGCGTCGGGAAGTCATCAATGTCGGGAATAAAAGCATCGTCGGCATCCATATCTGCGAAAAAAAACGTGTTTATCATTATTTACATGTTTATAAAATTAATGGTTGACGGTTAATTATTATTATTATATTATTGGTATTATTATTACTATTACTATAATTATTATTACTATTAATATTATTACTATTATTATTATTATTATTATTACTACTACTATAAGTATTATTATTATTACTATTACTATTATTATTACTATTATTATTACTATTATTATTATTATTATTATTATTATTATTATTATTATTATTATTATTATTATATTACTATTACTATTATAACTATTATTATTATTATTATTTACTATTTCTATAATTATTATTTCTATTATTATTATTACTATTATAACTATTATTATTATTATTATTTACTATTATTATTATTATAATTATTATTATTATTATTATTATTATTATTATTATTACTACTACTATTATAACTATTATTATTATTATTATTTAACTATTATTATTATTATTTATTATTACTATTACTATTATAACTATTATTATTATTATTATTTACTATTTCTATTATTATTATTTCTATTATAACTATTACTATTGTAACTATTATTATTATTATTATTATTTACTATTATTATTATTACTATTATTATTATTATTATTATTATTATTACTATTAGTATTATTATTATTACTATTACTATTATTATTATAAATATTATTATTATTATTTATTATTATTTCTAATAATAATAATAAATCGTCGACAAACTACGCTATACATACGGGAAACCTATCAAATCTATAAGGGAAAACCTATTAAATCTATTTGGGAAAACCTATTAAATCTATTTCTAATAATAATAATATAATTAAACTTTTTATTTATATTAGAGTATATTGTTATTATTATTGTTATTATTATTATTTATCATTATTGTTATTATTATTAGAATTTATTATGTATGTTTGAACATTGGTTTACAAAATATAAGGTGTATATATGTTGATATGTTCCCGATAAATTGTTTAGGATATCATTAAAACATCACGGTTTGTTCACGTACGCATGTTTGTATGTACGTTTACGAAGTGTATTTGTTCTTATTTTATATATATGTTGATGTGCGTGCATGTTCATGAAAAAAATATCCGATTCGATATACGTAAATGATTATAAACGGTTAATATGTGGGATTAGGGTACCACAAACGGTCACGGTTAGACCATACCGTGACCTCTTTTGTCAACAAGATGTGACGGTTAGGTCACCACGTCACACTTTATGTCAACAAACTGTGATAGCTTCATTTCACAACGCCACATATGAGAAAAGCGGTCACGGTCTGCCCAAACCGTGACCTTTTGGTCCAGATTATTTTAAAAGAATATGTTTTCAATATCTTTCAGCGAACCACTCCCGTCCCGACCGGTTAAGACGGTAGAGCAACAGGGGAGTGGTGTGGGCTCGAAATCCACTACCACCGGTTCAAGGAGGTATTTTTTATAAAATTATTTAATTAGTAAAATTTTAAAAAATTAGGCAAACGGTCACGGTTTGCCCTAACCGTAACCTTTTGCCAAGCCCTAACCGTGACGTTTTACAAGTGCCATGCGCCCGAACAAGTGCCATGCGCCCAAAAAGAGGTCACGATTAGAGCTAACCGTGACCGTTGCCAAACCCTAAACGTCACAGTTTGGTCAAATCGTGACAGTTTATCCTCCTATTTGATTTAGTGTTTTATTATTATTACTATTATTATTAATATTAATATTATTATTATTATTATTATTATTATTATTATTATTATTATTATTATTATTTCTATTATTATTATTATTATTATCATTATTATTATTATTTTCTATTATTACTATTATTTTTATCATCATCATCATCATCATCATCATTATCATCATCATCAAATAAAGGGATCTTCATTAATATGATAAAGTATCGGAGAATGATAACTTACAGGAGGCATTGGTGCCTCTTTGACGATCCGTTATTCTAACGTAATTATTTATACGATCCTCATACATATTTTGCCATTCTAGTGCTTGTTGATATGCAAATCTCGGCCAATGATAGCTCACACTGGGCATTGGGTAATCCCCTTCCAATTCTATGCAAAGAAAGTGATCTTGGTTAATATGAGCAAGTACAACAACTGGATAGGTGAATAATGGCTCTGGGGCTGTTCTTAGTGTGAACCATGTCTGGCTGCCAAATGAAGAAATAAGATGCATAATATAACTGAATGTTTCCGCAATTACGAGTCCATGGGCAGAAAAGTTAGCCAATGGGTATCGGGTGCGGGTTGAGTCGTGCCAAACCAATTTAAGCTATTACAAACAGAATCATAATAGCCAGGCATCTCGCGGTTCAAATTGCTCCGTCAATACCACATGTTTCTGTCCATCTCCAACAACATTTGACGCCTAACCCATTCCCATTCATTTTGCTTTTTCCCTAAAGCCACCGCGATCGCCCAAAAACCACAGTTACCATCAGGCCGCACATCTTTTATAGTCGAAACGTACCGGTGAATCCACTGGGGCAGCTGATCCTTAAACTTCATAACTTTTATCACGTCCTTTGTTTTCAATATTAAAGGAAACCCTAGGGCAGCTCCCGTAATCGGTACATTTGAAGCAGCCTTTACCTGATTAGAACGGTCGTTGGGCATTTTAAACAGAGGGGTATATGAGCTATGCCACGTCGGGTCAGGCATAGTTTGTTGTAAGGAAGTATAGGAGCTGTGTCTAGCAGCCTCATATTGTGATGTATTGGAGTCCGCTCTTCTTTGTTGCTCCTTAATATTTGGACGACCATGTCGGTCATGATGCACCTCAGATTCTTTAAGTTTTGACTTGATCTTAAACAAAGAGTCAAATACTTTGTTAAACAATTTTTTCTTTACTTGAGGATTGGGAGACAACATAACCTTTTGTTTCAAGTCATCAAATTTCACATCGTAGTCGGGTTCAGGGGCGTGACGTACGCTGGCTCGAAATCAAGCTTCCTCCAGTGTGGATCTACCGCATCGAGTGGAATACTTGTGACTGTATTTAAAGGTTAAATTATTAGTGAAAAATATGCAATCGTGTGACAACAATAAAAAAATATATTAAGAAAAATATAACCTTCTCGGATGTATATCTCCAAACGACAAGCACATGGCAAGCCCATGGACGTGAACAACTAGTGTCCACATGAACCCCATGACTCCTGAATCATTTCCATTTTCGTCAACTCTGATTTAAGGAGGCTAAGGCAAAAAACGGATACTTTATAATGTAATTTTGAAAACAATGACAGTCGATGGTCTTTTTTAATCTTCACACGGGACACCTCGAATGTTTTACAAATTTCAATCTCCTGGCCGCGCACGAGGTCACAAACATATCCGACAAATGTGTGCAACGTATTATTGGTCCCTGTGAGGTAACTCTTGAAGTTGGCATGTTGGCCCTCAACCCTATTAGTTGTAAATTCACCAAAGTTAAGGCGGTCGTACATCCAACAAGTAACAATTTTCTCTTTGTACGGCACCAACCAATTATTCCAAATATATTCCCATACATCTGAAAGAAATAACAAATTTTATAAAATGAACAAATAAATTATTAGAGTAAAAATAACTATGAAATTCTTATCACGTTTACCATCTTCATTTAACTTTTCTTCCATCTTCCTGCAATTGTAATCGTACAATGCCTCTGTGGGAGACGAACACAAGGTCTTCCACCAGTATGAAAAATCCTTCCACATGTCGGTTTTGAAAAGGATATTCCACCGTCTTTTGATATTCTCCCTAACGTGCCACCTGCATAGGTTTTTAGTAGCACTCGGGACTGTGTCACACGCGCTCATCAAGGCCAGGTCCCTGTCTGTGACAATAACGCGGGGCTCCACACACCCATCGAGCATATCTCTGATCCGCTCCAGTACCCATGTGAAGTTGTCCTGCCGTTCCCTCGATATAAATGCATGCACAATACAAAACGACTTTGACGTCGACGTAACGCCAATAACCTGAACAAACGGAATGTTGTACATGTTGGTCTTGTACGTCGTGTCTATCAACATCACGTGCGGGAATGCGCGCCACATTTTATACGAAGTAGGATGATAAAAGAAAACATCTTCCACGGCCTTAGTAGTTGCATTCGTTCGTGTTTCATACACGAACTCTTTAGATTATAGCAGGTTTTCAAGTTCCTGCATTGGTGTCATGCCTTTTCTCCCCTCAGCCTTAAACTTCGACGTCAGATTGTATATGTCTTGAACAACACAGACGATGTGGGGAAAGTGCTCCCTTACGGCTGAATGGATATGTCTTGGCCGCACGTGCTGTCTGTGTAACTTCTCGACAAGATCAATTTTTTCGGCGGCCATCTTCCTAAGATGCGCGTGGCCCTCCTCGTACACAACAGGATCGTGGTTGTGCGTCTCGTTTCTCACCTCTAACATCCAACTGTCACTCTTTCCTACGTACTTCCCTACGAGTTTAAAGGGACATCATTTCTTTATGCTCCCAGTACGTCTACTTGTGCCAGTGAATTTAGGTTCACCACTACGATTGCATAATAGTTCCACATCCTTTTTTCGTGACCTACCCACCACAATGACGCACCCATGCTCGCGTCCTCTCATTTTAGCCCACTTCTCCAAGTCCTCACGAGAATCAAAATACTGAAAAAATGATAAAGCTATACATAAAAAACAATATATAAAACAAATAAAAAAATAAAATAAACAAAAGAATAAAAACTCTTCGTACTTTATCGGTTTTATAAGAAACCGTAGCCTTTCTTATCCGATCCTCATCCCCATCATGCTCCGCGGTGTCCCCATGGTTTTCTTTGAGGTGAACCGAACCGTCACTCTCATCCGTGTCATTCCCATTAAAAGTATCCGACACATGTGTAATTTCTAGTTCTGACTGGTACAGGGGATGTCCATAATCTAGCTCTGTTTGTGAGTGGTACGTGTTCGGGGCATGCCCGTAAGAATTGCAAGGGGGATATCTGTACCCTTTACCGTAACCTGTCGGTCCAAATAAAGAGTTGTACGCCTCTTGAGCAAATGTGTTCGACGGGTTGGTTTTCCTCCCCCCACGGAGGGTGACTCCCGTATACGTAATATTCCTAAAAAAGATAATGGTTAGATATTTCAAATAATAAGTTATAATAAAACATATACTAGTTCAGCCTGGTTCGAATCTTCGATATATGGCACCTCATTCAAATCTGGAAGCTTCGGCTTTTGATAATGATCTCCCGAACCCGACATTGTTTTCGAATTAACGTGTTGGATGAATGAAAGCTCAAATAGCTTATGATGAAAAATTTCGAGTGGTGGATTAAATGACGAGTGTTGAAAGCTGAAAGGTATTTAAGGTGAAAATCTGGTGCACAAACCGTCACGGTTTGGCCTCCACGTGACGGTTCGTGGCGCGAATCCCGGCCCTTTTGTCAACATCACGGTCTACCTCGTACCTTAAAGCGAACCTCGTACCCTAGAGGTCACGGTTAGGCCAAACCGTGACGGTTTGGGGACCGGTTTTTCAACTTTTTCAGGCCATTTGTCGTTTTGTTGTCACGGGGTGTCGGAAGACAGACACAGAAACCGTGGCGTCAAGACCTTTGGTCACGGTTAGGCATCAAAACGTGACCGCAAGCCCTAACCGTGACCGTTTAACCCGGCCTACCCCCAAAAACCACTGCGGTGTCCCCATTAGGACCCTATCTTTTTGCATTTTAGTTCTTCCTTATTGCATTTATTACCCCTTTCACAAAGATATCTAAACATATATATGATCTTTAAAGATGACAACTCACAATTTCACTTATCCAAAACTGTGTCAATTAGATTTAATAAACGAAACTCAAACATTTACTTGCAAACAAGACGGGTAAGGTGAGTCGACTGAGTTAAAAGTGACCCAATTTTAAGGACCAACATATACTTATTGATTTGTACCTTACTTATTTTAGTTTTAAGTTTTGCATGCATAAAATTGATCATTGCAAGTGACCCAATTTTAAGGACCAACATATACTTATTGGTTTGTACCTTACTCATTTTAGTTTTAAGTTTTGTATGCATAAAATTGATCATTGCATTATTTTAATTATGCAGATTATTTTTCTAATTATACACCCAAAGTTTAGTAGCATAAGCACTTTCAAGCAAGTAAGGACCAATTCCACATTTCAAGCAGATTTACCTTAAGAAAATTTCTTTAAGCAGCAAAAACATTTGCAAACATTTATAAAATCAAATAAATTAGTACATCGTATGGCTGGCAGGTGGTTGACTTTTAGTAAAACACCACCGAAGCTACTTTAACACCCAAAGATAAAACCATGTCTATAAAAATTTAACAGTCACGAACCCAACATAAAAATAATATATTGAATTTCTAGCTAGATAATAAAAGAAAAAAAATAAAAACACTAACCAAAAAAGGAGAAATTGGTTAAACCGGCTAAAGACTCAACCGAAGTCAACACGTAAATCCATTTCAGATGTATCATCTACAATCGGAAATATAAAAAATCAAACATTTTCATAAGATAAATAAGCATATTATGGATATTAATTTTATCCCCATTTTATTTAACATTTCTAAGTTCAATGAAGCAAAAAACTTAACTCTGTTTAGTTGCTCAACATTAACCTTAGCAATTTAGCAACCAATGGTTTATCTTTTTGCATCGCTTCCAAAAATTAAATAATTTTGCAGGCGATGTTGATTGCAAACAAAAGTTGAGCAGGAGATAAACCAACCATAGATGCAATACAACTTAGGTAAAGTTAACAACGATATAGTAATGAATTTAATATAGTAATTGAGATTAAGGATATGCTCTTTTAGAAATCTCATGCAACATACACACTTATTAAACTTAAATTATAAAGTTTCTATCCACTAAATACTGTTTCACCAAGTGCATTAACGCATCTAAAAGCCCTCTACATATGCATTTTTATGGTTTGATTCTCTAAACTTACCATGATCAGTTCATCCATTTCTTTAGTCTGGAATTTCTTTCTTCGGTCTGGAATCTCTTTTATGTAAAACATTTTTATTCGTAAAGGTACTCTAAACATTCACATAAATTTGATTCAACCAAGTCAAACTTTATGGTACTCTTATTTTGGATAATCTTAACCTAACAACAACCTTTAAGCTTACATCAGGTAACATAAAGCCTCTATTTATATAAAGAGAATTTATCGCCTTAACTCAACATTAAAAGCTCAAATGGTACATTCATTGGAATGTATACAATTCTTTTTATCAGCTAGGTGTATCACGAGACTTGAATAACTACCTATTTAGTTGAGCACTATAGTAAAAGCATTAATATTTTTAGGAAAATTGGTTATCATAGGTTCCAAATATAGCTTATTGGTAACTAAAGGTTCAAACTTTCAATTTGGTAGCCACAAGTTCAGAGTTATATGTTATTGGTTGTCATAGGTTTCCGTCTACCAGACCCTTAACACCGTTAGGGTCTTGTGACGTGGCTTTCCAACATGGCAGTAAAATGGTGATGTGACATCCAACATGTAAAAACCTGTTACCTCTCTTCGACTTAAATGCCGAACAAACACAAAAAAAACCCTAACCTAATTCAATAACTCCATTCAATAATTCCATTCTCAGTCAATCGCAAATCACAAGCCCTAACCTACTCAAAGACGAAGAATAATGCAAACACCTGATCGCGTTCTCATCATCTTTCATACCGGTGGGAAGTTTCTTGTTGATCCCCCTCAATTAAGATATGTAGGTGGTAAGGTAACTAAATTAGCTTTAGAATATGACAAACTTTCATACTTTGAGTTAAAAGATTATGTAAAAGAGTATGGGAATTATGAATCCAAACCTATTAGATTGTACTGCAAGATATCAAGTGATGGTAGGTTAAAACGATTAGGGACAGATACAGATGTTTTTGAGATGGTAAAACTGAATGTTTCCACCTCTAATAGTGTTCTTAAGCTGTATGTTCAAGATGAACCCATAAAATGTGAAGGCCAATCCAGTAATCAGCCCATTAATCCTTTAGCCCAGCCCATTAATCCTTTAGCCCAGCCCATTAATCCTTTAGCCCAGCCCATCCCTTTATCCCAACCCACTACCCCTATAGAACAACCCAGTGTCAACGCAAGTCCTTGTTCAGAATCAAAGAAATTCACCAAAGCTACAGCTAGAAAACAGGTTCAACCTGTTTCAAGTCCCTGTTCAGAATCAAAGAAATTCACCAAAGCTACAGCTAGAAAACAGGTTCAACCTGTTTCAAGTCCCTGTTTAGAATCAAAGAAATTAACCAAAGCTACAGCTAGAAAACAGGTTCCACCAGTGGTTCTTAAGGAGAGTCTAGATGCAGAGAGTTTAGATGCAAAGAGTTTAGATGCAGAGAGTTCAGATGCAGAGAGTTCAGATGCAGAGAGTTCAGATGCAGAGGATGATGGTGTTAATGATGAAAATAAGTGTGATATGGATGATGATGCATCTGACAAAGATGATGAAGAGTGGAAAGCCTCACTTGCTGCTGTTAAACTGGTGAATGTAGAGGATGCTCAATTAAAGAAGAAGATACTTGAGGAATGTCTAAAAAATATACTGAATCAGATAAAGAATCTTCTAGCAGTTATGAGGATTCTGATGATGAATATAACTCACCTGGAGATAGTGATGATGATGATATTAGAGGGAACAAGTACAAGGTTAAGGTTCCGGTTGTAAATGAGCATACAGAATGGTCTACCTTTAATTGGGTTGTTGGAATTAGGTTCCCTAATAGAGATGCTTTCAAAGAGGCACTTAAAAGGTATGCTATCTCTCATGGTAGAAATGTTTATATTGCTTCAAGTAACAGTAAAATAGGAGGACGTATGAGTGTTAAATGTGTGAAAGGGTGTCCATTCAGTTTGTATTGTTCATATCACACGGGGAAGGACTGTTATATAATTAAGAGTGTGAAAAATAAGCATAACTGTCAAAGAAATATGGAGAGAAATAGGCAACTGTCTGCTAAATTCATTGCTAAAGACTTCTTGCCAGTTTTCAAAGCTAATCCTCTATGGAGTGCAAAAGAAATTATCCAATCTGTTAGGGAAAAACATAAGGTGATAATCTCTAAATGGTTTGCTTATAATGCTAAGAGATGTGCATATAAGATGCTTCATGGGTCAATGAGGGAACACTACAGTCAACTTGGGTCTTACATTGCAGCTCTAAGGGAGGAAAATCCAACATCAACTTTTAAGTTGTTAACTGTCCCACCAGTTGAAGACAATTTGGAAACTTTTTGGCGACTGTTTGTTGTTTTGATGGGGTTAAAAAGGGCTTTTTGGCTGGTTGCAGGAAATTATTATGCCTTGATGGTTGTTTCCTTAAAACCTACTTAGGGGGTATGCTGCTTACTGCCATTGGGAGGGATGCCAATGATCAGATGTATCCTGTGGCATGGGCTGTTGTGGAAGGTGAGTGCAATGACAGTTGGATATGGTTCATGCAAGAGCTGCATAGATGCCTAGATGTCAAGGATGATGGACAGGAGTGGACTCTAATCTCTGACCAACAAAAGGTATGAGAAGACATTTAAATTATAAATTTTAAGTGATAATATCTAACCTTTATTTTGTGACAGGGACTACTTAATACAGTGTCATTGGTTTGGAAAAATGCTGAGCATAGGAACTGTGCAAGGAACATATATGCAAACTGGAACAAGACTTACAAGGGTGAAGAGTTAAAGTTGATTTTTTGGAAGACATGTTAGGCTTATAATAGGTCTGATTTTGATCTAGCTATGAATGAGATGAAAGACATATCATCAGTGGATGCATTCATGAAACAAGATCCTAAATGTTTTGTAAGGTGTTTTCTAAAGAATAATACTTGTTGTGATGTCATTGTAAATAACATGGCTGAGACTTTTAATGGAACCATAGTTAAGGCTAGATCTAAGCATATAATAGACATGTTAGAGGATATCAGGGTTGCAACAATGGCTAGAATAGCAACTAAGAAGGCTGAAATGCTAGTTAAAGATGTGGTTGTATGTCCAAGGATTCAAAGTAAGCTAGAAAAACAGAAAAAATGGTATCATAAATGTGAAGTCTTCCCATCATCTGTCAGTGTGTTCCAAGTGAGGGATTTGATGATGTTTTAGTGGACTTGAGCAAAAGAGCATGTACTTGTAGGAGGTGGGACTACACAGGTATGTATTTATCAGTATCCAATCCAAAATTAACCTATCTATTTTGATTGTACATGTGGGACTTAACAGATTGTACCTGTATGTGCAGGTATCCCATGCAAGCATGTATGTGCACTGGCTGGGTTTATCAAAAAGAATTCAGAGGAGTATGTTCATGAATGTTACCTTAAAAAGACATACTTAAAGGCATATGAGTATATAATTCCACCATTACCTGGTAAATGGTATTGGCCTCATGTTGATCACCCTTTAGACCCTCCCCCCATCAAAAGTCAACCTGGTAGACCTAAGAAAAACAGGAAAAAAGATCCCCATGAAAATCCTAAGAAACCAGGTACTTTAACTAGACATGGAATTCAGATGAGATGTAGCAATTGCAAAGAAGTTAGGCATAACATCAGAAAAAGTAAACCTAAGGGTCAAAGTACATCAACAGCTGCTGCAAAGGGTAAAGGTATTTCAACAGCTGTTGCAAAGGGTCAAGCCTCTAAAAGGACAATGGAGATGCCAAGTCAATAAACACAACAGTCATCTACTTCTAAAAAGCCCAAGGTTATGTCAAGTCAAGCCACCCAAGATTCAAAAGGTTCTAAAAAGGCTAAAGGAAACAATAAGATCAAGAGCAAGGGGCAGTCTTAAAAGATTGTGTTGTGTTATTTTGATGTTGTTAGACATTGAATGTTTTATCAAATTATTTGTGTGATTGTGTTGTGTTATTTTGATGTTATTTTGATGATGTTAGACATTGAAGGCATTTATGGTAAAACAATTGCACTTTGACTGATTCAAAACTGCTATTACAGCAACAACAACAACATTATATTCCACTTTTCAACCAAATTGCTAACAAGATTAACCAGTACCAACGTACATTCCAAATTTCAACCAAATTGTTATTACAACAATTGCTAAACCTATAAATGTAAAACAATTGCACTTTGACTGCTTCAGTTGCTTTAACTTCTTGTTCTCTTCTTGCTAGATAATGTTTTTTAACTTCAAATTCTCTAATTCCATAGCTTTGAATTCTTGATATTTTCTTGACGCAAAATTGGTTAAAAAGTCATCAATTTCTTCTTTCCATATAAAGAACCTGCAGTCTGCATTCTAATCACCAAAAAAGAAAGAAATTCAAGACTCAATCTAAGAAATTCACATATGTAAGTTTGATACATACCGGCCATAAGGGACAACCATAGAACTCAGCCCCAACTCGAGAACTTTTAGGTCCAGCAACCTTAACAATTGCAAACAAATCATGGTTGCAATAAACATTGCCTTCTAAATCAATATTAAACCGTTTAGGATTTTTCTTGGAATCAGACGTGGAGGAAGATGATGAAGGCATTTTGGGGGGAAAAATTAGGGTTTCGATGAAGGATAAGAGCGTGTTCAGGAAATTAGGTTAGGGTTTTTTTCTGTTTGTTCGGCATTTAAGTCAAAGAGAGGGAACATGTTTTTACATGTTGGATGCCATTTACTGCCATGTTGGAACGCCACGTCACAAGACCCTAACGGTGTTAAGGGTCTGGTAGATGGAAACCTATGACAACCAATAACATATAACTCTGAACTTGTGGTTACCAAATTGAAAGTTGGAACCTTTAGTTACCAATAAGCTATATTTGGAACCTATGATAACCAATTTTCCTTTTATAAACGATTATTACCTGGGTTTTGACCGGTTGTTACAGAAATCGCAACTGGAGACGTGGGGTGAAGCGTAGGTTCAAACCGATGGAATCAATCGCAAGCTTAAGGATGAAGGCGATGAATGAAGAATATGATGATAAGGAGCTTCTGATCATCATCTTGAAGATGAATACTAACCACCTATCTTTAAAGGTTTAGCAATAATGAGTATGACAGTCAATATCTCGATTGCTTTTGTCCCCCCTTATGAAATACATGTACTATGTGTTTAATCTCATGTACTTCATTATTAACGTCACTTTCAAATGTTATAGTTTATAAAAATCAAAAAATGAAAACATTTAGACTGAAACTGAAACGAACGGATAAACTTTAAAATTAAAATTGATGTAGAAAAAATTGTTATTTTATAAAAGAGTAATTGCAAAATAGATTTAACTTTAAATAATAAAAGAAAAGGAAAAAAATAAAAAGATGTTTGGAACCCTGAAGTGTTGTGGAAACCCTCTGTCGTCTGAGTCCCTAATCAATCAGCCTCTTCTCTCTTGACTCGCCGGCACTGTCACCGTCCGCCCCTTTCTGTGCAAGCTACCAACCTAGGTAACATAAATCAACGTAATTTGTTTGAATCATATGTTTCTTCTTCTTCTTCTTTTGTCTAGTTTTTACTTGAATGAATATGACTGCTACGCACAAACCCCTAACTCATTCAACCTTTCAACTTGAATGAATAGATAAATGAACATTCAAACCCTAGATTGTGCTCAAATCCTAAATTTATGTTTATTAGTTTATCACAATTCATAAAATGTGTATGCTACATTTAATAATATTTTACTTCTCGGGTAACCTTGAATTTTAGGGAACTTGGGAGGGTTTCAGCGTCGACTTGTTGTTCTAAAAAAATAGACTGTGATTTTTCGGGGTATGTTTTAATTATCAACACTTATATTTACCATGAAAGCAATATATAATACAAACCAGACATGTTGTAAGAATAATGAACAAGAATAAAACATGCATTCAGATGGGATTCACTCCACATAATATCACATTGTTGTAAAGCACATATGACTATATGAGATAGTCATAATTGTGAATCAATGAGTCCTACGAGTTAATTGTTAAGTCTACTTATTAACAAGTTAGTTTTTCAATAATCTAAGTAGAATCCACATTTGAACTTGTGGGTTACGATTAAGATTTAGAATACTCATACAAAGTTAGGTGTAATCTTTTAACCCTAATAAAAAAGATGAAATTAGAAGAGCATATTTAACCTGATCCGACCCAACCCGATTGGACGACCCAGGAATTTTTATGTCCTTTCGCTAAAAACCTAATTATAAAAAAAGTGACCCTCTAACAAATCATTTTCTGGTTCCGCCACTGAACATAGTTCCCTATACTTAAAGATTTGGTTTCTGCTAGGAAACCATACCAGATTCGACTTCAGTTTGGTGGAAATGGCAGAGATTTTGAGTTAATGTTGTTGGTTTTACCAACACCCTAGCCTAACAGTAATATCATAAATGGTCACAAGCACAAAAGATGGACGTAAACGACCTAAATCAAACTCAGATATGGCTTACGAGTTCTTAGTACCTAATTGTCTGACAATTCCCTCTAAATGTATCATGTCACATCCCGGCGGAATCGTGAAGCGATTTGGGTGTGACTTGTTTGTTCAGAACGCATTTGATTATAAGGAATTAAATTACAAACAATATTAACACATAAACACATAACTTAATTATATAACATAGTTCAGATTACATCATTACATATAAGGTCAAAATTTGATATAATCTTTATTACATCTTTTATTTAACTAAAGCATCTTCAAATGCGATGGAAATGAGCGTCCACCACAACACTGCTATCGTAGATATTGACAGTTAGATTTACACAATCCCTTCCAACGACTTCACCCCAGCCGTTGTACACATCAAAAGAGAATTCAACATTGTTAGTCATATTTACCTGAAAAAGCATACTCAAAACAGTCAACATAAAGTTGGTGAGAGCATAGGTTTATTTTCTGACAAAATATTTTATTGATGCACCAATTACAACCAAACCTGCTCACACACATAGTTCATACTGTCACGAAATAATTCACAAAATCAGATAATATAGCATCACAACACTCATTCTGTTGGTGCAGGAAATATTCAAATAACATCACAACACTCATCCTGTTGGTGCAAAATATTCTCCTAAGTAGCGCTACCAATATTATCAGACGGTTCCTCATTCGAATTAATGGTTGTATCACAAATGACAGTACATCTCAAAATAATTTTAAAAATAATGCATCAATATAAACAGTATCCTTTTTCCCCTAAAAACTTTACAAATACCAAAATGGGGCTATAAGTCTCACATGTCTTCCAAAATATAACCTATAAAAATAATTTTATAAGTTAGATAAAATTTCTTTAAAATTTTTAGAACCTCAAATATAACCAATTCTTAAAAATTCAGTTGTAATATAATCAGATAATATTACCATAAAACTCCCAACTTCTATTTTATTATATATGAATTGTTATAATTATTACAAATTCTCCATAAATCACCAAAAATAGCTACTGTAATCCAAAAAATCCCAACATTACAAATATTATTTAAATAGTTGATATCATCACATAAATTTCCTAATGTCTAATTCACAACATATTTCCTTCTGTAAATCTTACAATATTCCTAAAATTCATTAAAAATATCTATATAACTCCCAAAATTATGAAATTTACACTATATGTTGAAATTGATTTGTAATGTATTCATTGAATTTTTCACTATTTATGGTACTGATTAAGTATTTCGTTTGATTTTTCTTTTATAGGTCACTTAAAAATTCATTTTTCAATCATAAAAAGGAAATAAATTACAAACTAATTCCTGGATCCTTTATATCACAAGAGAGTCATTATGTGATTTTTTCAAAATTTTCCGAAATTTATTTCTATTATTTTAAGAATTTTCTTTTGTTTACCTTAAATAATTTGTATAAATGATTTTACTTATTATATTTCTACCAAATTCACAGAATGATATTTCAGTATCTTTAGAAAGCTTTTTCAATGTTTATTCCCACAATCGCTATCATTTAATATTTTTACTTGATTTTCTTAATAATTCAAGTTTTAATTCTCTATAAATCCCAAAATCTCCTTTTTATCACAAATTTCCTGAAAGTTTTAGTTTTTAACATTTTATTGCTGTGATTTGATGAAAATTTAGAATTTCGAGATGCTAGGATTTGTTTTGATGTTTAGATACACCAAAACTAATTACTTATGTGTTTATAACACATGTGTAATCATTGATCTCTAGATACTTTAAAGAGATTAAACCTTGATTTTTGGCAGAAAGATATAATAAAGGAGGTTGATTATGGCTTCCAATTTCTGGTTTAGATGGTTCTCCTTGAGCTTAATCTCTAGTATTTTAGTTTGAAGATGATAACTAGGTGAGGTGATGATGTGCGATGGTGTGGATGGTATGAGGACCGAGTATTTTGAGAACAAAGGTGGTAAGGGCTGAAGTTTCAAGAGTTTGTGTTAAGGAGTGTGGAGATGGTGGCGGTTGTGATGGTATATGGTTGTAGTTCCATCGGCCGAGGGGTGGACTTTTGTAGTTAGGATTGTAATGATTACTTCTAGAGATAGGGTGTTGAGGTGGCCCTTATAGCTTGGGTTAGTCGAAATTTTAGCATGGTATGTGGCAGGTTTTGAGCACACTTAGAGTCATGCAAAGCTAGGTGGCAATTTATGAGGTGAATTAGTGTCTAGGTGGCGGCTTTGGGTGTTAATGATTCATTTAATCATTAACCGAGGGATTAGATGTCTAATTTGGTCACTAAGTTCCATAATGAATCGAGATTTAGAGCTTGGGTGATGCTTATGTTGATGTTATGAGTGTTTAAGGCTTGCTTAGTTTTGTTTTGATGCCAAATTACCTTTGATGTTTCCTTGTATTGTGGTGTTTAGTTGGGTTTTGACATAGTTTATTTGGTCTCCTAATGTTGAAGTATTTTTGATTAACCAATGTTTGGTAACATAAATTTATATGTATGATGTAAGGCCCCTATCCCAGGAAACCTCACAGTTGGTCATTCACAGCAAAAACATAGATTTAAAACCATCATTTACTTATATATGTATATGTATATATTGCAGCGGAAAGATACAGTAATTGAAATTCATTACAACGTAGTTAATTTAAAATATAAACATTGTCTTTAAACATCAAAAACTCTTTAAGGTCCTCTTAAATTCTTCTTCATCAGGGATGCCAGTCTTTAGATGCTAAGAAGCTTCAGTTCCATGCTCCCATCCCATAAGCCCTAACTCTCACCTGTCAACTGATATGCATACAAAAGTCAGCTTCGCTGAGTGAATTCTAGGTTTACTTTGTTAATTAACTTTTGTAAAAGGTATTAGCTTTAACAGTTGAAAATAATCACCATCTATCAGAACATCAATACACACGGCTGTCACTTTATCGATACTTTATCATTACTCGTTAATTATTACTCTTCTTTATCCGTCTATTCCCTGTCACTATAGGTGCCTATGATAAACACAGGACTTTACCGACACGCCAATCCAGGCCTTACTGTCGTACCCAAACAGGCCATTATTGTCATGCCAATCCAGGCCTTACTGACCTGCCTGTTTGAGCATTTACTGTCATGAGGGCATAACAAATGCAACCCTCCACTGTCATTTGCTTGCAAGGCTTTACTACTTCTCAAGGTACACGTTATGGGCCCAATAACAGTTCTTTAAGTTTCACTTATATCTTTAGTTTTCACATACACTTAACATATACTAAGAAGCAAACTCTTAGTCTAAGCATTCATATTTCATCAATCATGAGAGATAAACTAAATAACTGACCCTCCGCGGAACAGCGGGGGTTCGGGGGTGGCTGCCCCTGATAGCGGGGTTCTAGGGGCGGCAGCCCCTAGTGGGGTCCAAGGGGCAACGCCCCTGGCTGGCAGCGCGCCCAAAAATTATTTTGAACTCTTTAAATGGCACATTTTACTTTGGAAAATTTTATTTTCTTGATAAAAGGTCTTAAAAACCGTCATCATAAAAGTATGTATTTTAGTATGTATATCACCCCAAAACATTGAAAACGGGTAAAGAAGGGGTCTAGAACTCACCTGAACTTAGCCAAATAGCTTAAATTCTAAGTCACTTAGCTATAGTCCGAGTACACGAGCTGCAAGGAAGTTAATACACAAAAACATCATTTTCTTCACAATTTCGCTGCCAGATTCGCTGGGCTGCACTTCTGCCAGTTTCGCTGGACAGATTCGTTGCCATGAGCGCCCAACTTTCGTTGGAATTTCCTAGATTCGCTAAGTCTATAGATCAACCTGGGCACTAGCGAAATTACCAACGAAACTGTAGTTTCGCACCAGCGAAACTGTAGTTTCGCTAGAAATCTCCTAGTTTCGCTGGATGAATGCACAGTTTCGCTGGATGAATACTTAGTTTCGCTGAATCGGGGCCCAATTTCGCTGGACGAACAAAAACTAGGAACCAGCCCGTTTTTGACCCAAAATCTTAACTTTTTACGTCCAAATCCTTGGTTCACCATCCATGAAGCCATATCTAACCTTTTTACGCTTTTTCATACGTAAAAATTTGACCTTTATGTGTTTCTTTGAAACTTTTTCAAAACCCAAAACCCTAGAATCCGGGTTTGATCTACAGAAGGGTTTAGAGGTCGATTCTTACCTGGATTTGTTCCTCTTTTCTTAGGGTTTGATGCTCCAACACCCAGATCTTCAATCCTTCAACCTTTGAAGCTCCAAATCTTGAGTTTTCTTCACTTTCTCTCTCTACGAATTTGGGGGCTAGGGTTGCAAATGCTGGAATGGAGCTGATCATGCATGTTTAAGGGCTGATTAAGGGCCCTTAAACCCACCAAACATAGCCCATTAAGGTTAATTTAATCCATAGCCCACTAATTTACCTTTCTTTCTTAAATTAACCCTTAAAGCCCATTATTATTAAATGGCTTGCTTCGGGAAATTTCGGGGCGTTACAAGTCTCCCCCCTTATTTAGGTTTCGTCCTCGAAACCTGCCTCGTCGTTTAACAGATCGGGGTATTGTCGTTTCATTTCCTCCTCGGATTCCTAGGTGACATCTGACCCCTTGCGGTGTTTCCATTGCACTTTGACTTGCTTGACTACTTTGTTTCTCAATTGTTTCTCCTTCCGGTCCAATATAGCCACTGGTTGCTCTACATAATTCAGCTTCTCGTCCACTTCGATGTCATCTAGAGGCACGACTGCCTCATCCGGTGCTAAACATTTCCTTAAGTGCGATACATGAAAGGTAGGGTGAATCCCACTTAATTCTTCTGGAAGGTCTAGCCTGTAAGCTACATCCCCAACTCGTGCTAGTACCTTAAATGGTCCAATAAACCTGGGACTTAGTTTCCCCCTCTTCCTAAATCGGATAATTACCTTCCATGGTGATACTTTTAACATTACCCTGTCACCCACGCTAAATTCTGTTTGTCTCCTTCTTTTATCGGCGTATGACTTTTGTCTATCTTTTGCAGCCTTCATATACGCCTTGATTTTCTCCAACTTTTCCGTTGTGGCTTCCACGACTTCTAAGCTTCCTAGCTCCTTCTGACCGACATCACCCCAACAAGTAGGAGTTCTGCACCGTCGACCGTACAATAACTCATATGGGGGCATCTTAATACTGGCGTGGTAGCTGTTGTTATAAGAGAACTCTGCTAGTGGCAAATGATCATCCGAGTTACCGTCGAATTCGATAACGCATGCTCGAAGCATATCTTCCAGCGTCTGGATCGTCCTTTCCGATTGCCCATCGGTCTGCGGGTGGTATGCGGTACTAACATGCAATCTCGTGCCCATTTCTTCATTGAACTTTTTCCAAAACTTTGAGGTGAACCGCGTATCTCTGTCTGAAACAATCGATACGGGTGTACCATGCCGCGCCACAATTTCTCGGATAAACAGTTCAGCAAGCTTTTCTAAACTAATTGCTTCCTTGATTGGCAGGAAATGCGCACTCTTAGTCAGTCTATCAACTATCACCCATATCACGTCGTGGCCTTTTGTCGTGCGGGGTAATTTGGTGATAAAGTCCATGGTAACGTGTTCCCACTTCTATTCTGGTACCTCTAATGGCTGAACATAACCATAAGGTCTTTGGTGTTCAGCCTTCACTTGTAGGCACGTTAGACATTTATTTACGTATGCTACCACATCTCTCTTCATCCCAGGCCACCAATAATCTTTCTTCAAGTCGTGGTACATCTTATTTGCTCCTGGGTGTATTGAGTAGCGGGTCTTGTGCGCTTAATCCATAATCTTTTCTCGCAAGTCGTCATGCCTCGGAACCCATATCCTGCCGTGGAAGGTCTTAACACCCAAGGTGTTCTCTACCAATTCATCTACTTTTCCCACCATCATTTCCTTCTTGATTTGTTGCTCCTTTAAAGCGTCCATTTGAGCTTCACTTATCAACCTCAAAACATCTGGGGTCACTACTAGTTGGCACGCCTTCACCCGGATTGGTTCATATCCTTCCTTTCGGCTCAGGGCATCGGCTACCACATTTGCCTTACCCGGGTGATAATAGATTTCATAGTCGTAGTCCTTTATTAGCTCCAACCACCTCCTCTGTCTCATATTTAGGTCTTTCTACTCAAAGAAATATTTTAGACTTTTGTGGTCAGTAAATATGGTGCACTTAGTTCCATACAAATAATGTCTCCATATCTTCAATGCGAACACTACTGCGGCAAGTTCCAAATCGTGAACCGGGTAATTAACCTCCGTGTCCTTTAGTTGTCTGGACGCGTAAGCTATAACCTTTCCTCTTTGCATTAACACATAGCCTAACCCGCAGTAAGAGGCATCTGAGTATACCGTTAGGTCTTCATCTCCCTCCGGTAGGGTTAGTACAGGAGCTTTGGTTAGTTTATCTTTCAATTCCTGGAACACATCTTCCTGTTCTTTTCCCCAGTCGAACACCACGTTCTTCCTCGTTAGCCTTTTTAATGGGGAAGCTATCTTTGAGAAATCTTTGATGAACCTTCTATAATAGCCAGCCAATCCCAAGAAACTACGGATTTCGATGGCGTCCTTGGGGAATTCCATTGCGTGACTGCTTTAAATTTTGCTGGATCAACCATAACTCCCTCGGAATTTATAACGTGCCCTAAAAACTGCACTTCCCGTAGCCAGAATGCACATTTAGAGAACTTCGCATACAGTTTCGCCTTTCGTAATGTTTCTAGCACCTCCTTGATATGACAAGCGTGGTCTTCTTCATTCTTTGAGTATATCAAGATATCGTCAATGAAGACTATTACTGATCTGTCCAACATCGGGCGACACACACGATTCATTAAGTCCATAAATGCCACAGGAGCATTGGTTAGCCCGAAAGACATAACCAGAAACTCATAGTGTCCATAGCGCGTTCGGAAAGCCGTCTTTGGGATATCTTGCTCCCTTACCTTCAGTTGATGATATCCGGATCGGAGGTCTATTCGGGAGAACCAGCTTGCCCCTTGCAACTGATCAAATAGGTCGTCTATCCTGGGTAGAGGGTATCGATTCTTCACGGTCAGCTTATTCAATTCCCTGTAATCTATACACATCCTCATGCTGCCATCCTTTTTTTCACAAACAACACTGGAGCACCCCATGGAGAAATACTGGGCCTAATGAAACCTTTGTCAAGAAGTTCTTGCAGTTGTGACATGAGCTCCTTCATCTCGGACGGGGCTAGGCGGTAGGGTGCTTTGGCAATGGGCTGGGCTCCTGACAGTAAATCAATCTGAAACTCTATCTCCCTATCCGGTGGTACTCCGGGCAGATCCTCCGGGAATACGTCAGGAAAGTCCCGCACCACTAGCATATCTGACAACTCTTTCGCTTTATCTTTAACATCTTTGACATATGCTAGATAAGCTCCGCACCCTCGCCTCATACATTTCTCCGCCTTGATCATGGAAATGATCCTTGGAACCTTGCAATTGTTATCATCGTAGATCGTAACCGGACTACCATCTGGAGCCGTTAATCGGATCATCTTTTGCTGGCATACTATGTTAGCATCATGGGCAGCTAACCAATCCATCCCTAGTACGACATCGAAACCTCTTAAGGGCATGGCAAACAATTGTGCGGGAAGGTAATGACCTCCTAGTTTAACGTGGCAATCCTCTAACACTCTGACTGTTCTAATGGACTTACCATCGGTCGTTTCTACTTCGAAGGCATCATCTATTTCCTTAGTTTGGATATCTAGTGTAGCACAGAAGGGTACAGATACAAAACTCTTACTGGCACCACTATCAAATAATATGGAGGCACAAACATCATTGACAAGGAACATACCTGACACTACGTCCGGGTCTTTCTTGCCTCCTTCTTGTTCATAGTGAAAGCCCTTGCCCTGACCTTGGGCTTTCCATCATCCTCCTTGTCATTATCCCTGCTCGTTCCCGAGTTTTCCGGCTTAGCTTTCTTGCTATCCCTGCTGTGGTGCCCCAACTCATGGCAGTTGAAGCACTTGTTCCTTTCCGGGTATTCTCTAGACATGTGACCCGTTTTCCCACAACGGTAGCACCCATAGCTACCCACTCGGCACTCTCCGGGATGCCTCCTCCCACACTTCCCACATTCTTTAACTTCATCGACCCCTTTCACAGTCACTTGTTTTGCATCCACCCTTGCTTTCTTGTTTCCTGGTTGGTAGTTACCACTTCCATACCCCTTCCCATTATTATTCCAAACTTTCCTCGTCTCACCTACTGTCACGGGCCTGCGATGATCGTACAACCTTCCACTGAGGTCCACTGCTGACCTAAAAGTACTAGGTCGGGCAGTGACCATGTCCCTACGAATGTCCAGAGGCAACCCTTGTATGTAACTTTTGATCCTCTTGGATTCAGGAGTCACCAAGTCAGGCACCAGGCGTGCCATTTCATTAAATTTCATAGTGTACTCTTGATGTGTCATGTTTCCAGCCTCCTAGCTCACAAACTCTTGTTCAATCTTGTCAAGCTCTCTTTTCGGACAGTACTCCTCTATCACCAACCTCTTCATTTCCGGCCACCTCATCCTCTCAATAGCCTCCTCCCCGTAAGACTCAACGACGTTATCCCACCAACACAGTGCTGGATCCAAAAGGGAATGGGAAGCAAACTTCACCTTTTGGTCTTCCCGGCACTCGCTGATTCTCAACACAACTTCCATTTCCCTGATCCAACGCTGAGCAGCAGCAGCGTTACCAGTGCCATCAAATGTTGGGGGCTTACACCTCTGAAAAGCCCCGTAGCTGCACCCCTTTGTCACCTTTTCAACCTCAGGATCGTCATTGTCATCCAAACGATCTTCCTCATCGCTCATCTCCTCAGTCTTGACCGCTTCCTTCTTACCAACCTTCTTTGAAGCCGTACTCTTTTTACCGTCGCCCTTAACCTGCTCCACAACCTCCGCAAGCAGAGCGGGCATCACTCCAGATAGGATCTGGTGCACCTCTTGGGCAATGGCCTCCTTTACTGTTTCCTTCAGCTTTGCATGATCAGTGGTAGGCCCCTCAGCTCCTGTTTCTAACTCAACCTCCTCCTTAATCGGTTCCTCAACCGGATTTCTGGTTGAACTTTTTGTCGGTTTCCCAGTTTTACTTGCAGTTTCTTTGGCCTTAGTAGGGGGCCTTCCCCTAGTGCTTCTCCGGGTGACCATAGCTGGAACTGCTTTCTTTGGTGCCATTCTTTCTACTCCCTATAAGATTCAGAATGTTAATATGGTCTTTCAAGGCAAGTTCAGTTCACGACAAGTTTTGTAAATTTTTAATAACAGTGGCCAGTTGTGATTAACTACTTACAGAACTTCTCATGTCCTAAACTTTCCTATCCTGAACCACACTAACACTAGAACCTACTATACCTATTCTATGCACGTATAGGTCACATAAATTCAGATAGGCACCACAGATAATATTATCATACCCTCGATTCTAGCTTAAATAAGAAGGCACTACCCATCAGAATAATACTTATAACATATTTTGTTACCTCCTGGCATGGAGCTTCTTGGACTGGCATCCTTGACACTTGGTCCCATTATCTGTTTAAGTTTAGGTTTATAAAAATGTTTTTCCCAAATCTCTTGTAAGGCCCCTATCCCAGGAAACCTCACAGTTGGTCATTCACAGCAAAAACATAGATTTAAAACCATCATTTACTTATATATGTATATGTATATATTGCAGCGGAAAGATACAGTAATTGAAATTCATTACAACGTAGTTAATTTAAAATATAAACATTGTCTTTAAACATCAAAAACTCTTTAAGGTCCTCTTAAATTCTTCTTCATCAGGGATGCCAGTCTTTAGATGCCAAGAAGCTTCAGTTTCATGCTCCCATCCCATAAGCCCTAACTCTCACCTGTCAACTGATATGCATACAAAAGTTAGCTTCGCTGAGTGAATTCTAGGTTTACTTTGTTAATTAACTTTTGTAAAAGGTATTAGCTTTAACAGATGAAAATAATCACCATCTATCAGAACATCAATACACACGGCTGTCACTTTATCGATACTTTATCATTACTTGTTAATTATTACTCTTCTTTATCCGTCAATTCCCTGTCACTATCGGTGCCTATGATAAACACAGGACTTTACCGACACGCCCATCCAGGCCTTAGTGTCGTACCCAAACAGGCCATTATTGTCATGCCAATCCAGGCCTTACTGACCTGCTTGTTCGAGCATTTACTGTCATGAGGGCACAACAAATGCAACCCTCCACTGTCATTTGCTTGCAAGGCTTTACTTTCTCAAGGTACACGTTATGGGCCCAATAACAGTTCTTTAAGTTTCACTTATATCTTTAGTTTTAACATACACTTAACACATAATAAGAAGCAAACTCTTAGTCTAAGCATTCACATTTCATCAATCATGAGAGATAAACTAGATAACTGACCCTCCGCGGAACAACGGGGGTTCGGGGGCGGCAGCCCCTGATAGCGGGGTTCTAGGGGCGACAGCCCCTAGTGGGGTCCAAGGGGCAACGCCCCTGGCTGGCAGCGCGGCCGAAAATTATTTTGAACTATTTAAATGGCATATTTTACTTTGGAAAATTTTATTTTCTTGATAAAAGGTCTTAAAAACCGTCATCATAAAAGTATGTATTTTAGTATGCATATCACCCCAAAACATTGAAAACGGGTAAATGAGGGGTCTAGAACTCACCTGAACTTAGCTAAATAGCTTAAATTCTAAGTCACTTAGCTATAGTCCGAGTACACGAGCTGCACGGAAGTTAATACACAAAAACGTCATTTTCTTCACAATTTCGCTGCCAGTTTCGCTGGCAGTTTCGCTGCCAGTTTCGCTACCAGTTTCGCTGGGCAGCACTTCTGCCAGTTTTGCTGGACAGATTCGCTGCCATGAGCGCCCAACTTTCGTTGGAATTACCTAGATTCGCTAAGTCTATAGATCAACCTAAGCACTAGCGAAATTACCAACGAAACTGTAGTTTTGCACCAGCGAAACTATAGTTTCGCACCAGCGAAACTGTAGTTTCGCACCAGCAAAACTGTAGTTTCGCTAGAAATGTCCTAGTTTCGCTGGACGAACAAAAACTAGGAACCAGCCCGTTTTTTACCCAAAATCTTAACTTTTTACGTCCAAATCCGTAGTTTACCATCCATCAAGCCATATCTAACCTTTTTATACATTTTCTTACGTAAAAATTTGACCTTTATGTGTTTCTTTGAAACTTTTTCAAAACCCAAAACCCTAGAATCCGGGTTTGACTACAGAAGGGTTTAGAGGTCGATTCTTACCTGGATTTGTTCCTCTTTTCTTAGGGTTTGATGCTCCAACACCCAGATCTTCAATCCTTCAACCTTTGAAGCTCCAAATGTTGAGTTTTCTTCACTTTCTCTCTCTACTTTCTCTCTCTACGAATTTGGGGGCTAGGGTTGCAAATGCCGGAATGGAGCTGATCATGCATGTTTAAGGGCTGATTAAGGGCAATTAAACCCACCAAACATAGCCCATTAAGGTTAATTTAATCCATAGCCCACTAATTTGCCTTTCTTTCTTAAATTAACCCTTAAAGCCCATTATTATTAAATGGCTTGCTTCGGGAAATTTCGGGGCATTACATATGACTATAGGCATACGTATTTTCGAATTCATGCACACTTAGTTCTCATGCATGTAAGCATGCAAACAATAATAATACATTCATATATGCTTATGTAAAATACATTCATGTACCACTCTTAAACTCATATATATATATATACACATACATATATATATATATATATATATATATATATATATATATTTGACAATGGTTATTATATATATGTCTATACATGCATGCACACGTAAATTCTATATATATATACGTGCATGCAAACATGCATATGTAAAATATATATACATGACATGCATATGACATAATAATGTAATTTAATAAATAACATTCATAAGGTGTTAGTCGTAATATAAAATTTTCTTTAAGATATAAATCGTCTAACCTTATTTTTAGGGTTGTCACATATCACCTTTTGTTATTTCAAGATTCATGTACAGAAAAATATTCCCTTTAAAAACTGAAAACCTCCAACAACATGCCATCTTCTACAGTCGGTTTCTAACCATGACTAAACAGTTGGCATTCGATTGTCAACCACACTGCCATATGAATCGTGGTCATATTTTTTTCATTTATTAAAGTATAACAAATTTATCAAAAATTCTCTTCTTTTTTGTTTCAATTCGTTTGCGAATAGACGACTCATGACAAGTAAATATAACGTTTGATGAATTAAAGAATATTATTTCTTCAAAAATAAGAATTCAAAGTTATATAAGGTTATCGTATAAAATATCTACTTATACTCATTTTATTGATGTATCTGATGATAAAGATTTATTATATTTTATAAATGTGGTTCTTAATAGTCAAAACGAAATTTTTACGTTATTTGTCAGTGAACAATCCGGTGTTGGTACTAGCTCTGCTGTCCATGAAAAATATTAAATTTTATAAATGACACTGAAAAGTTTATTTATGATTTAAACGATATTCATGTGGATAACGAGAGTTACAGTGATGTTAAGCAAGAATGTCATTATGAAAACGAAAAAATGAGGTTTTTATGAAAAAAGAGGATCCGACTCCCTATCATTTCGAGTATAAAGTTCATGAATATATATATTTTTTTACAACCGGAGTCATTAGTGGATCCTACAAATAATCCACTCAAAAATACCAGCTCTGGCTTGTCAACTATTTCTGAATGTGATTATTCCTAGAAGATCGTGCGAAGACAGTTGACCCGGCGAGATAATGGTCACATCCCTCGCCTAGTTTCACGCACCCCTCGCCCTGACAAGACTTGCTCCTCGCCTGACAAGACTTGCTCCTCGCCTGACAAGGCTTGTCCCTCGCCTGACAAGACTTGTCCCTCGCCTGACAAGACTTGCCCCTCGCCTTGGTGAACGAAACCCTCGCTGACTAGGCTCTCTCCTCGCCCTCGATACACGTTCCCTCGCTGACTCGGCGAGATGTTTGTCACATCTCTCGCCTAGGGGTTTGTGTCCCTCGCCAACCTAATGTTTTTTCCTTTTAATAAAAACGTAGTTCACACGTGGGGAGATAATGCCACGTGGGCGAGGAAAAGTCTTGCCACGTGGGCGAAGAATCATGAATTTTTCTCGCCAAGGGCGAGGGTCAAAATAATATGTTTATTATTGTAAGTTCAGAAGTCAACGGTTAATTTGTTAAGTTGGTTTGGTCAAATGACTACTTAGTAAGGGAGAGGATATGCTACAAAGGCTATATTTCCTAAAAAGGGTGAGAAGTAATTCTGGTCATTGGATCAACTCATTAAAATAGATCAATGGTTAAAAAAACGTGGTGGCAAACATGTAAATAAGTGAAAACCTGCTAACAGGCGGAGGGGCAAAAAAGTAATTTGACACAATGGTTGTTTGACACAATGGTTGTTTGACACAATGGTTGTTTGACACAATGATTGTTTGACACAATGGTTGTTTGACACAATGGTTGTTTGACAGGTTGTTTGACACAATAGTAATTTAACACAATGGTAGTTTGACACAATGGTAGTTTGACATAATAGTAATTTGAAACAATAGTAATTTGGTATGTTGTATGTTATTATATTTTGCTATGTGTTGGCATGTATTTGTTGATATATGTTGCTTTACATTACACAATAGTATTTTGGTAACTTGTTTTTATCGTCAAAATCAAACTTAAACAAAACTCTTCAAATGTAACACAATGAGTCTTATAACACAATGAATATAATGACACAATGAATATAATGACACAATGAGTATATGACACAATGAATCTTATGACACAATGAATCCTATTCTTGAATAGGCATAGAATCAACTGTTGAGTTATTTGAAGCTTGTTTATCCTTAATGTTTTGAAGATATAAACTGCAATTACGTATAATGTGACCATTTTTTCCTGCTTGTTCGATGGCTAACTCACGAGCTGACTTTATTCTTTTTGGCCTACCTGGGATACATATTGTTGGCCAACATCTTTGTAATTTTCAGCATCTATATGAATAAAAACAGCATGTCATAAAAAGACAAAATGAGTATTATGACACAATGAAGCTTATGACACAATGATATATGTGACACATTAACACCATGACATAATAGTCTTATGACACAATGAATATAATAACACAATGATATTATTACACAGTATATATGACTCGTTAACACCATGACACAATGAGTCTTATGACACAATGAATCTTATGACACAATGATATAAATGACACAATGCATCTTATGACGTTCCGTCGCCCTCGATACACGTTCCCTCGCTGACTCGGCGAGATTTTGTCACATCTCTCGCCTAGGGGTTTGTGTCCCTCGCCAACCTAATGTTTTTTTCCTTTTAATAAAAACGTAGTTCACACGTGGGGAGATAATGCCACGTGGGCGAGGAAAAGTCTTGCCACGTGGGCGAAGAATCATGAATTTTTCTCGCCAAGGGCGAGGGTCAAAATAATATGTTTATTATTGTAAGTTCAGAAGTCAACGGTTAATTTGTTAAGTTGGTTTGGTCAAATGACTACTTAGTAAGGGAGAGGATATGCTACAAAGGCTATATTTCCTAAAAGGGTGAGAAGTAATTCTGGTCATTGGATCAACTCATTAAAATAGATCAATGGTTAAAAAAACGTGGTGGCAAACATGTAAATAAGTGAAAACCTGCTAACAGGCGGAGGGGCAAAAAAGTAATTTGACACAATGGTTGTTTGACACAATGGTTGTTTGACACAATGGTTGTTTGACACAATGATTGTTTGACACAATGGTTGTTTGACACAATGGTTGTTTGACAGGTTGTTTGACACAATAGTAATTTAACACAATGGTAGTTTGACACAATGGTAGTTTGACATAATAGTAATTTGAAATAATAGTAATTTGGTATGTTGGTATGTTATTATATTTTGCTATGTGTTGGCATGTATTTGTTGATATATGTTGCTTTACATTACACAATAGTATTTTGGTAACTTGTTTTTATCGTCAAAATCAAACTTAAACAAAACTCTTCAATGTAACACAATGAGTCTTATAACACAATGAATATAATGACACAATGAATATAATGACACAATGAGTATATGACACAATGAATCTTATGACACAATGAATCCTATTCTTGAATAGGCATAGAATCAACTGTTGAGTTATTTGAAGCTTGTTTATCCTTAATGTTTTGAAGATATAAACTGCAATTACGTATAATGTGACCATTTTTTCCTGCTTGTTCGATGGCTAACTCACGAGCTGACTTTATTCTTTTTGGCCTACCTGGGATACATATTGTTGGCCAACATCTTTGTAATTTTCAGCATCTATATGAATAAAACAGCATGTCATAAAAGACAAAATGAGTATTATGACACAATGAAGCTTATGACACAATGATATATGTGACACATTACACCATGACATAATAGTCTTATGACACAATGAATATAATAACACAATGATATTATTACACAGTATATATGACTCGTTAACACCATGACACAATGAGTCTTATGACACAATGAATCTTATGACACAATGATATAAATGACACAATGCATCTTATGACACAAATAATATATATGACACATTAACACCATGACACAATGAAATTTATGACACAATGATGTCATTGTGTCAAGTCTTATTTTATCTATCTTATTTTATCTTATATTGTTTGATTTACAGAACGCTAATACAGAAACATATAGAAACATATTCATATGTCCAGATTAATCTAACAGTATATACACAATAACTGTTTATTTAGACACAATGACGATACAAAAGACCAATGACGAACAAAAAGACACAATGATGATACCTATGACACAATGATGATACCTATGACACAATGATGATACCTATGACACAATGATGATGTCAATCAATAACAAAATTCACAGAAATCAGACAGTATAGACACAATGATGATCCACACGATAAAATTACAGTGCGAAAATTAACATACTATGTCAATTAAAGTATATAATCGTCCTCATACGTACCAATCTGACAATCACTCGTCGACATCGGCGAAGTAATTGATGTAAAGCAATCTTCGACAGATGAATTCTATCGTTTGATGTAAGCTGAAACTTTGTATGTTTGAATCTTCAACGATTAAAATTGATGTAAGATGAATTCAATCGTTTGATCTTTTGAAAACCTCAATCGTACAGATATATATCTCACACCTTCATCTTAATAAATTAGACTTCCTAAAATACCCCTCCTTCCATTTTTAATAATATGCCACGTGTCACTCACCGATTGCTTCTCACACTTTTTACATAATATTCCCTTTGTATTTGAACTTTTCTCATTTAGTAATTTTCCCGTTTTGTATTACTAATCTAATTTTTAAGTAAAATGGTCTAATTAGGTTTTTTGCTTGCAGGAAGACGGAGAGATACACAGCGATGTAGCTCACCGTGTCCAAGCAGGATGGTGCAAGTGGAGAGCAGCATCAAGGATCCTATGTGACAAGAGGTTTCCAGCAAAACTTAAGGGAAAACTATACAAAGTCGTGGTGCGCCCAGCTATGCTATATGGAACAGACTGCTGGGCCATAAAGAAATCACACAAGAAACAAATAGAGGTTGCGGAAATGCGAATGCTAAGGTGGATGAGTGGCCATACAAGACTGGATCGGATAAGAAACGAAGTGTTTCGACAGAAGTTAGAAGTGGCTTGTATTGCAGATAAAATACGAGAGGGAAGATTAAGGTGGTATGGACATGTCAAGAGGAGACCAATGGCAGCACCGGTCAGAGCAGTGGAGAACATCGTCATAGAGGGTAGGAAGAGTAGAGGAAGACCTAGGCTTACTTGGGAAGAGATAATTAGGCGAGATATGGCACACTTGCACCTCTCTGAGCACATGATCGGGGATAGGAGCGAGTGGAGACGTAGAATTAAAATTAAGGACTTTTAGTGGTTTCTGTAGCTACGAAGGGACTTCATTACTTCTTACGGGGCCTGATGTGTATGTAGTACACTGCGACCTTTTTAGGGAAAATTTGTTGCTTCCCTGATGCAGGCTTGTTCATTTTATATTTCTTTTGATGATATTTTAATGTTTGCTGTTTCATATATCATATATCATATAGCTTATATCATATGTTTGATTATATGTTGATTTCCTAGCTTTATTGCTTTTGTTATCGAGCCGGGGTCTCTTTGGAAGCGGTCTCTCTACCTATCGGGATAGAGGAAAGACTTGCCACCACCTACCCTCCCCAGACCCTACTTTTAAGTGGGATATACTGGGTTTGTTTGTTTGTTTGTTTATACAACCTGTAAAACTTTTGATCCAGTTGACTCAGGTTATTTTATTAAAAAAAAATTATTTATACATCTGCCTTGTTAGATACAAAGCATAACCCAAAAACCTATTCATGTGTAATAAAGTCCCCTCTATTAATTTTTTTTCATCAACGTGTTAGACTTTTTATGTTGGTTTACATACAGTCTTTTTTAAATATAAAAGGATAAGTATATTAGTACATTTGATTTACAATAACTACTTTTAATAGTAAACAATTTGAGCAAATTGGTGCTCTAAGAGCATTCACAGTTGTTTCTTTATCTTTATTCATATAATTACATTAAAAATCATTATATTTTCTCTCTCATTTCTAATTAAATAATACCTTTTATACCATTTATTACTTTTTTCTCTCTCCTTCATATGGTATTCATCGATCTAGAAAAGGCCTATGACAGCATTCCGCGTCAACTAATTTGGGAAAGTCTACGACGTAGAAGGGTACCAGAGAGGTATATCAAAATAATTAAGGATATGTATGATGGGGCAAAAACGTGTGTGCGAGCTCCGATCGGAGACACAGACTCATTCACAGTGGAAGTGGGACTCCACCAAGGATCGGCACTGAGCCCATTCCTCTTCACACTAGTGTTGGATGAGATGACCAAGTCTATACAGCAGCCAGTTCCGTGGTGCATGCTCTTTGCGATGATATTGTCTTAATATCGGAATCTAAAAGGGTGCTAAATGACAAGCTAGAACAGTGGAGAGCAGCACTAGAGCGCAAAGGTTTAAGGATAAGTCGCTCTAAGACAGAATACATGCATTGTAACTTTAGTGGCGAGGCGGAAGAGGACACCCAAATCAGTATTCAGGGTATAGCGGTCCCACAAACGTCTAGGTTCAAATACCTGGGCTCGTACTTGCAGGAGGACGGAGAGATACACAGCGATGTAGCGCACCGTGTTCAAGCAGGATGGTGCAAGTGGAGAGCAGCATCAGGGATCCTATGTGATAAGAGGTTTCCAGCAAAACTAAAGGGAAAGCTATATCGAGTGGCAGTACGTCCAGCTATGTTATATGGAACAGACTGCTGGGCCATAAAGAAATCGCATGAGAAACAAATAGAGGTAGCGGAAATGCGAATGCTGAGGTGGATGTGCGGCCACACAAACTTGATCGGATAAGAAATGAAGTATTTAGACAGAAGTTAGAAGTGGCTCGTATCGCAGATAAAATACGAGAGGGAAGATTAAGATGGTTTGGGCATGTCAAGAGGAGACCAATGGCGGCACCAGTTAGAGCAGTAGAGAACATCATATTAGAGGGTAGGAGAAGTAGAGGAAGACCTAGATTGACTTGGGATGAAGTAATTAGGCGAGATATGATACACTTGCACCTCTCTGAGCACATGATCGAGGATAGGACTGAGTGGAGGCGTAGAATTAAATTAAGGACTTCTAGTTCGACCTATAGACAGGAAGGGTATTTTAAGTCTGGTTGCGGGGCATGATGTCTAAGTAGCCCATATCTGCCCTTTAAACGTGATTCTACATGCACCTAGGATATATGTATGCTATGTGTTGTATGATTTATTGTGTACGGTATGCTATGTGTTGTATGGCTTTTTGTATACTGTATGCTATGTGTTCAATGATTTATTGTAGGTGGTCTTGATATCAGTATGGCGTTTGCTATCGAGTCAGGGGTCTCTTTGGAAGCGGTCTCTCTATCTAACAAGATAGAGGAAAGACTCGCCTACACCTACCCTCCCCAGACCCTGCTCTTGAGTGGGATATACTGGGTTTGATTGATTGATTGATTGATTGATCTCTCTCCTTCACTCACAAGCACTTTAAAAAATATAAAAAATTATAAGGATTGCACAGTGATTTTTTCAAATATAGCAATTCACAATAACATTTTCTCTCTCCTTCACTCACAACCGCTCAAAACCATTCCATATAATATACCAACACACATATTTTTAAGGACTCCACTATGAATGTCGTAGAAGAATACATCATAGATCTTCATCCATTTAAAATTCAGCTTTTGCTTCTATAAAATGTTGAAGCGTGAAATTACTTACTTGTTCATTGTCATCATCGTAAGGTATGGAGTGGCATTAACATGAATTGACAGGACACTCCCTTGTTAGTACTATTGAGGGCTATTTTAGACAATTAACTGATAGTCACACAATGACAGCTAAAACCTGGAAATTAAACTTGTAAATTCAAAGTCAATGATGACGAGTAATGGAGAACGTACACATTATCATGTCCATCTTTTGTTATTAGTTCTCTGCTTATTGATTGTGTTTGTCAACACATTGGAGTTGGGTTGTGAAATTTGAACCTTGAAGAAAAAATATTACTTGTAGGATAGAGAGATTATGCGGATCCTTGTGGAGTGCTGTCTACAGGAAAAAGTATTCAACAAATATTGTTGTGTTCTGGGGACAAAGTTATGCAATCATGACAAGAACCACAAGTTCACATTACAGGTATTTCACTGGGTGGATAAGGCGGGTTGGGCAACAGGTCAAATGGGTAGTTTTGTATGTGCAGAAACAGGTGGTCTGGTCTGGGTTGACCTGAAAAGCTTTTTGGCCAAATGCATCTCCTTTTGGTATGTTGGTGGCTTTCGATCAGTTCGACCCATTTGGCATGTTCCATTGCTAGCTATAGTTTCTTTACCGGTTAGAGATGAAGTATACACATATCAACCCATTCATAAGTAACATGATTGAAATGGCCACTACTATGTCTACAACAGTTCTTAAACTATCGAATTGGAAATTTAGAATTAGTGGTACCTTTGTAAATTGTAGTACATAGTACATGATTTCATCTGGTGTCCATTTATTATCATTTCTGGTGGCCGTTAATTTTCAAATCCAAATTCAATATATTGATCCAATTTCTTTTTAATTCTATACATGAATTTGAACTAGGAGGAAAATTATTAAATTCTAAACATCCTTGTCATTTTAAAGTTGATTTATTTCTCTCTTATACTCTACTAGAGGTGTCAAAAATCAAAACATGTCATTTTTAAATGCGGGTTGAAGTGAATCGGGTCATTTTGACTTGTGAAAACACTTTTATTCTTTTTTTTTTTTTAATTTAATACAAAAAACAATGTTTAATGAGAAAGTGTATTTAACCAAGATATATTTTTTCTTTTCGTTTAGTACTGCATATGGGACCACTACACGAACTAGAATCAATGCAAACGAGATCAATATATGCCCCAGGAAGTAGTAGAAATGCAGCGAATGAGATGGATGCACCTGGCGAAATTTGTAGCAGAAATGGTGTCAAGCTTTACACTTTCACTTGCAGTACTAAAAAAGCAGACCTACATGACACCACCAAACTCAATCTGGAAAGAAGATGCATTTTAGGTTATTTTTTGAGGCCGTTTTTGAGTATGCAGATGATTTGGTCTGCAATATATTCAAACGTGTAGCTGGGTCACAACAATATATGAAAGCCTTAGAACCGGAATCAAGTTTTTCATAGAAAGGAATGTTATTGGGATGAAAGGCAATTTGCAGGAAAATGCAAAATTGCCAAAAGCCCTTAAGAGTGTTGAAGAAGAAGACCCATTTCTTAAAATGCTCCGTTTTTAGTTTATTTTATTTTTCATGATTTGAATAGAGTGCAGGAAAATTTTGCAGCTAGATTTTATATATTTTCATTGCTTTTAGTTCATTTTTATTGACTAGGTACTATGAAGGAACTCACTTCTTTGAACATGGATATGAATTATGAATGATATATGGCTTTGTTAAAGAAATAGTGCAGGCTTTCATAGTTAAAAATTACGTTTAAAAATGACAATAATTTTTTTTTATATATTTTTTAAAACGGGAGATTCTGGGAGTCATTGTTTGACTTCTCTTTATGTTTTATTATTTTATTGAAGTCTAAATATGATATCATTTGTTGTATCTTAATCATCATTATCAGCAATCGTATTAAATTAAAACGTTTAGATGTGGTGGGAGAGTGGGTCTCGTATCATTAATAAGGTTCTCTCTCTCTCTCTCTCTCTGGTTTGTGTCCCTCGCCAACCTAATGTTTTTTTCCTTTTAATAAAACGTAGTTCACACGTGGGGAGATAATGCACATGGGCGAGGAAAGTCTTGCCACGTGGGACAAGAATCATGAATTTTCTCGCCAAGGGCGAGGGTCAAAATAATATGTTTATTATTGTAAGTTCAGAAGTCAACGGTTAATTTGTTAAGTTGGTTTGGTCAAATGACTACTTAGTAAGGGAGAGGATATGCTACAAAGGCTATATTTCCTAAAAAGGGGAGAAGTAATTCTGGTCATTGGATCAACTCATTAAAATAGATCAATGGTTAAAAAAACGTGGTGGCAAACATGTAAATAAGTGAAACCTGCTAACAGCGGAGGGGCAAAAAGTAATTTGACACAATGGTTGTTTGACACAATGGTTGTTTGACACAATGGTTGTTTGACACAATGATTGTTTGACACAATGGTTGTTTGACACAATGGTTGTTTGACAGGTTGTTTGACACAATGAGTTTTTAACACAATGGTAAGTTTGACACAAGTGGCAATAGATTTGAAACAGTAATGTATGTTGTTATTATATTTGCTATGTGTTGGCATGTATTTGTTGATATATGTTGCTTTACATTACACAATATTGGTATGTTTTTGTAAACAACTTCAACTTTGTAACATTAACAAATATGACAATGAATTACAAATGTTATGAACAATGTTTATGCACAATATCCATTCTGAATACGAAAACTTGAGTTATTGAACTACTAGTTTTGAATATAAACTGCATTACAAATGTGACATTTTTCATGGCTAATAGATGCTTCTTGGCTACTGGAACTATGTGCACATTGTAATTTATCTATATGAACACATGCATAAGACAAATATAATGACACTAAGCTATGACAGTATATGCACTAACAATGAAAATAGTCTTGACATGTTATAACACAATGTATTATACCAGAATGATGTTCCTGAATGAGTTATCAAGAATATGCACAAATAATGCAAATCATCTTATACGTTCGTCGCCCTGAAGTTCCTCGTATCCAGATTTGAACTCCGCTAGTTGTCTCCCACCTAAGTTTTTCCTTTATAAGAGTTCAGTGGGGATTGCGTGCGAGAAGTGCCAGTGGCGATATGAATTCTCGCAGGGGCAATATGTAAGTCAGGTCAACGGTTAGTGGTTGGAATGATAAGTGAGAGGAATGACAGCTAATTCTAAAATAAGTATCTTCATTGACTCTAAAATATATGAAAATGTGGACATAGAAAATTCAGGGCAAAATATTTAACAATGTTGTTTGCACATGTTTGACACAATGACCGTTTTGACACATGGTTTCAATTGTTTCGTTTTTGACGAATAACACGTTTACACATATTCTAATAAGAATATGTATGTTTTGGTGTAATATGCAGTGTTGGCTTATGTTGAATTGTGCTACTACACATAGTATGTCTGTTTATGTCAACAACTTAACAACTTTCTTCAAGAGTCTCCTAATATAATACCATAATAATATGGATATAAATAATCTATGCCAATGATCCACTGAATAAAGATCACGATATAAGTTTTATCTATTAGATAATGAATAGTATAAGTGACATTCCGCTCGATGCTAATCACGAACTTGCACCTGGATTATTGAACATCTGAATTCGATATATGATGCATGTCATAAACATGTATTAGACACATGAGCATGAACATGATATAGTGCACCTTACCATGTAGTCTAGACAATGAATATAATAACACAATGATATTATTACACAGTATATATGACTCGTTAACACCATGACACAATGAGTCTTATGACACAATGAATCTTATGACACAATGATATAAATGACACAATGCATCTTATGACACAAATAATATATATGAACACATTAACACCATGACACAATGAAATTTATGACACAATGTGTCATTGTGTCAAGTCTTATTTATTATCTTATTTTATCTTATATTGTTTGATTTACAGAACGCTAATACAGAAACATATAGAAACATATTCATATGTCCAGATTAATCTAACAGTATATACACAATAACTGTTTTATTTAGACACAATGACGATACAAAAGACACAATGACGAACAAAAAGACACAATGATGATACCTATGACAATGATGATACCTATGACACATGATGATGATACCTATGACACAATGATGATGTCAATCAATACAAAATTCACAGAAATCAGACAGTATAGACACAATGATGATCCAAACGATAAATTACAGTGCGAAATTAACATACTATGTCAATTACAGTATATAATCGTCCTCATACGTACCAATCTGACAATCACTCGTCGACATCGGCAGTAAGTAATTGATGTAAAGCAATCTTCGACAGATGAATTCTATCGTTTGATGTAAGCTGAAACTTTGTATGTTTGAATCTTCAACGATTAAAATTGATGTAAGATGATCAATCGTTTGATCTTTTGAAAACCTCAATCGTACAGATTATATCTCACACCTTCATCTTATAAATTAGACTTCCTAAAATACCCCTCCTTCCTTTTAATATATGCACGTGTCACTCACCGATTGCTTCTCACACTTTGTACATAATATTCCCTTTGTTTTGAACTTTTCTCATTTAGTAATTTTCCCGTTTTGTAATTACTAATCTAATTTTTAAGTAAAATGGTCTAATTAGGTTTTTTGCTTGCAGGAAGACGGAGAGATACACAGCGATGTAGCTCACCGTGTCCAAGCAGGATGGTGCAAGTGGAGAGCAGCATCAAGGATCCTATGTGACAAGAGGTTTCCAGCAAAACTTAAGGGAAAACTATACAAAGTCGTGGTGCGCCCAGCTATGCTATATAGGAACAGACTGCTGGGCCATAAAGAAATCAACAGAAACAAATAGAGGTTGCGGAAATGCGAATGCTAAGGTGGATGAGTGGCCATACAAGACTAGATCGGATAGAAACGAAGTGTTTCGACAGAAGTTAGAAGTGGCTTGTATTGCAGATAAAATACGAGAGGGAGATTAAGGTGGTATGGACATGTCAAGAGGAGACCAATGGCAGCACCGGTCAGAGCAGTGGAGAACATCGTCATAGAGGGTAGAAGAGTAGAGGAAGACCTAGGCTTACTTGGGAAGAGATAATTAGGCGAGATATGGCACACTTGCACTCTCTGAGCACATGATCGGGGATAGGAGCGAGTGGAGACGTAGAATTAAAATTAAGGACTTTTTTAGTGGTTTTCTGTAGCTACGAAGGGACTTCATTACTTCTTACGGGGCCTGATGTGTATGTAGTACACTGCGACCTTTTTAGGGAAAATTTGTTGCTTCCCTGATGCAGGCTTGTTCATTTATATTTCTTTTTGATGATATTTTAATGTTTGCTGTTTCATATATCATATATCATATAGCTTATATCATATGTTTGATTATATGTTGATTTCCTAGCTTTATTGCTTTTGTTATCGAGCCGGGGGTCTCTTTGGAAGCGGTCTCTCTACCTATCGGGATAGAGAAAGACTTGCACCACCTACCCTCCCAGACCCTACTTTTAGTGGGATATACTGGGTTTGTTTAGTTTGTTTGTTTATACAACCTGATAAAACTTTTGATCCAGTTGACTCAGGTTATTTTATTAAAAAAAAATTATTTATAATCTGCCTTGTTAGATACAAAGCATAACCCAAATTACCTATTCATGTGTAAATAAAGTCCCCTCTATTAATTTTTTTCATCAACGTGTTAGACTTTTTATGTTGGTTTACATACAGTCTTTTTTATAATATAAAAGGATAAAGTATATTAGTACATTTGATTTACAATACTACTTTTAATAGTAAACAATTTGAGCAAATTGGTGCTCTAAGAGCATTCACAGTTGTTTCTTTATCTTTATTCATATAATTACATTAAAAATCATTATATTTTCTCTCTCATTTCTAATTAAATAATACCTTTTATACCATTTATTACTTTTTCTCTCTCTCCTTCATATGGTATCATCGATCTAGAAAAGGCCTATGACAGCATTCCGCGTCACTAATTTGGGAAAGTCTACGACGTAGAAGGGTACCAGAGAGGTATATCAAATAATTAAGGATATGTATGATGGGGCAAAAGTGTGTGCGAGCTCCGATCGGAGACACAGACTCATTCACAGTGGAAGTGGGACTCCACCAAGGATCGGCACTGAGCCCATTCCTCTTCACACTAGTGTTGGATGAGATGACCAAGTCTATACAGCAGCCAGTTCCGTGGTGCATGCTCTTTGCGGATGATATTGTCTTAATATCGGAATCTAAAAGGGTGCTAAACTGACAAGCTAGAACAGTGGAGAGCAGCACTAGAGCGCAAAGGTTTAAGGATAAGTCGCTCTAAGACAGAATACATGCATTGTAACTTTAGTGGCGAGGCGGAAGAGAGACACCCAAATCAGTATTCAGGGTATATAGCGGTCCCACAAACGTCTGGTTCAAATACCTGGGCTCGTACTTGCAGGAGGACGGAGAGATACACAGCGATGTAGCGCACCGTGTTTAAGCAGGATGGTGCAAGTGGAGAGCAGCATCAGGGATCTATGTGATAAGAGGTTTCCAGCAAAACTAAAGGGAAAGCTATATCGAGTGGCAGTACGTCCAGCTATGTTATATGGAACAGACTGCTGGGCCATAAAGAATCGCATGAGAAACAAATAGAGGTAGCGGAAATGCGAATGCTGAGGTGGATGTGCGGCACACAAAGACTTGATCGGATAAGAAATGAAGTATTTAGACAGAAGTTAGAAGTGGCTCGTATCGCAGATAAAATACGAGAGGGAAGATTAAGATGGTTTGGGCATGTCAAGAGGAGACCAATGGCGGCACCAGTATAGAGCAGTAGAGAAATCATATTAGAGGGTAGGAGAGAGTAGAGGAAGACCTAGATTGACTTGGGATGAAGTAATTAGGCGAGATATGATACACTTGCACCTCTCTGAGCACATGATCGAGGATAGGACTGAGTGGAGGCGTAGAATTAAATTAAGGACTTCTAGTTCGACCTATAGACAGGAAGGGTATTTGAAGTCTGGTTGCGGGGCATGATGTCTAAGTAGCCCATATCTGCCCTTTAACGTGATTCTACATGCACCTAGGTATTTTGAACTATTTAAATGGCATATTTTACTTTGGAAAATTTTATTTTCTTGATAAAAGGTCTTAAAAACCGTCATCATAAAAGTATTGTATTTTAGTATGCATATCACCCCAGAACATTGAAAACGGGTAAAGGAGGGGTCTAGAACTCACCTGAACTTAGCTAAATAGCTTAAATTCTAAGTCACTTAGCTATAGTCCGAGTACACGAGCTGCACGGAAGTTAATACACAAAAACGTCATTTTCTTCACAATTTCGCTGCCAGTTTCGCTGGCAGTTTCGTGCAGTTTCGCTACCAGATTTCGCTGGGCAGCATTCTGCCAGTTTCGCTGGACAGATGCGCTGCCATGAGCGCCACCACTTTCGTTGGAATTACCTAGATTCGCTAAGTCTATAGATCAACCTAAGCACTAGCGAAATTACCAACGAAACTGTAGTTTTGCACCAGCGAAACTGTAGTTTCGCACCAGCAAAACTGTAGTTTCGCTAGAAATGTCCTAGTTTCGCTGGCGAAACAAAAACTAGGAACCAGCCCCCGTTTTTTACCCAAAATCTTAACTTTTTACGTCCAAATCCGTAGTTTTACCATCCATCAAGCCATATCTAACCTTTTACACATTTTCTTACGTAAAAATTTGACCTTTATGTGTTTTTTGAAACTTTTTCAAAAACCCAAAACCCTAGAATCCGGTTTGACTACAGAAGGGTTTAGAGGTTGATTCTTACCTGGATTTGTTCCTCTTTTCTTAGGGTTTGATGCTCCAACACCCAGATCTTCAATCCTTCAACCTTTGAAGCTCCAAATGTTGAGTTTTCTTCACTTTCTCTCTCTACTTTCTCTCTCTACGAATTTGGGGGCTAGGGTTGCAAATGCCGGAATGGAGCTGATCATGCATGTTTAAGGGCTGATTAAGGGCCCTTAAACCCACCAAACATAGCCCATTAAGAGTAATTGAATCCATAGCCCACTAATTTGCCTTTCTTTCTTAAATTAACCCTTAAAGCCCATTATTATTAAATGGCTTGCTTCGGGAAATTTCGGGGCATTACATATGACTATAGGCATACGTATTTCGAATTCATGCACACTTAGTTCTCATGCATGTAAGCATGCAAACAATAATAATAATTCATATATGCTTATGTAAAATACATTCATGTACCATTCTAAACTCATATATATATATTATACACACATACTATATATCTTATTATATATATTATATATATCTATATATATATTATATATATATATATTTGACAATGGTTATTATATATATGTCTATACATGCATGCACACGTAAATTCTATATATATATACGTGCATGCAAACTTGCATATGTAAAATTATTACATGACATGCATATGACATAATAATGTAATTAATAAATAACATTCATAAGGTGGTAGTCGTAATATAAAATTTTCTTTAAGATATAAAATCGTCTAACCTTATTTTTAGGGTTGTACATATCACTTTGTTATTTCAAGATTCAGTACAGAAAAATATTCCCTTTAAAAACTGAAAACCTCCAACAACATGCCATCTTCTACAGTCGGTTTCTAACCATGACTAAACAGTTGGCATTCGATTGTCAACCACACTGCCATATGAATCGTGGTCATATTTTTTTCATTTATTAAAGTATAACAAATTTATCAAAATTCTCTTCTTTTGTTTCATTCGTTTGCGAATAGACGACTCATGACAAGTAAAATAACGTTTGATGAATTAAAGAATATTATTTCTTCAAAAATAAGAATTCAAAGTTATATACGGTTATCGTATAAAATATCTACTTATACTCATTTTATTGATGTATCTGATGATAAAGATTTATTATATTTTATTAAATGTTGGTTCTTAATGGTCAAAACGAAATTTTTACGTATTTGTCAGTGAACAATCCGGTGTTGGTATAGCTCTGCTGTCCATGAAAAATATTAATTTTATAAATGACACTGAAAAGTTTATTTATGATTTAAACGATATTCATGTGGATAACGAGAGTTACAGTGATGTTAAGCAAGAATGTCATTATGAAAACGAAAAAATGAGGTTTTATGAAAAAGAGGATCCGACTCCCTATCATTTCGAGTATAAAGTTCATGAATATATATATTTTTTTACAACCGGAGTCATGTATTAGTGGATCCTACAAATAATCCACTCAAAAATACCAGCTCTGGCTTGTCAACTATTTGAATGTGATTATTCCTAGAAGATCGTGCGAAGACAGTTGACCCGGCGAGATAATGGTCACATCCCTCGCCTAGTTTCACGCACCCCTCGCCCTGACAAGACTTGCTCCTCGCCTGACAAGACTTGCTCCTCGCCTGACAAGGCTTGTCCCTCGCCTGACAAGACTTGTCCCTCGCCTGACAAGACTTGCCCCTCGCCTTGGTGAACGAAACCCTCGCTGACTAGGCTCTCTCCTCGCCTCGATACACGTTCCTCGCTGACTCGGCGGGAGATGTTTGTCACATCTCTCGCCTAGGGGTTTGTGTCCCTCGCCAACCTAATGTTTTTTTCCTTTTAATAAAAACGTAGTTCACACGTGGGGAGATAATGCACATGGGCGAGGAAAAGTCTCTTGCCACGTGGGAAAGAATCATGAATTTTTCTCGCCAAGGGCGAGGGTCAAAATAATATGTTTATTATTGTAAGTTCAGAAGTCAACGGTTAATTTGTTAAGTTGGTTTGGTCAAATGACTACTTAGTAAGGGAGAGGATATGCTACAAAGGCTATATTTCCTAAAAGGGGAGAGAAGTAATTCTGGTCATTGGATCAACTCATTAAAATAGATCAATGGTTAAAAAACGTGGTGGCAAACATGTAAATAAGGGAAACCTGCTAACAGGCGAGAGGGGCAAAAAAGTAATTTGACACAATGGTTGTTTGACACAATGGTTGTTTGACACAATGGTTGTTTGACACAATGATTGTTTGACACAATGGTTGTTTGACACAATGGTTGTTTGACAGGTTGTTTGACACAATGGTTGTTTGAAACAATAGTAATTTAACACAATGGTAGTTTGACTGTTATTATATTTGCTATGTGTTGGCATGTATTTGTTGATATATGTTGCTTTACATTACACAATAGTATTTTGGTAACTTGTTTTTATCGTCAAAATCAAACTTAAACAAACTCTTCAAATGTAACACAATGAGTCTTATAACACAATGAATATAATGACACAATGAATATAATGACACAATGAGTATAGACACAATGAATCTTATGACACAATGAATCCTATTCTTGAATAGGCTAGAATCAACTGTTGAGTTATTTGAAGCTTGTTTATCCTTAATGTTTTGAAGATATAAACTGCAATTACGTATAATGTGACCATTTTTTCCTGCTTGTTCGATGGCTAACTCACGAGCTGACTTTATTCTTTTTGGCCTACCTGGGATACACATGTTGGCCAACATCTTTGTAATTTTCAGCATCTATATGAATAAAAACAGCATGTCATAAAAAGACAAAATGAGTATTATGACACAATGAAGCTTATGACACAATGATATATGTGACACATTAACACCATGACATAATAGTCTTATGACACAATGAATATAATAACACAATGATATTATTACACAGTATATATGACTCGTTAACACCATGACACAATGAGTCTTATGACACAATGAATCTTATGACACAATGATATAAATGACACAATGCATCTTATGACACAAATAATATATATGACACATTAAACCATGACACAATGAAATTTATGACACAATGTGTCATTGTGTCAAGTCTTATTTATATCTTATTTTATCTATATTGTTTGATTTACAGAACGCTAATACAGAAACATATAGAAACATATTCATAATGTCCAGATTAATCTAACAGTATATACACAATAACTGTTTTATTTAGACACAATGACGATACAAAAGACACAATGACGAACAAAAAGACACAATGATGATACCTATGACAAATGATGATACCTATGACACAATGATGATGATACCTATGACACAATGATGATGTCAATCAATACAAATTCACAGAAATCAGACAGTATAGACACAATGATGATCCAAACGATAAATTACAGTGCGAAAATTAACATACTATGTCAATTACAGTATTATAATCGTCCTCATACGTACCAATCTGACAATCACTCGTCGACATCGGCGAAGTAATAGTAATTATGTAAAGCAATCTTCGACAGATGAATTCTATCGTTTGATGTAAGCTGAAACTTTGTATGTTTGAATCTTCACGATTAAAATTGATGTAAGATGAATCAATCGTTTGATCTTTTGAAAACCTCAATCGTACAGATATATATCTCACACCTTCATCTTAATAAATTAGACTTCCTAAAATACCCCTCCTTCCATTTTAATAATATGCACGTGTCACTCACCGATTGCTCTCACACTTTGTACATAATATTCCCTTTGTTTGAACTTTTCTCATTTAGTAATTTTCCCGTTTTGTAATTACTAATCTAATTTTTTAAGTAAAATGGTCTAATTAGGTTTTTTGCTTGCAGGAAGACGGAGAGATACACAGCGATGTAGCTCACCGTGTCCAAGCAGGATGGTGCAAGTGGAGAGCAGCATCAAGGATCCTATGTGACAAGAGGTTTCCAGCAAAACTTAAGGGGAAAACTATACAAAGTCGTGGTGCGCCCAGCTATGCTATATAGAACAGACTGCTGGGCCATAAAGAAATCATACGAGAAACAAATAGAGGTTGCGGAATGCGAATGCTAAGGTGGATGAGTGGCCATACAAGAACTAGATCGGATAGAAACGAAGTGTTTCGACAGAAGTTAGAAGTGGCTGTATTGCAGATAAAATACGAGAGGGAAGATTAAGGTGGTATGGACATGTCAAGAGGAGACCAATGGCAAGCACCGGTCAGAGCAGTGGAGAACATCGTCATAGAGGGTAGAAAGAGTAGAGGAAGACCTAGGCTTACTTGGGAAGAGATAATTAGGCAAGATATGGCACACTTGCATCTCTCTGAGCACATGATCGGGGATAGGAGCGAGTGGAGACGTAGAATTAAAATTAAGGACTTTTAGTGGTTTCTGTAGCTACGAAGGGACTTTCATTACTTCTTACGGGGCCTGATGTGTATGTAGTACACTGCGACCTTTTTAGGGAAAATTTTGTTGCTTCCCTGATGCAGGCTTGTTCATTTATATTTCTTTTTGATGATATTTTAATGTTTGCTGTTTCATATATCATATATCATATAGCTTATATCATATGTTTGATTATATGTTGATTTCCTAGCTTTATTGCTTTTGTTATCGAGCCGGGGGTCTCTTTGGAAGCGGTCTCTCTACCTATCGGGATAGAGGAAAGACTTGCCACCACCTCCCTCCCAGACCCTACTTTTGAGTGGGATATACTGGGTTTGTTTATTTGTTTGTTTATACAACCTGGAAAACTTTTGATCCAGTTGACTCAGGTTATTTTATTAAAAAAAAATTATTTATACATCTGCCTTGTTAGATACAAAGCATAACCCAAATTAACCTATTCATGTGTAAATAAAGTCCCCTCTATTAATTTTTTTCATCAACGTGTTAGACTTTTTATGTTGGTTTACATACAGTCTTTTTTAAATATAAAAGGATAAAGTATATTAGTACATTTGATTTACAATAACTACTTTTAATAGTAAACAATTTGAGCAAATTGGTGCTCTAAGAGCATTCACAGTTGTTTCTTTATCTTTATTCATATAATTACATTAAAAATCATTATATTTTCTCTCTCATTTCTAATTAAATAATACCTTTTATACCATTTATTACTTTTTCTCTCTCCTTCATATGGTATCATCGATCTAGAAAAGGCCTATGACAGCATTCCGCGTCAACTAATTTGGGAAAGTCTACGACGTAGAAGGGTACCAGAGAGGTATATCAAAATAATTAAGGATATGCATGATGGGGCAAAAACGTGTGTGCGAGCTCCGATCGGAGACACAGACTCATTCACAGTGGAAGTGGGACTCCACCAAGGATCGGCACTGAGCCCATTCCTCTTCACACTAGTGTTGGATGAGATGACCAAGTCTATACAGCAGCCAGTTCCGTGGTGCATGCTCTTTGCGGATGATATTGTCTTAATATCGGAATCTAAAAGGGTGCTAAACGACAAGCTAGAACAGTGGAGAGCAGCACTAGAGCGCAAAGGTTTAAGGATAAGTCGCTCTAAGACAGAATACATGCATTGTAACTTTAGTGGCGAGGCGGAAGAGGACACCCAAATCAGTATCAGGTATAGCGGTCCCACAAACGTCTAGGTTCAAATACCTGGGCTCGTACTTGCAGGAGGACGGAGAGATACACAGCGATGTAGCGCACCGTGTTTAAGCAGGATGGTGTAAGTGGAGAGCAGCATCAGGGATCTATGTGATAAGAGGTTTCCAGCAAAACTAAAGGGAAAGCTATATCGAGTGGCAGTACGTCCAGCTATGTTATATGGAACAGACTGCTGGGCCATAAGAAATCGCATGAGAAACAAATAGAGGTAGCGGAAATGCGAATGCTGAGGTGGATGTGCGGCAACACAAGACTTGATCGGATAAGAAATGAAGTATTTAGACAGAAGTTAGAAGTGGCTCGTATCGCAGATAAAATACGAGAGGGAAGATTAAGATGGTTTGGGCATGTCAAGAGGAGACCAATGGCGGCACCAGTTAGAGCAGTAGAGAACATCATATTAGAGGGTAGGAGGAGTAGAGGAAGACCTAGATTGACTTGGGATGAAGTAATTAGGCGAGATATGATACACTTGCACCTCTCTGAGCACATGATCGAGGATAGGACTGAGTGGAGGCGTAGAATTAAAATTAAGGACTTCTAGTTCGACCTATAGACAGGAAGGGTATTTGAAGTCTGGTTGCGGGGCATGATGTCTAAGTAGCCCATATCTGCCCTTTAACGGTGATTCTACATGCACCTAGGATATATGTATGCTATGTGTTGTATGATTTATTGTGTACGGTATGCTATGTGTTGTATGGCTTTTTTGTATACTGTATGCTATGTGTTCAATGATTTATTGTAGGTGGTCTTGATATCAGTATGGCGTTTGCTATCGAGTCGGGGGTCTCTTTGGAAGCGGTCTCTCTATCTAACAAGATAGAGGAAAGACTCGCCTACACCTACCCTCCCAGACCCTGCTCTTGAGTGGGATATACTGGGTTTGATTGATTGATTGATTGATTGATCTCTCTCCTTCACTCACAAGCACTTTAAAAAATATAAAAAAATTATAAGGATTGCACAGTGATTTTTCAAATATAGCAATCCACAATAACATTTTCTCTCTACTTCACTCACAACCGCTCAAAACCATTCCATATAATATACCAAACACACATATTTTTAAGGACTCCACTATGAATGTCGTAGAAGATACATCATAGATCTTTCATCCATTTAAAATTCAGCTTTGCTTCTATAAAAATGTTGAAGCGTGAAATTACTTACTTGTTCATTGTCATCATCGTAAGGTATGGAGTGGCATTAACATGAATTGACAGGACACTCCCTTGTTAGTACTATTGAGGGCTATTTTAGACAATTAACTGATAGTCACACAATGACAGCTAAAAACCTGGAAATTAAACTTGTAAATTCAAAGTCAATGAATGACGAGTAATGGAGAACGTACACATTATCATGTCCATCTTTTGTTATTAGTTCTCTGCTTATTGATTGTGTTTGTCAACACATTGAGTTGGGTTGTGAAATTTGAACCTTGAAGAAAAAATATTATTTGTAGGATAGAGAGATTATGCGGATCCTTGTGGAGTGCTGTCTACAGGAAAAAGTATTCAACAAATATTGTTGTGTTCTGGGGACAAAGTTATGCAATCATGACAAGAACCACAAGTTCACATTACAGGTATTTCATTGGGTGGATAAGGCGGGTTGGGCAACAGGTCAAATGGGTAGTTTTGTATGTGCAGAAAACAGGTGGTCTGGTCTGGGTTGACCTGAAAAGCTTTTTGGCCAAAATGCATCTCCTTTTTGGTATGTTGGTGGCTTTCGATCAGTTCGACCCATTTGGCATGTTCCATTGCTAGCTATAGTTTCTTTACCGGTTAGAGATGAAGTATACACATATCAACCCATTCATAAGTAAACATGATTGAAATGGCCACTACTATGTCTACAACAGTTCTTAAAACTATCGAATTGGAAATTTAGAATTAGTGGTACCTTTGTAAATTGTAGTACATAGTACATGATTTCATCTGGTGTCCATTTATTATCATTTCTGGTGGCCGTTAATTTTCAAATCCAAATTCAATATATTGATCCAATTTCTTTTTAATTCTATACATGAATTTGAACTAGGAGGAAAATTATTAAAATTCTAAACATCCTTGTCATTTTAAAGTTGATTTATTTCTCTCTTATACTCTACTAGAGGTGTCAAAATCAAAACATGTCATTTTTAAATGCGGGTGAAGTGAATCGGGTCATTTTGATTTGTGAAAACACTTTTATTCTTTTTTTTTTTAATTTAATACAAAAAACAATGTTTAATGAGAAAGTGTATTTAACAAGATATTTTTTCTCTTTTCGTTTAGTACTGCATATGGGACCACTACACGAACTAGAATCAATGCAAACGAGATCAATATATGCCCCAGGAAGTAGTAGAAATGCAGCGAATGAGATGGATGCACCTGGCGAAATTTGTAGCAGAAATGGTGTCAAGCTTTACACTTTCACTTGCAGTACTAAAAAAAGCAGACCTACATGACACCACCAAACTCAATCTGGAAAAGAAGATGCATTTTAGGTTATTTTTTGAGGCCGTTTTTGAGTATGCAGATGATTTGGTCTGCAATATATTCAAACGTGTAGCTGGGTCACAACAATATATGAAAGCCTTAGAACCGGAATCAAGTTTTTCATAGAAAGGTATGTTATTGGGAATGAAAGGCAATTTGCAGGAAAATGCAAAATTGCCAAGAAAGCCCTTAAGAGTGTTGAAGAAGAAGACCCATTTCTTTAAAATGCTCCGTTTTTAGTTTATTTTATTTTCATGATTTGAATAGAGTGCAGGAAAATTTTGCAGCTAGATTTTATATATTTTCATTGCTTTTAGTTCATTTTTATTGACTAGGTACTATGAAGGAACTCACTTCTTTGAACATGGATATGAAATTATGAATGATATATGGCTTTGTTAAAGAAATAGTGCAGGCTTTCATAGTTAAAAATTACGTTTAAAAATGACAATAATTTTTTTTTTTTTTATTTTTAAACGGGAGATTCTGGGAGTCATTGTTTGACTTCTCTTTATGTTTTATTATTTTATTGAAGTCTAAAATGATATCATTTGTTGTATCTTAATTATCATATCAGCAATCGTATTAAATTAAAACGTTTAGATGTGGGAGAGTGGGTCTCGTATCATTAATAAGGTTCTCTCTCTCTCTCTCTCTCTCTCTCTCTCTCTCCTCTCTCTCTCTTCTCTCTCTCTCTCTCTTCTCCTCTCTCTCTCTCTCTCTCTCTCTCTCTCTCTCTTCTCTCTCTCTCTCTCTCTTTATGTGTGTTTTTTTGTTTTTGTTTTTGTTTTTTTCTTTTTGTGTGTATGTGTGTGACTTTAAGTTCAGAGTTTCAAGTTGTTGGAACAACATTTTGTATGGTAGAGTTGCATGTATCATATTGTGAAATGATCCGTGTTTACTAACTTGTCACAACCCCCGCTGATAGCGGAAACACGGGGAATGCGAGCTAGACGGGATCGTCATAACACATGGTATATGATAGAGTAGCAATAGAAATATGATGACAAACGTGTCATGACGACACCCGAACACAAATGGAGACTTGTGTCGTGTATAATCAATGTTCACGACAGCATAGGCATAAGCACAACATAAATGATCACATAGTCATTGATAATAGCTTGTAATGTAATATTCCCACAACTCGGGGACAAGTACACAAAAGATCATATTCATGTTCAAGCTTTACAAAAGTAATAAACACGAAATGCATCCTAGGGTCTCCTCTAAAAGGCAGCACTCCTGGAACTTCAATTCCCTTGATCACCTGAAAAGTAATGCTCAAAACGGTCAACAATAATGTTGGTGAGCTTCGCAGGTTTAAATTGTAAACTTATAATTGATGCTGTATATTGTTTGTAGTGGAATACCGTGCATACAGTTATAAGCAAGCAAAATCACATACCATGAGTTTTATACAACCAAACCTAACGACATACACAAAGAAACTTGTCAGAATATATTCACCCAAGGCCCGTTCCTGGCAGTGTGATGGTACCCACAAGTAACCATCTGTCAAGGGTGGGGGTGTCAACCCAGTAGTACTACTAATACCTATCTGTTGGTTCCAACACCGGAATTAATGGTTGTAAGACAGTCCACACAGTAACATCATGTATGTATCAGATAAGTACTCACAAACAGTATCACGTTGATTCCAAGTATGAAAATTGTATTTATGTTGTACAGCATTGAAAACGTGTGAGCATACTTTTCCCCCATGTTTGTAAAAGATTGAAACAATTGTATAAGCGTAAAAAGGGGCCACGAAACTCACTTGTTAAGTGGTAAGTATGTCTGATGAAACTTCTCAAACTTGTATGTATGTATGAACAGTCAATCACCTATTGACAGTTATGTTAAGAATTAATCTTATGAACTACTGTTAATAATATTGTTTAACTGAGTCGGGTCGTTTCGGTTCGGTCGTGGGTAGTACACACAAGCAGTCACACACATCTTAGTCTAGATTATTTTAAATAGTATGTGCCTGTTAATAGCGTTGACTTTAATCTTTGTGGTTAAGCTATGACACTTCATTGATGTTACATTATCGTCGTGAGATCTCCGAAGAGGAAATCCACGCACGCACACACACACCATCATCAGTCATACGACAGGACCAGACGCACAACTGACACTCCATTCACACAGTGAACTTTCAGTCGTACGAATTAGCTACTTTCGTACAATTGAACCTTCATTCATGTGACTAAGCCTTCAGTCGTACCACGCAATACCAGTCGCGCAACCAAACAGCCAGCCACGCGACTCAGCGTCCCTTCGCGCGAATCAGCTTCATTCGCGCGAGTGGACCCTTTTTCGCGCGACAGGCGTCTGGTGGTGCGACTCACACAATCGCACACACATACTTTCGCATAGCCCAGTCACGCGACAACCCATGTCGCGTGACATCTCCAGTCGCGTGACATTACCAATCGCGTCCACCGACAACCGCGCGACACAACCGCGCGATCTACCTATTCGCTCAAGTCTCAAGTCGCACACACACATGCAGTCGCATGCCCCTTTCGCGCGACAATCCCAGTCGCGCCGACGGGGGTCGCGACTGCAGGAAGTTGCAGGTCGGCCTTCGGCTGCCCGAACATGAGTGTTTCCCAACCAGAACCTCCAGAACTCATATTCTAACCTATCTAGACAAGAAGCACACTCAGAAACAAGACATGCAAGTCCATACGACCTCATATGCTCGGATGAACCCGAGCACCCGAAAACCCTCGAAATGCAGCTGTAAAATCGGGTAAAAACGAGGTAGTGAGGTTATCTACCTGCTAGGAACGAGTGTTCACGGTGATACTCGAGATTTGAAGACGAAAATGCGAGAAACGGGTCGGTTTTGGTGTTGGTTTCTAGAGAGAGAGAGTAGAAGAGGAGGATGAAGTGGTGAGAGGGTGAAAAAGAGTGAAAAATGGCTGGGAAGGGGTATTTATACCCAGCCTAGTTTCTTAATGTTTCAAGTTTAGTCCCTGCACTTTGCCCCGAGTTCCTAAATTTTGTTTCGGTTGAAAACGTTATAATTTAGTCTTGTTTTATTGACGATAAAATGTTTTTAATGTTATTTATAAATTAAAATAAATTAAAATGATTTTATTAGCGATAATTATTTTATTATAAAAATGGCGTGTTTAGTGTTAACGGGGCAAATTTTGGAGAAATGTCTTAAGATAACTACAAGTCAAGCAACGGTGCTACACATATAAGGGCAATTAAGCAAAACAAATAGGGTGTTCACGTAATTGGTTCGTCAAAATGAGGAATGACTGTTAACAAGGTTAAGTAAATCACGTTAAACGACGGACCTTTGGTGACGGATGTCACAGTATCCCCCAGTTGAGGGAATTTCGTCCCGAAATTCAACTGGTGCTAGGCCCTAGAACGTCAACCGCGAATAAATGTGGATATTTGAGTCTCATCTGATCTTCACGTTCCCATGTAAACTCTGGCCCTCGTTTGGAATTCCATCTCACACGGACGATAGGTATCTTGATGCGCCTTAGCTTTTTGACCTTTCGGTCCATGACCTCAATAGGTTCCTCAATAAAATGAAGCTTTTCGTCGATCTTGATTCCTCAATTGGTACGTGTAAGGACTCGTCTGCCAAACAATTTTTGAGTTTCGACACGTGAAAAGTATCATGCACACCGCTAAGTTCTTGTGGCAACCTCAATCGGTAAGCCACCAGACCGATTCTTTCTGTAATCTCGAATGGTCCTACATATCGAGGGGCTAACTTCCCTTTCTTACCAAATCGTACGATCCCTTTCCAAGGAGAGACTTTGAGTAAGACATGATCCCAACATTGAATTCTAGAGGCTTCCGACGGTTGTCGGCATAGCTCTTTTGGCGATCTCTAGCTGCTTTAAGTCGGTCTTTGATTTGGAAGATCTTATCAGTGGTTTCTTGAATGATCTCTGGGCCCGTAAGCTGGCTTTCACCAACTTCAGCCCAACAAACTGGTGATCTACATTTCCGTCCATACAATGCTTCAAATGGAGCGCATCCAATGCTTGTATGGTAGCTGTTGTTGTAAGAGAACTCAATCAACGGTAAATGAGTGTCCCAGCTACCACCAAAATCGATTACGCAAGCTCTAAGCATGTCTTCCAATGTTTGTATAGTTCGTTCACTTTGGCCATCTGTTTGTGGGTGATAGGCAGTACTCATGTCTAATCGAGTGCCCATCGCTTTCTGTAACGTCTGCCAAAATCGCGAAGTAAATCGACTGTCACGGTCGGATATGATTGACACCGGCACCCCGTGCCGTGTCACGACCTCTTTGATGTACAACCTTGCTAGCTTATCCATCTTGTAGTCTTCTCGGATAGGCAAGAAGTGAGCGGATTTTGTCATTCGATCCACCACGACCCATATCGAGTCGTGCCCACTTGGCGTTCTTGGGAGTTTGGTAATAAAATCCATTGTGATGTTCTCCCATTTCCACTCGGGAATTTCAGGTTGTTGCAATAGTCCCGATGGTTTCTGGTGTTCAGCCTTGACCTTTGAACAAGTCAAGCATTTGCTCACGTATACAGCAACATCTTTCTTCATACCTGGCCACCAGTATAGTTCTTTCAGATCGTGGTACATCTTGTCTGCACCAGGATGGACAGAGTATCGAGTCTTGTGTGCTTCATCCAAGACTAATGTACGTACACCTCCCCATTTGGGGACCCATATACGATCCACGAAGTAATGTACGCCGTCATCCTTGCGGGTCATTTGTTTATCCAATCCTCGGAATTCTTCTCCCGCAAGGTTCTCTTCTTTCAAAGCCTCGTTTTGTGCAATTTGAATCTGAGCCTTTAGATTAGTTTGGATAGTCAAACCTAGCGCTCGAGCACGTAATGGTTTCACACGTTCCTTGCGGCTTAATGCATCAGCCACCACGTTAGCTTTCCCCGGATGATACCGGATTTCACAATCGTAGTCGCTAAGCAGTTCTACCCAGCGTCGCTGCCGCATGTTAAGTTCTTTCTGGTTCATGATGTGTTGAAGGCTCTTATGGTCTGTGTAGATGATGCATTTGGTGCCATATAGATAGCCTCCATATCTTGAGTGCAAATACTACAGCACCCAACTCCAAATCGTGAGTTGTGTAGTTCTTTTCATGCACCTTGAGTTGTCGCGAAGCGTAAGCAATCACTTTATCTTTCTGCATTAGCACACAACCCAAACCTTGATGTGAAGCATCACAGTACACCAGAAAATCATCAGTTCCGTCTGGGAGGGACAATATCGGTGCGTTGCACAACTTCTCCTTCAACGTTTGGAACGCCTGTTCTTGTGCTTTCCCCCAATCGAACTTCTTGTCTTTCTGAGTCAACAAAGTTAACGGTTGGGCAATCTTGGAGAAATTGGCAATGAAGCGACGATAGTATCCGGCCAATCCCAAGAATTGCTGTATTTCTGAGGGTGTTTGGGGAGTATCCCACTTCTTCACAGCTTCAATCTTACCGGGGTCCACATGAATTCCATTTTCGTTAACTACATGACCCAAGAACTTCACTTCTCGAAGCCAGAATCCACACTTCGAGAACTTGGCGAAAAGTTTCTCTTCCTTCAACAGTTCTAGAATTGCTTGGAGGTGTTTTCGTGATCTTCTTTCGAACGAGAATAGATGGTATGTCGTCTATGAACACGATCACGAACTTATCAAGATAAGGCTTGCACACCCGATTCATCAAATCCATAAAGACAGCTGGTGCGTTGGTCAATCCGAACGGCATGACCAAGAACTCGTAGTGCCCGTAACGAGTCCTAAAAGCTGTTTTTGGAATATCGTCCTCGAATACCTTAGTTGGTGATATCCAGATCGAAGGTCGATCTTAGAGAAATACGAGGCTCCTTGCAACTGATCGAACAGGTCGTCGATTCTGGGAAGAGGATACCGATTCTTCACGGTCAATTTGTTCAATTCCCTGTAGTCGATACACATTCGGAACGATCCATCCTTCTTCTTGACAAATAACACCGGTGCTCCCCACGGTGAATGACTCGGTCGGATGAAACCCTTCTCCAGTAGTTCCTGTAGTTGGCTGGACAACTCTTGCATCTCAGAGGGCGCTAATCGATACGGTGTCCTTGCTACCGGTGTAGCCCCTGGAACCAGCTCTATATGGAATTCCACCTGTCGTGGAGGAGGCAATCCAGACAAATCATCAGGGAACACCTCCGGATAATTCCGTACAATTGGAATGTCTGCCAATTTTGTCTCTTCTTCTTTCTTTTCTACGATGTGAGCCAGAAAAGTGTAACACTGCTTTCGTAGACTTCGCCGGGCTTTCATGCAAGAAATGAGCTTTAGTGTTCTTCCAGGTCGTTCTCCTTGAATCTTGAGTACCTCCCCGTTTGGCATGGGGATTCGTACTACTTTCTCCCGACAAACAATCTCGGCTCCATGATTTGACAACCAATCCATACCCACTATCACATCGAAGCTGCCTAACTCGAATGGTATTAAATCTATGCTAAAGACCTGATCTTCTAACATTAGGGTGCAATTCTTAATAATCTCGTCTGCTTGTTCAACCCTACCATTGGCCATTTCTACGGAGTAACTAGTTTCTAGCCTACTAGCACTTAAATCAAGCATATGCACGAACTCAGAAGATATAAAACTATTGTCTGCTCCAGTATCAAATAGTATGGATGCAAAATGGTGATTGAGCAGGTACGTACCCGTAACAATGTTCGGGTCCTGACGGGCATCATTAGCTCCTATGACGAAGGCGCGTCCCCGTGCAGCATTTCCTTGGTTTCCTTGACCTTGAGCGCCCGCTATGGCCATCACTTGCTGTTGATTATTCCCTTGTTGACCCGGTGCCCTGTTCAGTCGGGGGCACATGTTTCTGAAGTGATCGAGGCCTCCACATTCGTAGCACGCCCTGGCGTTCCCGGCGGGGTTAACCGCGTTGACGGGTGCAACCAGATTCGGTGCCACTCTACAATCTCTTGCTAGGTGCCCCGGGCGCCTACAGTTTGCGCACATCCGGCACTGCATCTCCGGGGGATGATGATAGCTGCATCTGTCACATTTGGGATATGGCCCAACATATTCCCTCTTCCCTTGAGTCACGGCCACAAAGTTTCTGGTGATCTTGGCCCTTTTATCAGATTTCCCGACACTGGACCGGCTAGTTTCCCCAACATCCTTTCGCTTCTCTGCTCCCTTGCCCAATACCCCTGTTCGTACCATCTCATCGGTCAGAGCGCCAGCCTTCAGAATTGCGCTCTGAATCGTAGGAGGAGCAGCTGCAGTTACCATTGCGCGTATTTGAGGCGCGAGTCCCCAGATGTACCTCTCAATCCTCTTAGATTCCGAAGTGACTAAATGTGGAACTAGTCTAGCCAACTCGTGGAATCGGTCAGTATAAGCTGCATGCCCCGCCCCCACCATAGCATGATTCCAGAACTCATGCTCAAGCTTTTGCATCTCGTTGTGAGGGCAGTATTCCTCGGTAATCAAAGCCTTAAATTCATCCCAGGTCATCTGCATCGCAGATTCCCTTCCCTAGCTTGAACCTGGGTGTTCCACCAGGTTAGTGCTCGGCCCTGCAGTGAGCACGTAACATACTTGATGCGCTGGCTGTCGAGGCATTCGCTGATGTCGATCACAGCCTCCATTTTCTCGAGCCATCTGATCAGGGCTATCGCCCCACCTTTGCCATCGAAATCCCGGGGCTTACAGGCCACAAACTCCTTGTAAGAAGAGCCCCGTTTGGCGTTAGCAACCCCAGTTTCGTTACGGCTGTACCACCATTTCCGGTCTCCTGGTTGCTTTCATTCCCAGTCGGGTTCCCATTACCCTCGTTCTCGTTACCACCATCCCCGTGGGAGTGGTTTTGCTGTTGCAAAGCATCGCTCACTTGAGCTACAATAGTGGGAATCAAGGCAGTCAGTTGTTGAGCAATCAGGGTTGCCATATCAGGGCTTCCAGTCCCTTGAGTATTGCCAATAGGACCTTCATTTGCTCCTGAAGATCTGCCTCTGCCTCTGCCTCTGCCCCTCGGGGTTTCACTTCCGCTACTACTTCTGCGGTTAGATCTTCGAGGCGGCATGTTCTATCCATAAAAGAGGTAACGTATAAGTTTTAGTTACCTTAAGATACACAAGTAATCCACTTATCAAGTTCCAACGTTCGATGCTCCGGTCAGTCAAGACCACCATGTAGCCCATTTCAAGCATATTCTCGGTATACCGGTGATGCTTATATATAGGGTTCCCCGCAGCGTTCCCACCACACCCACGATGTACAGAGAATGATGCCTAATCCGGTTACATGACATCCGACCTTCCTTCACATCATAATCCATCAAGTCAACTGAGAGTCCAAGCATGTAATCACGTATAGTCTTGCGGAGGTTGTCTATCTCGCGTCCTTGAAAGGACTCAGATATAGCCTCCTCGGGTCGGTCTCAGTATCTGAGGTCAAGCGCAATGTAAGATCTGTGACGATCTGTTCGGGTCTCGATTCCCAAATTTGGTTATGATAACTCGGCGCACAGAGGGAACGGAAGATCCAATAGGAAGCATACCATAGGGGTCGAGCACAAGGGCTCAAGCACAAAGTAAAAGATCACATAATAGATCGATAACCAAGCATGTAGGGAGGAACACATACACGAGATATATAAATGCACACAAGCTTAAGCATGCAAATCTACATGAAGGTTCTTAGGTTATAGTCTAGGTCAAGTGTAATTGCCTAATTCTCTATAACCAATGGCTCTGATACCAGTCTGTCACACCCCCCGCTGATAGCGGAAACACGGGGAATGCGAGCTAGACGAGATCGTCATAACACATGGTATATGATAGAGTAGCAATAGAAATATGATGACAAACGTGTCATGATGACACCCGAACACAAATGGAGACTTGTGTCGTGTATAATCAATGTTCACGACAACATAGTCATAAGCACAACATAAATGATCACATAGTCATTGATAATAGCTTGTAATGTAATATTCCCACAACTCGGGGACAAGTATACAAAAGATCATATTCATGTTCAAGCTTTACAAAAGTAATAAACACGAAATGCATCCTAGGGTCTCCTCTAAAAGGCAGCACTCCTAGAACTTCAATTCCCTTGATCACCTGAAAAGTAATGCTCAAAACGGTCAACAATAATGTTGGTGAGCTTCGCAGGTTTAAATTGTAAACTTGTAATTGATGTTGTATATTGTTTGTAGTGGAATACCGTGCATACAGTTATAAGCAAGCAAAATCACATACCATGAGTTTTATACAACCAAACCTAACGACGTACACAAAGAAACTTGTCAGAATATATTCACCCAAGGCCCGTTCCTGGCAGTGTGATGGTACCCACAAGTAACCATCTGTCAAGGGTGGGGGTGTCAACCCAGTAGTACTACTAATACCTATCTGTTGGTTCCAACACCGGAATTAATGGTTGTAAGACAGTCCACACAGTAACATCATGTATGTATCAGATAAGTACTCACAAACAGTATCACGTTGATTCCAAGTATGAAAATTGTATGTATGTTGTACAACATTGAAAACGTGTGAGCATACTTTTCCCCCATGTTTGTAAAAGATTGAAACAATTGTATAAGCGTAAAAAGGGGCCACGAAACTCACTTGTTAAGTGGTAAGTATGTCTGATGAAACTTCCCAAACTTGTATGTATGTATGAACAGTCAATCACCTATTGGCAGTTATGTTAAGAATTAATCTTATGAACTACTGTTAATAATATTGTTTAATTGAGTCGGGTCGTTTCGGTTCGGTCGTGGGTAGTACACACAAGCAGTCACACACATCTTAGTCTAGATTATTTTAAATAGTATGTGCCTGTTAATAGCGTTGACTTTAATCTTTGTGGTTAAGCTATGACACTTCATTGATGTTACATTATCGTCGTGAGATCTCCGAAGAGGAAATCCACGCACGCACACACACACCATCATCAGTCATACGACAGGACCAGACGCACAACTGACACTCCATTCACACGAGTGAACTTTCAGTCGTACGAATTAGCTACTTTCGTACAATTGAACCTTCATTCGTGTGACTAAGCCTTCAGTCGTACCACGCAATACCAGTCGCGCAACCAAACAGCCAGCCACGCGACTCAGCGTCCCTTCGCGCGAATCAGCTTCATTCGCGCGAGTGGACCCTTTTTCGCGCGACAGGCGTCTGGTGGTGCGACTCACACAATCGCACACACATACTTTCGCATAGCCAGTCACGCGACAACCCATGTCGCGTGACATCTCCAGTCGCGTGACATTACCAATCGCGTCCACCGACAACCGCGCGACACAACCGCGCGATCTACCTATTCGCTCAAGTCTCAAGTCGCACACACACATGCAGTCGCACGCCCCTTTCGCGCGACAATCCCAGTCGCGCCGACGGGGGTCGCGACTGCAGGAAGTTGCAGGTCGGCCTTCGGCTGCCCGAACACGAGTGTTACCCAACCAGAACCTCCAGAACTCATATTCTAACCTATCTAGACAAGAAGCACACTCAGAAACAAGACATGCAAGTCCATACGACCTCATGTGCTCGGATGAACCCGAGCACCCGAAAACCCTCGAAATGCAGCTGTAAAATCGGGTAAAAAACGAGGTAGTGAGGTTATCTACCTGCTAGGAACGAGTGTTCACGGTGATACTCGAGATTTGAAGACGAAAATGCGAGAAACGGGTCGGTTTTGGTGTTGGTTTCTAGAGAGAGAGAGTAGAAGAGGAGGATGAAGTGGTGAGAGGGTGAAAAAGAGTGAAAAATGGCTGGGAAGGGGTATTTATACCCAGCCTAGTTTCTTAATGTTTCAAGTTTAGTCCCTGCACTTTGCCCCGAGTTCCTAAATTTTGTTTCGGTTGAAAACGTTATAACTTAGTCTTGTTTTATTGACGATAAAATGTTTTTAATGTTATTTATAAATTAAAATAAATTAAAAATGATTTTATTAGCGATAATTATTTTATTATAAAAATGGCGTGTTTAGTGTTAACGGGGCAAATTTTGGAGAAATGTCTTAAGATAACTACAAGTCAAGCAACGGTGCTACACATATAAGGGCAATTAAGCAAAACAAATAGGGTGTTCACGTAATTGGTTCGTCAAAATGAGGAATGACTGTTAACAAGGTTAAGTAAATCACGTTAAACGACGGACCTTTGGTGACGGATGTCACATAACTACCCTACATAAATTGGGTGTTAATTCAAATGCCAAGCATGGATTTATAGTGTAGGGAAATTGTGTAGTTACAATTAAAGTTCTTGTTTTTATATTTTTATTGCGGTATAGCTAAATAACTAGTTAGTTATTGATTGAATGTCATGAATATCATTGATGGCTTAAATTTACATTTTAAAGCAAAATATCCTTTAAATCATTGTTTGACTTTTCTTATATCTTTTATTTTATTGATATGGGTTATGAAGTCAGGTACCAAGGAAAAATGCAATATGTTATTCAAAAAATAAGAAGGCCGAACTAGAGGTTCGTTACCTTATAACAACCACAAGTAACTAACATACAAATTTACAAAAATAACCCCTCACCTATCTTGAAATTACATTTCACACACAAAACTCAAACTAACATACCCCCCCAATATCAAGATACTACTTCAACTCTTCTACACCAAGAAGAAATCTCATTTTTGAAAACGTCACTCTCGGTAGTGGCTTGGTTAACACATCAGCTCTCTGAAGATCACCACTTACAAACTCCACACGAATTTGTTCCCTTTCAATGCATTCCCTGATAATATGAAATCGAGTATGAATATGCTTAGACCTTCCGTGAAAAACTGGATTCTTCACTAAGGCAATCGCTGACTTATTATCCACCAAGATCACAACACTTCTCTGATCCTTCCCTGTTAATTCTTCTAGCAAACCAGTAAGCCACACAGCCTGACAAGCTGCCGAAGTTGCTGCCATAAACTCAGCTTCACAACTAGATAATGCACCAGTCTGCTGCTTTAAGAGTGCTATGAAACTACCGACCCATTATAATAGAATACATTCCCAGATGTGCTTCTACCATCATCATTATCAGCCAAATGATTACTATCACTATATCCCATCAACTGACCTCCTTCTACACAATTATATCTAATGCCATAATGTGTTGTTCCCTTCACATAAAGAATTAACTGTTTCACAGCCTTTAGATGAGCTTCCCTCGGGTTTTGCATGAACCTGCTAACATAACCAACAACATAAGCTATGTCTGGCCTGGTCTGAGTCAGATACCTCAAAGACCTAACTAATTTTCTGTACAAAGTTGCATCAACACTATTACCACCTTCATCTTTGAACAACTTTAGTCCAGGCTCCATTGGAATTTTTGTTTCATTACATTCCTCCAAACCAGCCAACTTAACCAGCTTTGCTGCATACCCAGCCTGACCAATCTGAATACCATCTTTACTTTGCTTCACTTCAATTCCCAAATAGTAACATAACAATCCCAGATCAGTCATTTCAAATTTGGCCTGCATTTGCAGCTTAAACTTGCTAATCATCTGCTCACTGCTTCCTATCACCAATAAGTCATCCACATACACACCAATAATCATAGTGGATGCTTCACAATGCTTTACATACACTGCTTGCTCATGCTTACACCTTTTAAAGCCTAATTCCAACAATGCCTCATTCAACTTCAGATTCCAAGCTCTTGGAGCCTGTCTTAGGCCATACAAAGCCTTAGACAACTTGTAAACTTTGAACTCAGACCCTTTCTTCTCATACCCATCTGGCTGCTTCACATACACATTCTTCTTCAACTCCCCATGTAGGAAGGCAGCTTTCACATCAAGATGGTACACATTCCAATTTAATTTTGCTGACAATGCCAAGATTAGCCTGATGGTTTCAATTCTAGCCACCGGGGCAAATGCCTCTTCAAAATCCACTCCTGGCCGCTGAACATAGCCTTTAGCCACTAACCTGGCCTTGTACTTGGTCACCTTTCCCTGAGCATCCTTCTTTAGTTTAAACAGCCACTTTAGTCCAATTGGGTTACACTTAGATGGTGGATCAGTCAAGAACCATGTCTTGTTACTTTCTATTGTCCCAATTTCATCATCCATGGCTGCTCTCCATTCCTTACTGCTGGTAGCCTCCAGATAAGAGGTTGGCACACCTTCTTCTGATAGGAGAAGTTCCACAATCTTTTCCTCCTCTTGTCTTTGACTTGCATGTCTAACCCTGCTATCAAGCACATAGTCATTTAATATTGATGGTAAGACTGAAACTCTTGAAGATCTTCTCAACATTGACTGATCTACCACATCATCCTCAGTTGTATTTGTCGTATTTTCAATTGACTGATCTATCTCTTGCTGACCCACTTGAGTTTGTGGGGTTGTACCCACTTGTACTCCACTAGGCTGATCTAACTCATTACTTCTTTCAATGACTTGAAATTCTTCTTCAACTTGCTCTTTCTCCACTGACACTTCTGATGTTTGTGGTATCCCCAATTCCAAGCTCTTTCTTCTTCAAAATGCACATCCCTGCTTGTCACAATCTTATTTTTGTTGACATCCAACATCCTGTAGGCCTTTGACCCTTGCTCTACTCCCAAATACACCATAGGGATACTCCTATCTTCAAGTTTCCTAAGCATGGGAGTCATCACCTTCACATGACCCATACATCCAAAGACTTTTAGGTGTTACAGCTCTGGTTTTCTTCCTTTGAGAGCCTCATAGGGAGTCATGTCCTTTAGGGCCTTAGTATGTACTCGGTTAAGTATATAGACTAAGTGTCTCACTCCTTCAGCCCACAGCCACTGTGGCACATTCATGGCTTTCATAATGCTTCTTGTCATGTTTAGTATGGACCTGTTTCTTCTTTCCACAGTTCCATTCTGCTAAGGGGAGTAGGGGGCAGTCAATTGCCTATGAACTCCATTTCTTTCACAGAAATCATTGCATTCTTTTGATGTGAACTCCCCACCCCTATCAGATCTTAATGTTTTTATGTTACAGACTAGTTCATTTTCAATCATACTCTTGAACCTTTTGAATGTGTCAAGAGCCTGGTCCTTACTAGAAAGCATGTATACCCACATAAACCTTGTACAATCATCTACAAGAAGCATAAAGTACCTATTGCCAGCAGGTGTAGGTGGGCTTATTGGACCACACAGATCCATTGACACGAGCTGGAGTGGCATTTCAAACTTATAAGTGGATGCAACTGGAAACGACTGTCTTGAGTGTTTGCCTGCCATGCAGGCTTCACACACTTTGGCTGGGTAGTCTATTTCAGGGACCCCTTTTACCATATGCTTCTTTATCATGGTTTTGAGTGAATCAAAACTTACATGACCCAATCTTCCATGCCACAGCCAAGATGTATTCCCAGCTGCCGCCTGGAGGCACATTGGTGAGCCAATGCATAATTTTGCTTTATACAGCCGATTAGGGGATCTTTCCACCTTCAGAAGTACTTTCCCATTGGTGTCACTGAGCCACAGCCACTCATTGTGCATTATCACTGAGCAGCGTCCTTCTGTGACCTGTCCTAAGCTTAGAATGTTGTTTCTAAGCTGAGGAATGTAGTAGACATCTCCCAATAGCCTGTGAGCCCTATTTTTTCCTTCTAGGATCACTGTGCCCCTTCCTTCTATGTTTACCGTTGAGTTGTCACCAAACCTTATTCTTCCGCCCATTGTGGAGTCCAACTTTAAGAAGATGGATTGGTTACCTGTCATGTGATTGGAAGCTCCATTGTCAAGATACCATATACTCTCATTGCAAGAATCATCCAAGTCTTGCTCAAGTTTGGCAGGTAATACTGCTTGTTCATTCAAGAACACAAGTTCTTTCTTGGCCTCGCAGTGTACATTCATCAGGAGGGTGGGTTCATCAACTTCAACTTGAGTAAAGTGTGACTCCGAGCCGTTCAAAGATGAGCACTCAGATGCAAAGTGCCTAAGTTTCTCACACTTGAAACACTTTATTTTTGACTTGTCTTTCTTTACCCTTTGGTGCTTTTGTTGACCTCGATCTTGGTCTTTCCCCTTAGGGAACATCTTTGTCTTCTCAGTGGGAGGGTGAGTGAGACTACCTTCTTTCGAATCCTTCGATCGGTTCCATTTCTTGCCTCGCTGGTCAGTATCCGTCTTTTTTATTGCCACTCGGAATAGGTCATCAACAACTGATCATCTTTAGTAGTTAACAACCTGTTCTTCATGCCTGTCCATTCTTCAAACGCCTTTAATCTCCTAATTGCCTCTTGCAGGAGTAGTGTCTCCAAATCGACGAATTGTTCTATCGAAGCCACTATTTGTATAAATCTTTCAGGCACTGCATCTAAGAACTTACGAACCAAGATTGATTCGCTATACGGTTCTCCCAACTCTATTGACTTCGAAGAGATTACAGTCAATCGGCCTGCAAACTCATCTATGGACTCAGTATCTTTTATCTTCAGGCTTTGAAAGTCATTCCTCAGGGTTTGTAGTCGGGCTTTCTTGACATGATCGGTTCATACGAATCTGGTTTTGAGGGAATTCCAGATATCCTTGGCCGTTGTCAAGTTTGCTACCTGCAGCACCATCTCCTCCGGGAGTGCTTGAAAGAGATAAGCGATCGCGGCGTTGTTCTTTTTCGGGTCCACCTGTGCCCCTTCCGCCGGCTCAATCACCTCCCACAACCCGTGAACATTGAAGATTGCCTTCAATTTCACCGCGCAGATTGTGTAATTAGTGGTGGTGAGTGTCGGGCACTGTAGTGGAATCATGGTTTAGTTTTCTAGAACTACCATTTGATTGTTACCAGGATTTTCGGCATTACCTAGATTTCTACCTGGATTTCCAGCATTGCTTCCGTTACCGGTGTTGTCCATCATCTTCTTCCTTCTCTGGAACGCGGCGCTTAATCGATCGGGTGAGTCTAGTCCTTTTGATCACCTATTGAGCGATCTACTACGCTCTGATACCAATTGAAGTCAGGTACCAAGGAAAAATGCAATGTGTTATTCAAAAAATAAGAAGGCCGAACTAGAGGTTCGTTATCTTATAACAACCACAAGTAACTAACATACAAATTTACAAAAATAACCCCTCACCTATCTCGGAATTACATTTCACACACAAAACTCAAACTAACATGTTATATATAGTTAAAAATGCAATATTGAGTATATATTAAAAGGACCTGGTTAAATGGACACCCCATTATTTTAATACAACACTTTAAAATTTCTATATGGGTCGTATAGCCCCATACGCGTCGTATAGGGGGGTCGTATAGCCTTATATGGGGCGTATAACCCCTCTGACAGCCCCCTGAATTTTTCCTCGTAGTCAGTGTCGAAATTAGCTATACGCGTCGTATAGCCCTATATGTGTCGTATAGGGGGTCGTATAGGGCTATATGGGGCGTATAGCTCTTTGACACCCCCTGAATTTTCCTCGTTTTCAGTGCATTCAACCCTATACGCCGCGATGGACCCATACGCTACGTATAAGGGGGTGTCGATTTATCTGAGTAGGTGTCTAAATATTAGGACCCTTAAAATTACTAAAATTCACTTATTCTAATACGTCCCATCAGTGTTCAAAAGTTTTCGCTCATCAGTGAAGATATCACGAGCCACGATGTGGTCCTATGTGGCATGTTGGTCATAATTAAGTGGAACACCATGCAGGGGTGGCGTGGACAACGGTAGTAGCAACTAAGCGTGGTTATGGGCATGACTTCCATTCCTCTGTCAATAATTGTATAAAAGTAAGAAAATAGGGAAAATGCTTGCTTACTTTACTACTACCCAGGACAATGGCATGGCTCATGGTATGTATGTCGATATGATGAGCCTTATAAAATTTTACTTGGAAATAATAATTCAAATATATTAATTGTTTTAATAGTTAGAAATGACTTATGGTTTTTTAGTGATATAAGATATGGTTTTATATGAACCAATTAACCAATTTTATAAGGTATGCATCAAAATACTAGACATTTTTTTAAATGAAAGCAAAACCCTTTGCATCATAATATAACTTAAAATGATTTGTTTGAGAGATGACGACTCTTTCTTTCCCTTTTTTTCTTATTTTTTTCCCTTTCTGCAAACTTATTCACATTTTTGGTCCGTAAATACACATTTAATGAAGAATCTGATTGTCAAGATGACCCCATTTGGTTAATAATAAAAACTCGTATTAAAATAAGTTAATCAGCGTTGTTGGAATAATTCAAGAGTTAAAGAAGTGTTAAAAGTGCAGGGACTAGCTGTGATAGTTGTGAAAGTTTGGGGTTTTATTGTGTGTTTTTCTTTGTATGTTTTGGTTGTTAACAACGGTTAGTTGTTATATAATAACGATTAGAGTGATATGAATATCATCATCTTCTTCTTCGTGTTGTTTGTAATTTTCTTCAAGATTGAATAAAAGTTTTTCTTTACTTTCTTGATACCTAAGTTCTGCAAGTGGTATCAGAGCTCCGATGTAGAAGAAAAGCTCGAACCCTGGTTCGAAGGACTGAACCGCGAAGGCATCTGGGATTCCGATCAAGATCCGAAGGACTGGATCTCGATTCTGAGACAGGGAAGAAATACCACCAGCGTGAGAAGAAACGATGGTAGGATCCACCAGTTAACAGATTGTAACAGTACGTGATCCCGTTACAATCCCCCTTCAGTGTCCCATGCTCACAACCATAAATTACTCGATTTGGGCTGTGAGATTGAAGGTGATCTTCAATGTTCATGGCCTGTGGGAAGTGATCGAACCACCATGAGGCTCCACGCCAGATGTGAAGAAGAATAACACCGCAATCGCGTACCTATTTCAAGCTATGCCGGAAGACCTAGTTCTTCAGGTAGCAAGTCTAACCTCTGCCAAAGATATTTGGAATTCCCTGAAAACGCGGTATGTAGGCGAAAGCAGAGTAAGAAGGCTAGATTGCAGACGCTTAGAAATGAGTTCGAAAACCTTAAGATGAAAGACGGAGAAACCATCGATGACATTGCAGGACGAATTACTGCAGTTTCTTCAAAGGCGAGTGAGCTCGGTGAACCATTAGCGGAGGCTGCATTGGTAAGAAAATTGCTTGATGTGGTGCCAGATCGATTTATTCAAATTGTGGCATCAATTAAGCAATTTGTGGATCTGGATACCCTGAAATTGCAAGAAGCAATCGGGCGTTTGAAAGCATTTGAAGAGCGAACCGAAATGAAGAACAAACGCAACCAGGGTAAAGATGATTAGTTGTTACTCACATACTCCGAGTGGTCTGCCAAACAGAAGAGCTCAGATCAAAGAGGTAAGTCAAGATCAAAAGTCAACCGATCTACCCGTCCCACCAAGACTGGAGACCTGCCTAAAGATCGAGAAACAACCAACTCAAGGTCGAAGTCAGCAAGAGATCAACAGATAAAAGATAAGTCAAGCATCAAATGTTTCAAATGCACGGAATATGGGCATTATGCCTCGGAGTGTTCGACCCAAAAGACCAAAGAAGACGAGTCCAATCTGACCCAAACTGTTAATGATGGGCCGGCATTGCTGATGACGATAGTTCAGAACAATCCAAAGGAGTTGGTATTCTTGAATGAGTCAAGACTCGACCCCTCTAAATTCAAAGAAGAGTCTGTGGATCAAGATACTTGGTATCTTGATAATGGCGCCTTGAACCACATGACTGGCAACAGAAAAGCTTTCTCCGTGCTAAATACAGATAGGGTGGCAACATTAGATTTGGAGATGGTTCCATAGTCGTAATCGAAGGGAGAGGCTCAGTGGTTCTGAACTGTAGGAATGGGGAACACTGAGTGCTATCCGATGTCTACTACATCCCCATGTTGAAGAACAATATACTCAGTTTAGGACAAGCAACTGAGGGAGGGTGCGAAATAAAAATGAAAGGTGACCAATTGTGGCTGTATGAGAAGGATGGAAAACTACTAATCCAAGTCAAAAGATCAAGTAATCGTCTCTATAAGGTACCATTGAGGATAGCTACTGCAGCCTGCTTCCTCAGTCATGCATAAGATCCAGCGTGGATGTGGCATGGCAGGTTGGGCCACTTGAACTTTGATGCACTAAAGGAAATGACAACAAAGGGGTTGGTCAGAGGAATCCCCATAATAAAGAAGCCACTACAAGTCTGCACAGCCTGTCTAGCTGGTAAGCAATTTCGGTCACCTTTCCCCCCCCCCACACACCATATAGATCAGGAAAGCCCTTAGAACTGATTTGTATGGATCTGTGTGGTCCAATAACACCCAACACATTAGCAGGAAATAAATATTTCATGCTAATTGTAGATGATTGTACAAGATTCATGTGGGCATTCATGTTAAAGTCAAAAGACCAAGCCTTCGAAACATTTAAGTCATTTAAAAGTGGTGTAGAAAATGAAACAGGGCTGAAAATAAAGTCTTTAAGGTCTGATAGAGGGGGAGAGTTCACCTCACAGGAGTTTAACAAGTTCTGTGAGGTTGAAGGGATCAAAAGACATCTTACCTCCCCTTATACTCCTCAACACAATGGTATTGTGGAAAGGAGAAACATATCAGTTCTAAATATGACAAGAAGCTTGTTGAAGGCCATGGAAGTTCCTCAAATCTTATGGGCAGAAGCAGTGAGGCATTCAGTATATATATTGAACAGAATACCCACAAAAGCATTACATAATACCACCCCCTATGAAAGGTTGAAAGGGAGAAAGCCCAATTTGCAACACTTGAGAGCTTTGGTTGTGTAGGCCATGTAAAGGTTGTGCAACCACATCTCAAGAAACTTGCTGATAGGAGTCAACTTATGGTTTATATGGGAGTGGAAGAGGGGACTAAAGCACACAGAATGTTTGATGTGCACAACAATAAAGTGGTGATCAGTAGAGATGTGCAGTTTGAGGAAGAAAGAAAGTGGAATTGGTTCCAGTTTTTGAAAGGGGAAGAACAAGGTGGTCCAGGTCAAGTTCCTTATAAGTTCCATGTACAAGAGGAAGGTGATGTCTTAAATGATGATGGTGTCTTAGATGGTCCTGCACAGAATGCAACTAATGAATCAAGTAGCTCAGGTGGTCCAGGTGATGATGAAGCTACATTTCAAGAGCAAAATGAACAGGATCAGAGAAGGTCAGGGAGAACATCAGTGCTACCTTCAAGGTTTAATGACTTTGTTCTAGATGAAAGAATGAAATCTAGAGCAAGTGGTATGGAAGAAAATGAAGGTGTTGAGTTGTTATTAGCTCAAGTGGGAGAGCCAATTTCCTATCAAGAAGCAGCAAACTCCAAAGTGTGGAGGTTGGCAATGGATGAAAATATTAAAGCAATAGAAAGAAATCAGACATGGAATTTAGTTGACCTCCCACTACATGCAAAGCCCATAGGGCTAAAATAGGTCTTTAAACTAAAACGTGATGCAGAAGGAAAAATAACTAAGCACAAAGCTAGGCTTATTGCTAAAGGTTATGTGCAACAGCAAGGCATAGATTTTGAAGATGCTTTTACACCTGTAGCCAGGATTGAAATTGTTAGGCTGATATTGGCATTATCTGCAAAGATGGGGTGGAAAGTGTATCATTTGGATGTAAAAGCAGCATTTTTGCATGGAAAGTTGCAAGAGGAGGTGTTTGTAGCACAACCACAAGGGTATGAAGTAAAGGGGGCAGAGCACAAAGTCTATAAGTTGACAAAAGCTCTTTATGGGTTGAAGCAGGCTCCAAGAGCCTGGAACAAGAGACTGGATGAAGTGTTGAAAGAATTGAAGTTTAGAAAATGTCAAAGAGAGGCTGTAGTGTATGTGAGAAATAAAGATAAGTCTCTATTGATAGTGGGAGTTTATGTGGATGATTTGATAGTTGTTGGAAGTAGTATGAAAGAGGTGGATGATTTCAAACTGGAAATGAGACAAAAGTTTGAGATGACAGATTTAGGGATCTTATGCTACTACTTGGGCATTGAAGTGTCTCAAAGAGGGGATGGTATATGTGTTAAGTAGGCAGGTTATGCTCAAAAACTAGTAAAGTTGGCTGGTTTGGAAGATTGTAATGAAGCCAAGATTCCAATGGAACCAGGGCTGAAGTTTGTTGATTTGGAGGATGAGAAAGGGATTGATCCAACAAAGTATAGGAAGATAATTGGGTCTTTAAGATACCTGACACAAACAAGACCTGACTTGATGTATCCGGTTGGGTACATGAGTAGGTTTATGCAGGATCCTAAAGAGGAGCATTTGAAGGCCATTAAACACATTGTGAGATACATAAAAGGAACACTGCATTTTGGAATCAAGTATGGGTGTAAAGAAGGAGAACAACTGGTTGGTTTCAATGACATCAACTACACTACTGGTGATGGAGATGGGAAAAGTACTTCTGGTAATGTGTTCTTCTATAATGGAAGTCCTATTTCTTAGAACTCATAGAAACAAAAGACTGTAGCGTTGTCTAGCTGTGAAGCTGAGTTCATGGCAGCCACATCGGCTGCTTGTCAAGCACTGTGGTTGCAGGGTTTACTAGAGGAGATCACAGGTAAATTACAAGAAACAGTTGTGTTGAAGGTGGACAACAAATCAGCAATTGCACTTATGAAAAATCCAGTGTTCCATGGTAAATCAAAACATATAGATATTAAATATCATTTCATTCGTGATTGCATCGAGCATAATCAGATTCGAATTGAATTTGTCAGTGGTAGTATGCAAAAGGCGTCAGCTCTTTGGTGTGCAGGATCTACAAGGAAACTCTTGGAATTAAGGGGGAGTTTGTTGGAATAATTTCAAGAGTTAAAGAAGTGTTAAAAGTGCAGGGACTAGTTGTGATAGTTGTGAAAGTTTGGGGTTTTATTGTGTGTTTTTCTTTGTATGTTTTGGTTGTTAACAACGGTTAGTTGTTATATAATAACGATTAGAGTGATATGAATATCATCATCTTCTTCGTTTTGTTTGTAATTTTTGTCAAGATTGAATAAAAGTTTTTCTTCACTTTCTTAATACCTAAGTTCTACAAGCGTATATGCATCTTCTTGCGTCACTACACATACATTTTATCTAGTGAAGAAAAAAATAAATCTTGCTTGTCACGTCCCTTTTTCCATTAATTTTAAATTGTGATCATATTTTAACCTTTATATGAAATAATTTATCTATTCTAAAGTCACTAAACCTAAATAACATCTCAACGAAAGTTGCACCATCACATCCGACCTAAACCATACTAATAGTTTTGTTAACAATGAGATTATACTTAACATATTTGTTTGTTTACTTGTTTATTTATTCATATCTAGCAAAATTATTTATATATTTCATTTAATTTTCTGTTAAAGTCAAGTACCATACCAACATATATCTTTTGTTACACACAATATTTTTATGCATGATACCAAGAAAATTTACCTATATTTGTTCATAAATGATTTATTTGATGATATAATTGTATTTTTCTTTAAAAATATATTTTTTAACGTGTATAATCTGTAAGAAACAACATTAACAACTTATGGCATAAGTTTTGCTTGATATTTTACTTGAATCTGAATTAGATCTTACTAGATTAAAATAAAGGTGCAACTACAATGCCCGAATCTATAAATGGGGCACGTGCGATGAACATGGGTTTGTTGGCTTGACAAGGGGGTTGACTATAAGACTTAACCATGGTTAGTTAAAGATTCATTTCATCCAACATTCTCCTTTACCCTAGACCTATGCAATTTTCCTTTCATGTAAAGTTTATGAGCTAACTAGACTTGTGGTAATTAAAAATCCTATATCTAAGCATGAGAAACTCCTCACTCTTTCAAATTATATAACCATAACATAATCTTCGCCCACACCACACCTATTTCGTCCACCGCCAATCATCACTACACCCTAGACCTGGCCGCCCCATAATTCAATCCGTTCGTCTGAGCAAACTGAGGTGATAAAGGTTTGTAGGTGGGGTCGGTTGAGAGTTAAAACTCAAGACGTGAAACTTTCCCTGTAACACTAGTTTGGTTATTTTTTTTATTTTTTTTAATTGAGATTTAATTGTAATCATACCTGACTATAACTACAACACACCAATCCCGTTAGCTGGGCATGTGCCGTCCCTTCCATTTCTTCCCACGCCAATGAACGCATTAATGCATTCTAATATTATTATTATTCATCCCAAATAAAAAGGATCCTCTCTCTCTCTGCTCCATCAACGGCTTTCTCTCCGGTCACCACCACCACCTCCAGCCCCCCAGTCTCCTGTCACCACCACCGGCACCGGTCACCGGGCACAACCACCGCCACCGATAATCTTCTTAAGGTTTGACTCCTCTCTCTCTCTCTCTCTCTCTCTCTCTCTCTCTCTAAACATCTCTCTCCCCTCTGCTCTCTGCTCCCTCTCACTAACCACCACCGGTCACCACAACCATCACCGCAACCGCCTACCCACCCCCCACCTCCGCAGTCAACCACCATCGTTGCATTCACCGTCACCCAACCACCGGACACCTCACCTCGTCACCGTCACACACAGCCACCTTCACCGCTGCCCACCCCCACCCACCTAGCCACCACCGCCACCACCGGCGACCCACAGCCACCTTCACCGCTGTCCACCCCCACCCACCTAGCCACCCACCGCCCCCACCAGTGTCCACCCTCACCCACCTAGCCACCACCGCCACCACCGGCAACCCCCACCACCATCGGAGCCACCACAGCAGCTACCTCCTCTAACCCTACCTACCACCGCCTCCACCGGACCAGTACCAGTAGCATAAGCGAAGAACCCTAAATTGGGTGTACATTGGGTGAGATCGTTCTATCTCGGGTTTACATATCTGTTTTTACTCGTCTTTCATTATATCTTTAACTATACCTTTAGTTTATATATGTTAGTTTAGATTGTTTGGCTGGGTTAGTTTAGATTGTTTGGCTGGGTTAGGGATACCAGCATTCTGATTTTAAATAGCTACTTGTTCGTGTAATTTGGGTGAGATCGTTCTGTCTCGGGTTTTATCTCTGCTTCTAGTCTGCTCTATTTATATTTTTTTTGCTTGGACTGATTGTCTGGGTTAGGGGTACCAGCACTCTGCTTTTAAATAGGGATTTGATTGTGCCAGTCACATTGTCTTGTGATTTGATATATTTCTGTTGCTGGTTTTAATTGTGTCGTCTGTGTTTTGTTGACCTTGCGTGTGTGACTGCTTTTGTTTATACTTTATTAGTGTGGCATCCTTTCTTTAAGGTGTTTCTTGTCACGCTGGGTGAGTGAGGTATAATAGATAACAGGAGACATTATGTTGTCCCGAGATCATGTACGGTGACGAGAGATGCAACTACAGGGAATAAGGGTTATAAAATACGAGTGGCATCATGGAATGTAGGAACCCTTACTAGTAAATTATTAGAGATAATAGATGTGTTAAGGAGCCATAAGGTTCAGATAGCGTGCCTCCAGGAGACTAGATGGTGGGGTGGGAGAGCAAAGGAGTGTAATGGGTATAAACTATGGTATTCAGGGTCAGATGGAAAAAAATGGAGTAGGTTTTTTAGTTGCTAAAGAACTTCAGGATAATGTAGTGGAGGTTAGAAGAATCGATGATAGACTTATGTTGTTAAGGATAGTAATAGGAGATGAAGTAGTGGCTGTAGTTAGTGCGTATGCACCGCAAGTTGGATTAGGGGATACGGAAAGAAAGAAGTTCTGGGAGAGTTTAGATCACGTTATGGGAGACATACCTCGAGAAGAAAAAATATTCATAGGAGGAGATTTTAATGGGCATATCGGTAAGGACAACGATCATTTCCCGTTAGTGCATGGAGGCTTTGGGTATGGTCTGAGGAATGACGTCGGTAGGGAGCTTCTTGACTTTACATTAGCGCATGAACTAAGCATCATAAATTCATTTTTCAAGAAAAGAGAATCTCATCTAATTACGTTTAGCAGCGGCGGGAGACACACACAGATAGATTATCTGCTGATGAGGAGAGAAGATCGTAGCTCGTGGAAGGACTGCAAGACAATACCGGGACAGACAGTAGTCACTCAACATCACATGTTGGTGGCAGATATACGACTGAAGAGAGCAATTGTCCAACCAACTAAGAGAAGTAGACCTACGATCAGATGGGGACAACTCAAAGACGAAAAGATTACCATCTTTAGAGATAAAATCATACCAATGAACCTGAGTGGGCCACAGGAAGACGCCAACCAAAAGTGGGAGGCTATGGCAACTAGAGTCATTCAAGCAGCTAAAGAAACGCTTGGGACTACAACAAATAGGACAATCGGTCATAAGGAATCCTGGTGGTGGAACGAAGATGTACAGGATAAGATAAGAATTAAGCAACAAAGTTTTAGAGAGCTTTTACGCTGTAATAATGAGGAAGAACGAGCAGAGCTAAAAGATAAATACAAAGAGGCTAAACGAGAGGCGAAAAAGTCTGTGTCAGAGGCAAAGAACACAGCATACGAGAGGATGTATAAACGATTAGAGACGAAAGAGGGTGAACATGACATGTTTAAGATTGCCCAGGCAAGGGAACGTAGTAGACAGGACTTGAGATTGGTGAAGTTTATAAAGGCCGCGGATGGAAAGGTCTTGGTGAGGGAGAAAGACATCAAGGGGAGATGGAAAACTTACTTCGATAACCTTTTCAACATAACGAACCGTAATCAACAAACGGAGATTGATGAAACAACTCAAACGAAGCAACACAACAAGTGTTATTGTAGAAGCATCACAGTCGATGAAGTTAAGAGAGCTTTGAAGAAAATGGGAAGGGCTAAGGAGGTGGGGCCAGACAACATTCCGATTGAAGTGTGGAAGTGCCTTGGAGATGAGGGCCTACAATGGCTAACGGACTTATTCAACACTATCTTTAAGATAGGAAAGTTGCCAGAGCAGTGGAGAAGTAGTGTCATAGTCCCCATATATAAGAAAAAAGGAGATGTCCAATGTTGCGCAAATTACAGGGGAATAAAGCTATTGAGTCACACGATGAAGCTATGGGAAAGAATTGTTGACACGATAATTAGACGAGAAACTCAGATAGCGGTAAACCAATTTGGATTTATGCCAGGACGCTCTACAACAGAGCTATACACGTCATAAGGAGGATAATGGAGAAATATAGAGAAAAGATAAGAGACCTACATATGGTATTCATTGACCTAGAAAAAGCCTATGACAGTGTGCCGCGAAAACTTATCTGGGAAAGTCTACGACTTAGAAAGGTACCAGAGAGGTATATCAAAATAATAAAGGATATGTATGACGGGCAAAAACGTGTGTACGAGCACCTGTCGGAGACACAGGCTTCTTCCCGGTGGAAGTAGGACTCCACCAAGGATCGGCATTGAGCCCATTCCTCTTCACAGTAGTGTTGGACGAGATGACCAAGTCTATACAAGAGCCAGTCCCATGGTGTATGCTGTTTGCAGATGATATTGTCTTAATATCAGAATCTAAAATGGTGCTTAACAAGAGATTAGAACAGTGGAGAGCAGCACTAGAACGCAGGGGTTTAAGGATAAGTCGCTCTAAGACAGAATACATGCATTGTAACTTTAGTGGTGGGGCCGAAGAGGACAACCAAATCAGTATCCAGGGCATGGAGGTCCCCCGGACGTCTAGGTTCAAATACCTTGGCTCGTACGTATAGGAAGATGGAGAGATACACAACGATGTAGCACGCCGTGTATAATCAGGATGGTGCAAGTGGAGAGCAGCATCAGGGATTTTATGTGATAAGAGGTTCCCAGCAAAACTAAAGGGAAAACCATACAGAGTGTCAGTACGTCCAGCTATGTTATACGGCACAGACTATTGGGCCATAAAGAAATCGCACGAGAGACAAATAGAGGTCGCAGAAATGCGAATGCTGAGGTGGATGTGTGGACACACAAGATTGGATCAGATAAGAAACGACGTCTTTCGCCAGAGGCTAGATGTGGCTTGTATCACAGAAAAAATAAGAGAGGGAAGATTAAGATGGTTTGGGCACGTGAAGAGAAGAACGATGGCAGCACCTATCCGAGCAGTAGAGAACATCAGCTTAGAGGGTAGGAGGAATAGAGGTAGACCTAGGTTGACTTGGGACGAGGTTATTAGGAGGGATATGATAGACTTGCATCTTTCTGAGCACATGATCGAGGATAGGAGTGAGTGGAGGCGTAGAATTAAAATTAAGGACTTTTAGTGGCTTTTGTGGGAGGGAAGGGTATACGATGACATATGGCCGGACCCCACACGTTAGGTGTAGTTTTCATCATCTACCCTTTTTGGGTGTTACATGCCGTTTTTTTATGTGCTCATTATCTAATTTTCATGTGATATCTACCTTTGTGTTGTATACTTTGTATTTTGATTGTTATTGTTATTACCTTTGTTAACGAGTCGGGGGTCTCTTCGGAAGTGGTCTCTCTATCTTTCAAAATAGAGAAAAGACTTGTCACCATCTACCCCTTCCAGACCCTGCTTTTCAACGGGATACACTGGGTATGTTTGTTTGTTTGTATTCCAAATAAAAATACCACAAGTCAAGGCCTAACCCCACCACAAACTTAACAACGTTTCTATTTTATATTATCTTATTATTAAAATTATATAGTATATTGTTTTAGATGATATTTTTTTATATTAGAACTTTCTCGATTCTTTCTGAATATATATAAATTATACACTAAAAGAAATGTTTTAATACTTAAAATCATTCCGTGGATAATTTTACAAAGAAATGATTATTACGGAGTAAATTAACATCATAAATATATTTTTTTTAATATTCAGACGGTTCATGTTTAACAATAGTAAGATCAAAATATGTTAATAATAAAATCTAACCGCTTGAACGTTAAACTAAACCAAATGGCAACACCGGTTGTTATTCGATATCGTGTCATGTTTTAAGCTTATTTAGCTCTCAAACCAAATAATGCTTTGACAAAGAAACGCAACTTATGAAACGATTTATGTTTGTCTCCTTAAAATCACATTCAGTAAGCTTGTTTTCTAAATAATATCTGTATTAATAAAGAGGTTGTAATATAAGAATATCATGATAGACAATAAATATGTTTCTTACTAAGTTGTCGAGAGTTTTAGTATGATGATAAAATTAGTATAGAATGAGAAGTAATTAAAAAAAAAGAAGTAATTATGAAAGAAGCTTTAAAAAGGAGTAGAATTTTACATATTCTATATATTAATTTAAAAATAAGATGAATTGGTTGATGAGAATGAATTAACCCTGGTTAGGAAAGGTGGGTTGGTGTTGGGTTAAATCAGATGAGATGAATGAAGGTCACCCACTCCTATAAAACACCACCACCACCACTCTTCCTTCCACACACAAAAGGTGAGGTTGAGAGTCATCTTCTTTTCACACACCACACCCACTAAATACACACACTTTCATTATCTCTTCTCTTCGCTTGTGATTTCTTTAATTTCGTGTGTTTCATAATCCCCCCTCTGTAATTCCCCGCTTCTGTTAATCCCTTTCTGCAAATCATCTGTCTTTCAATAATTAATTGATCTGGGTTTGTTCTTTTTCACCAACAAAAACAGCAAACTTTATTTGAATTAGTGTTTAAAGAGAGCCAGGTGTTTTCAGAATAGAGATCCATCTTTTTAAAATTTTTTATTTGGGTTCTATTTCTAGGTTTTCTGTAAATTTTAATCAATCAAAATCACACCTTTTCGGGTTATTTTTGTCCCCTCAAGGTTGATTTTATTTGAGTTTTAAATATTTCGCAAGAAAGAAGAGGGTTTGATTATTTGTTAACCCTGTCTTTTCTTAGTTATCCTGGTTTTTCTTGGGAAAATCTTGCTTGCTTTTATCACCTGATTTGTTGATTTTGGTAACAAAAAAAGGTGGGTTTATTTTTCTTTGATTATCTTTCTAGTTATTATTGAAAAAAAAAAAAAACTTAAACTTTGATCAAGATGTCTTCAGCTACGATGGAGTTTTGGAACATGAACGATCTTCAGCAGTTGAGCAACGGTGGTGGGCTCATGGATGCACTAGAGCCCTTCATCAAGTCAGATTACCAAAACACCCTCCCTTCATCTGCATCTTCTCCTTCATCTTCATCTTCTCCTTCTTCTTCCTACCTATGCCCTTCTCCTCCGTCTTCTTCTTCTTCCTCCTCCTCTTCTATCCATCAAGAATCCGGGTTTTACCCCACCCAAAACCCGTTTGTTTACAACCACAACCAAGCCATCTCATCATTCGGGTTGAACCAACTAACCCCTTCTCAGATCCATTACATCCAAGCTCAAATCACTTTTCCCAACAGCAATACCTACTTGACTCCGAAGCCCCTACCCATGAAGCAATCAGGGTCACCTCCTAAACCCACGAAGCTCTACAGGGGCGTCAGACAAAGGCACTGGGGGAAGTGGGTTGCCGAGATCCGTTTACCCAAGAACCGGACCCGGCTCTGGTTAGGCACCTTTGACACAGCAGAGGAAGCTGCGCTGGCTTACGACATAGCCGCCTACAAGCTGCGTGGGGACTACGCGCGGCTCAACTTCCCCCACCTCCGTCATAACGGCGGCGAATTCAAGCCGCTTCACTCCTCCGTGGACGCTAAGCTGCAGGAGATCTGCCGGAATCTGGCGGAGGGGAAGAAGATCGACGGCGGTAAGAAGAAAAGGTCAGCGAAGGTGAAGTCGTCGGAGAGTGAAGGCGGTTCCGGCGGGTCTTCGCCGGTGTCGGAGCTGTCGTTCCCGGAGGAAGAGAGTGCCTGGTGCGGGTCGGATAACTACTTGCTTCAAAAATACCCGTCCTATGAGATTGATTGGGCCTCTCTCTAGTGTAGTCGTTGTTTCTGTATCTATCTTATGTTATGTTACGTTACGTTACAACCACCATTATTATTATTAATTATTAGACCACGTGTTGGTGGTAGTGGTGGTGGTGTTTGTAAATTTAGGACAGTGGTGCTACTGCAATGGAGTTTTTGGCAATTGCAGAGTCACTACTGGTGGCCTGGCTAGTTTTTCTTTTTTTATTCTGTAATTTTTATATTTCGTTTCATATTATATAAGTCTTCTTCTTTATGTCAAATATTATTATCTACAAAAGTCTATGAAGTTCTCTACTTACAACTTGTTTAGATTTACGATAAGATTATTTATTCTATTCTAAACTATAGACTAATAACAGTTATCTATCCCCATATGAAGGATGCTTACATCTATCACTACAAGTTATGTTATGAACGAAAAATTTATGAGTTTGAAACTATATAAATAATAATTAACTCATCAAAATATTTAGAGTTGAGTTGAAGGTTTTTTTAGTTTTGAGTGTTTTTTTCTAATGGTGTTGCAGTACAAAACTAGCTACAAAATAGATGTATGAACTCGATTAATATAACACATATTTTTTTTTTATAAGATGAGTCATATATTTTATGTTTTGAAAAAAACTATTCTAAATGAATATGATCTAAAGAGGAGTAATGTTACAAGAGAAATTTAATGAGTACGGTTGTAGATTAATAACTGATCGACCTAAATTAATATGAGTCATAGGGAGTAAATTGGACTGGCTATGTATAGCTTGTTTTTACTCCCATTCGTTTTGAAAATTATTTGCTTCTAATCCTTTAATCAAGATTGGAATTTGAAGAAGACTAAAATACGCTACCACGCAATACAAAGTAAAATGACATACAAGTTTATGCAAGAAAAAAGTACTTTGATGTTTAGTCTTTGTAACACACTTGTTATATATAACGCAGGTAGAACATATGGTTTCCCCGTTAGACCATGGCCATTAGCGACCTTTTGCTTGGATTGCTTGTTAGGTGTTCGAAATAAAAAAAAAAAAAAATTAGAAGTTTCACAACCCCATGTTACAACCACTTGCACAAGCAACTCTAAGTTGTAACAAAAACTTATGACACATATCACTAAAATACTGGCTCTTTTATGTATTAGTTTTTGTGACACTGGGTTGTTAATGAGAGTAAAAAGCGAGGTTTGGTTGCGTTGTGTAAATTGAAATTTCTTTTCTTTAGTTAAAAGGTTGGGTTGTAACTTGTAAACTAAGATAATCATAGTATTAAAAAAAACGAACTTGGTGTACTAATTATTAAATTGAAATTTCTTTTTTTAATCAAATCCATTGTTGTCTAGCGGTTAGGGTATACCAATGATCTCTTGGCCTGATGGTCAAGGGGGAGGTGTGTAACTTTGTCTATCTTAGAGGTACTAACTATTAACTTGATGTACTAACTACTGATCACTAACTTTACTGTTAAAGAAAACTAAAAAAACAAACGCACACAAATGACATAAGTATAATTATTGTAATCAACTCTTACCTATTCAGAAACCCACCACTTTATGAATAAGTATAAACAAACAATTATATTTTTGAATAATAATAAAAAGGAATAGAGCATAGAGATATCGATTGCTTATTTTCTTCCTTTTGTCTCTTTTCCCGAAAATATATTCGAATTTCAACTTTGTTGGCTTGGGTTGTTCACACCACAAAAGACCAAAATGAAGAAAAGACATTTGGGAATAAAATAAATTAGGAATCATATCTTAATTTGTATTCTCATTCAAATTTTCGTTTTTTTATTCACAAAACTAGTGACACGATAAGATGTGAATGCGACTGATAACTTCTACCTGTGAATAATATATAATTCATGACGTATATATGTCGAAGATACACGTAAGCCTAGTACTCAAGACCAAATTATGTATGTATATAAAATGGGTTGTGCTGGGGACACCGTGGGTGTTTTTGGTGGTAGGCCGGTTCAAACGGTCACGGTTAGAGCTTGCGGTCACATTTTGGCCCCTAACCGTGACCGCAAGGCCTTGCTGTCACGGTTTAGGCTGGTACTACCCGTGATCTCGTGACAACAAAACGACAAAATGGCCTGATAAAGTTGAAAAGCGGTCACCAAACCGTCACGGTTTGGCCTAACCGTGACCTCTAGGGTACCAGGTCTCAGTTTAAGGTACGAGGTAGACGTGATTTTGACAGGAGGTCGGGAATCGCGCCTCGAACCGTCACGTGGAGGCCAAACCGTGACGGTTTGTGCACCAGATTTTCACCTTAAATACCTTTCCTCTTTCAACACTCCGCATCGAACCATCTCATTCGAAAATTTTTTCATTTGAGCTTTCATTCATCCAACGCTCGAGTTTTTTCAGCCTTCGTCATTCCAAAAAACACGTTAATTCAAAAACAATGTCGGGTTCGGGAGATCATTATCAAAAGCCGAAACTTCCAGATTTGAATGAGGTGCCACATATCGAAGATTCGAACCAGGTTGAACTAGTATATGTTTTATTATAACTTATTATTTGAAATATCTAACCATTATCTTTTTTAGGAATATTACGTATACGGGAGTCACCCTCCGTGGGGGGAGGAGGAAACCAACCCGTCGAACACATTTGCTCAAGAGGCGTACAACTCTTTATTTGGACAGACAGGTTACGGTGAAGGGTACAGATATCCCCCTTGCAATTCTTACGGGCATGCCCCGAACACGTACCACTCACAAACAGAGCTGGATTACAGACATCCCCCGTACCAGTCAGAACTAGAAATTACACATGTGTCGGATACTTTTAATGGGAATGACACATATGAGAGTGACGGTTCGATTCACCTCAAAGAAAACCATGGGGACATCGCGGAGCATGATGGGGATGAGGATCGGATTCGAAAGGCTACGATTTCTTATAAAACCGATAAAGTACGAAGAGTTTTTATTCTTTTATTTATTTTATTTTGTTATTTGTTTTATATATTGTTTTTATGTCTAGCTTTATCATTTTTTCAGTATTTTGATTCTCATTAAGACTTGGAGAGCTGGGCTAAAATGAGAGGACGCGAGTATGGGTGCGTCATTGTGGTGGGTCGGTCACGAAAAAAGGATGTGGAACTATTATGCAATCGTAGTGGTGAACCTAAATTCACTGGCACAAGTAGACGTACTGGGAACATAAAGAAGGGATGTCCCTTTAAACTCGTAAGGAAGTACGTAGGAAAGAGTGACAGTTGGATGTTAGAGGTGAGAAATGAGACGTATAACCACGATCCTGTTGTGTACGAGGAGGGCCACGCGCATCTTAGGAAGATGACTGCCGAAGAAATTGATCTTGTAGAGAAGTTACACAGTCAGCACGTGCGGCCACCACATATCCATTTAGCCGTAAGGGAGCACTTTCCCCACAGCGTCTGTGTTGTTCAAGACATATACAATCTGACGTCGAAGTTTAGGGCTGAGGGGAGAAAAGGCATGACACCAATGCAGGAACTTGAAAACCTGCTACAATCTAAAGAATTCGTGTATGAAACACGAACGAATGCAACTACTAAGGCCGTGGAAGATGTTTTCTTTTGTCATCCTACTTCGTATAAATGTGGCGCGTATTCCCGCACGTGATGTTGATGGACACGTTGGGCCAACTGCGGGGGTACCACACTTAGCATCCACATCGGTTGGGGAGGCGAACGAAAGTCTCTTTATAAGGGGTTGGATACCTTCCCCATCGTGACGCGTTTTAAATCCGTGAGGCCGAGGCCAAAGCGGACAATATCACGGTGCGATTTCCCTGGGATGTTACAGTTGGTATCAGAGCCAGGGCCGAGCCGTTGCCAGCGAGGACGCTGGTCTCACTTCGTGGGTGGATGGACACATGCCTGCAAATACTCCCATAGGGGAGGGCTATGACTCATCCCACATCGGTTGGGAGGCGAACGAAGGCTTCTTTAAGGGGCTGGATACCTTTCCAAATGGACGCGTTTTAAATCCTTGAGCCTGCGGGCAAAGAGGACAATATCCATTTGCGGCTCTCGTACACCTTCCTGCGGGGGGTGTCACACATTCCGTTTGTTCAGGTTATTGGCGTTACGTCGACGTCGAAGTCGTTTTGTATTGCGCATGCATTTATATCGAGGAACGGCAGTACAACTTCACATGGGTACTGGAGCGGATCAGAGATATGCTCGATGGGTGTGTGGAGCCCCGCGTTATTGTCACAGACAGGGACCTGGCCCTGATGAGCGCGTGTGACACCGTGTTCTCGAGTGCTACTAAAAACCTATGCAGGTGGCACGTTAGGGAGAATATAAAAAGACGGTGGAATATGATATTCAAAACCGACATGTGGAAGGATTTTCCATACTGGTGGAAGACCTTGTGTTCGTCTCCCACAGAGGTATTGTATGATTACAATTGCAGGAAGATGGAAGAAAAGTTAACTGAAGATGGTAAACGTGGTGAAATTTCATAGTTATTTTACTCTAATAATTTATTTGTTCATTTTATAAATTTTGTTGTTTCTTTCAGAGGTATGGGAATATATTTGGAATAATTGGTTGGTGCCGTACAAAGAGAAAATTATTACTTGTTGGATGTACGACCGCCTTAACTTTGGTGAGTTTACAACTAATAGGGTTGAGGGCCAACATGCCAACTTCAAGAGTTACCTCACAGGGACCAATAATACGTTGCACACACTTGTCGGATATGTTTGTGACCTCGTGCGCGGCCAGGAGATTGAAATTTGTAAAACATTCGAGGTGTCCCGTGTGAAAATTAAAAAAGACCATCGACTGTCATTGTTCTCAAAGTTGCATTATAAAGTATCCATTTTTTGCCTTAGCCTCCTTGAATCAGAGTTAACGAAAATGGAAATGATTCTGGAGTCTGGGGGTTCATGTGGACACCAGTTGTTCACGTCCATGGGCTTGGCATGTGCTTGTCGTTTGGAGATATACGTCCGAGAAGGTTATTTTTTCTTAATACATTTTTTTACTGTTGTCACACGATTGCATATTTTCACTAATAATTTAATCTTTAAATCCAGTTACAAGTATTCCACTCGATGCGGTAGATCCACACTGGAGGAAGCTTGATTTCGAGCCAGCGTACGTCGCGCCGCCTGAACCCGACTACGATGTGAAATTTGATGACTTGAAACAAAAGGTTATGTCGTCTCCCAACCCTCAAGTAAAGAAAAAATTGTTTAAGAAAGTATTTGACTCTTTGTTTAAGAGCAAGTCAAATCTTAAAGAATCTGAGGTGCGTCATGACCGACGTGGTCGTCCAAATATTAAGGAGCAATAAAGAAGAGCGGACTCCAATACATCACAGTATGAGGCTGCTAGACACAGCTCCTATACTTCCTCACAACAAACTATGCCTGACCCGGCGAGGCATAGCTCATATACCTCTCAGTTTAAAATGCCCAACGATCGTTCTAATCAGGCAAAGGCTGCTTCAAATGTACCGATTACGTGAGCTGCCCTAGGGTTTCCTTTAATATTGAAACCAAAGGACGTGATAAAAGTTATGAAGTTTAAGGATGAGCTGCCCCAATGCATTCACCGGTACGTTTCGACTATAAAAGATGTGCGGCATGATGGTAACTGTGGTTTTCGGGCGATCGCGGTGGCTTTAGGGAAAAAGCAAAATGAATGGGAATGGGTTAGGCGTCAAATGTTGTCGGAGATGGACAGAAACATGAGGTATTGGCGAAGCAATTTGAACCGCGAGTTGCTTGGCTATTATGATTCTGTTCGTAATAGCTTAAATTGGTTTGGCACGACTCAACCCGCACCCGATACCCATTGGCTAACTTTTCCGGCCCATGGACTCGTAATTGCGGAAACATTCAATTGTATTGTGCATCTTATTTCTTCATTTGGCAGCCAGACATGGTTCCCGCTGAGAACAACCCCAGAGCCATTATTCAACTATCCAGTTGTCGCACTTGCTCATGTTCATCAATGTCACTTTATTTGCATACAATTGGAAGGGGATTAACCAATGCCCAGTGTGGGCTATCATTGGCCGAGATTTGCATATCAACAAGCACTAGAATGACAAAATATATATGAGGATCGTTTAAATAATTACGTTAGAATAAAGGATCGTCATAGGGCACCAATGCCTCTTGTAAGTTATCATTTTGCGATACTTTATCATATTAATAAAGATCCCTTTATTTGATGATGATGATGATAAAAATAACAGTACAAATAATAATAATAGTAATAGTAATAATAATATAATAATAATAAAAAATAATAGTAATAGTAATAATAGAAATAATAATAATAATAATAGAAATAATAATAATAATAATAATAATAATAATAATAATATAATAATAATAATAATAATAATAATAATAATAGTAATAATAGAAATATAATATAATAGAAGAAATAATAATAGTAATAATTTTAAAGTTAATAATAATAATAATAATAATATAATAATAATAGTAATAATAGAAACAATAATAATATAATAATAATAATAATAATAATATAATAATAATAAATAATATATAATAGTAATAAATTTAAAGTTAATAATAATAATAATAATAATAATAATAATAATAATAATAATAATATTAATAATAATAGTAAAAGAAATAAAACACTAAATCAAACAGGAAGATAAACTGTCACGGTTTGACCAAACCGTGACGTTTAGGGTTTGGCAACGGTCACGGTTAGGTCTAACCGTGACCTCTTTTCGGGCGCATGGCACCTGTTCGGGCGCATGGCACTTGTAAAAGGTCACGGTTAGGGTTAGGGCAAAAGGTCACGGTCAGGGCAAACCGTGACGTTTGCCTAATTTTTTAATATTTTACTAATTAAATAATTTTATAAAAAATACCCACTTGAACCGGTGGTAGTGGGTTTCGAGCCCACACCACTCCCCTGTTGCCCTACCGTCTTAACCGGTCGGGACGGGAGTGGTTCGCTGATAGGTATAGAAAACTTATTCTTTTAAAATAATATGGACCAAAAGGTCACGGTTTGGGCAAACCGTGACCCCTTTGTTCACATGTGGTGTTGTGGAATGAAGCTGTCACAGCTTGTTGACACAAAATGTCACGTGGTGGGCGAACCGTGACAGCTTGTTGACAAAAGAGGTCACGGTTTGGTCTAACCGTGACCTTTTAAAGTTCCCTAATCGTACACATTAACGGTTTATGATCATTTACGTATATCGAATCGGATATTTTTTTCATGAACATACACATACATCAACATATATATACAATAAGAACAAATACACTTCGTAAACGTACATACAAACATGCGTACGTGAACAAACCGTAACGTTTTAATGATAACCTAAACATCTTATCGGGAACATATCGACATATATGCATCTTATATTTTGTAAACCAATGTTCAAACATACATAATAAATTCTAATAATAATAACAATAATGATAAATAATAATAATAACAATAATAATAATAATAAAATTTAATAGCAATAATTTAAAGTTGATAATAATAATTATAATAGTATTATTTTGTATATCCAGAAACTCTAAAATAAACTCTAATAATAATAACAATAACAATAATAATAAAATATACTGTAATATAAATAAAAAGTTTAATAGTAATAATTTTAAAGTTAATAATAATAATAATATATAATAATATATTTTGTATATATCCAGAAACTACAAAATAAACTCTAATAATAATAACAATAATGATAAATAATAATAATAACAACAATAATATAATATACTCTAATATAAATAAAAAGTTTAATAGTAATAATTTTAAAGTTAATAATAATAATAATATTAATAATAATAATATTTTGTATATATATCCAGAAACTACAAAATAAACTCTAATAATAATAACAATAATGATAAATAATAATAATAATAATAATAATAATAATAATATAATAATAATAATAATATAATATACTCTAATATAAATAAAAAGTTTAATAGTAATAATTTTAAAGTTAATAATAATAATATATATTAATAGCATTATTTTGTGTTTTCAGAAACTAAAAGGTTACGGTTATAATAATAATAATAATAATAATAATAATAATAATAATAATAATAATAATAGTAATAATAATAATAATAATAATAACAATAATAATAATAACAATTATACAAAAAAAAAAGAGAAGAGGTCACGTGGAGGCCAAACCGTGACCTCTTGAGATATTTTTTGAATCTGATTTCCCCTCGATTAGTGCACTTACCCCTCGAGCACCGTGTGTGTAAGAGGTCACGTGGAGGCCAAACCGTGACCTCCTGTCTGTAAGAGGTAACGTGGAGGCCAAACCGTGACCTCGTGGTTACTGGTTTCGTCTTCAACCTTTCGCACACCCCCATTTCACCACACAATCCACACAACCACAACCACTTCACCACCGCAATCCTCTAAACGTTTCACCTCCACCTCCTCCAAACCGTCACCGCGAGCCCTTCCCGTGACACCGCCGCCGCTCACCACCACCTTCCACCACCACCACCACCGCCGGTCAACCATCTTCCACCACCACCGCCGTGAATCCACCATCTTCCACCACCACCACCGCCGCTCACCATCTTCCACCACCACCACCGCCGCTCACAATCTTCCACCACCACCGCCGCTCACCATTTTCCACCACCACCGCCACTCACCATCTGCGCACACCACCGCCACTCACCATCTGCGCACCACCACCGCCGCTGCACCACCGTCGCTGCAACACCGCCGCTGCAACACCGCCATCGCACCACCACTGCCGCTACATTTTCGTTTTCGGTATGTAATTTTTCGCTTTAATCCATAGAGGTAAACATAGATTTGATAGGTTTTCCTAAATATATTTGATAGATTTTCCCAAATAGATTTGATTGTTTTTCCTAAATAGATTTAATGGGTTTTCCCAAATAGATTTGATAGGTTTTCCCAAATAGATTTGATAGGTTTTCCCAATAGATTTGATAGGTTTTCCTTTACAGATTTGATAGGTTTTCCCAAATAGATTTGATAGGATTTCCTTATAGATTTGATAGGTTTTCCCGTATGTGTAGCGTAGTTTGTCGACGGTTTATTATTATTATTAGAAATAATAATAAATAATAGTAATAAGAATAGTTATAATAATGATAGTAATAGTAATATTAATAATACTAATAGTAATAATAATAGTAATAATAATAATAGTAAATAATAATAATAATAGTTATAATAGTAATAGTAATAATAATAGTAATAATATAATAATAATAATAGTAATAATATAATAATAATAGTTATAATAGTAATAGTAATAATAGAAATAATAATAATAGAAATAGTAAATAATAATAATAATAATAGTTAAAATAGTAATAGTAATAATAAATAATAATATAATAATAGTTAAATAATAATAATAATAATAGTTATAATAGTAATACTAGTAATAATAATAATAATAATATAATAATAATAATAATAATATAATAATAGTAATAATAATATAATAGTAGTAGTAGTAGTAGTAATAGTAATAAGTACTAATAATAACAATAATAATAATAATAATAATAATATAATAATAATAATAATAATAATAATAATAAATACTAATAGTAATAATATATAATAATAGTAATAATAATAATAGTAATAATAATTATAGTAATAGTAATAATAATACTAATAATACTAATAGTATACATAATAATAATAATACCAATAATAATAATAGTATACATAATAATAATAATAATAGTAATAATACCAATAATATAATAATAATAATTAACCGTCAACCATTAATTTTATAAACATTGTAAATAATGATAAATACGTTTTTTTTCGTAGAGATATGGATGCCGACGATGCTTTTATTCCCGGCATTGATGACTGCCAGTTTTTATAGTTCGAGCAGGGGACTACGCCGTACGAGCGGTTCAGGACCCTGAGAGCACGAGTGCCGGCACCGGGGACCGTCCTGTCGGAGGACTTCTTACAGCTCGTTGGAGAGCGGGACCGTTTTTTGAGATTATCAGCGAGGACGGCCCGTGGGAGCAGCTGTTTCGGATGGGCGACGATGCCCATCGAGAGCTGACCGTGGAGTTCTACTGCACCTTCACATTCCGTCCACGTGAGCAGGGACTTGCGGAGCTGGACGAGGACGACATAGCGGACGGTCGTGCGCCCGCGGAGGTTTCTTTCCGGTTGTTCGGCCACCTCCACCGCATGTCACTTCGGCGGTTCTCCGTCGTCAGCGGCCTCTACACGGAGGTGGAGGTCGGACAGCCGATGTACACCACGGCCTTGATCCGCGGGGCCGACGACTCCGATCAGGTCTGGTGGCCTGCCATTGGCGATGGACCGTATGGTGGTGATACGAGGTCATCTCATATACGAGACCCTCTGTATAGATACATTCACCGACTCATCGCCACGTCCATCGCCGGTCGTGGGGGGGGACCGACAGGGTCAACGCCGCTGACCTTTTTTTTCTTCGGTGTGTACTCACACACCGACATTGCCACCTCGCGCATGCCCTCGCTGATTATTTTGCTAGTTATTTCATCGGCAGTCGCGAGGGGCGTTAGTGGGCGGGAACATCGTTTCCCGGATCGCTAAGGGGCTTGGGGTACGCACACGCCATGTCCCAGCTCCCGCTACCTCCGACTCCTGTGCGCGTGGCCGCCCGGACCACCGCCACTGGGATGAGGATCGTTCGGAGGTTCCCCGACGGCACGTGGCACCTGCTCAGTAGATACCAGGAGCTCGTGCCATGGGTGCCCGAGCCGTTGGTGGACCCCCCGAGCTGGCGGGGGCTGAGGTCCACCTTCAGGATGCCCACGAGCCCCTTGGCGGCGGGGAGGATCAGCCCATTCCCCCGCCACACGAACAGGACCCGCCCCAGCATCCTCAGCCGTGTACCATGCCGTGCGATTGCCTGCTCATGTTCTTGATATGCTTCAGGACACACGAGACAGGGTCACGAGGCTGGAGGATATGACCAGGAGGCTGGAGGATACGACCACGAGGCTGCATGATGTGATGGACTGGGTCATCCAGCACATGGTCGCGGACTATGCCGCCTCGGTTACGCCGTTGTTGTCACAGCCACCGAGGCGGTTAGACCATGACGGTGCTGGCCCTTCTGGCGTGGGCGGGTCCGGTCAGGGCAGCGAACAGGGGATGATGGATTAGATAGGTATTTTGTTTGTATTTTATTTCTTTTTGTATGTAAAAACTCGTTGTATATATATATATGTGCAGTTTCAGTTATGATGACTTGTATATTTGGTTGTGTTTGTTTGGTTGTGTTTCTTTGTTTGTTTGTTTTATATTTGTAATGTTGATAATGTTAATTGTATATGTTTGTTTGGTTGTGTTTCTTTGTTTGTAATGTAACTGTAAAATAACAAAACACAAACTCGTATGTTACGATTAGGTTAACCGTATGATAAAATAAAAATAAAAACAAACTAGTATGATTACATAACCGTAGGCACATTTCAATATTAAATAATGATAGTAACTCCATAACCGTAGGCACATTTCCCACTCTCATACATACACATACATACACCTATGACCTATATATACATCATTATCACTGCAGCTTTCACTACTTCAATCAAGATCATGACACACATTTGTAATCAAGGTGCATTTCAGTCGTCGTATGACATGAGATCATTAGCTACTAAAATAAAAATAAAAAAATTACTTGTAATATGATAAAGTAATAATAAGCACAAAACACAAACTCGTATGTTACGATTAGATTAACCGTTTTGATAAAATAAAAATAAAAACAAAATTAAAAAAATTTAAAAAATATGTTCAAAATGTCACGGTTTGGAATGACATATACCCTCCAAAACCCTAACTGTCACCCCATTAATTACACATTAATTACACACCCAATAATTGCAATGATCCCGAGAACCTAACGTCACGGTTAGGCCTCACCGTGACCGCAAGGTCCTACACCCGACCTAAAGGTCACGGTTAGCCCTAACCGTGACCGTTTGAGGTGGTATACTCTCAAAAATGAGCGGCGTCTGCAGAAAATAAACCCAAACACACTCTCACTTGTCGGTACACTAACGTGGCTGACTAATAATTCATATACCTAAAGTTAGAAAGAAACACCATAGACCAAAACATCCTTACACATAGGAAGAACTCTACTCTTGACAAAACACGAATTTAGACACAAGGATGAACCGTCATCTCATCACAGAACTTTTTGATTACTCTGTAAAATACTTATCAACGTTATGCTCTAGCTGCATTACTAGATTTTCTTCCATGCTGTGAGCAAGAATGATGTAACATCCCGTACTTTTATAAACAATTAAATTCAATACGTTCCAATAATAACAATAATAATAATAATAATAACAATGATAATAATAATAATAATCATAACAATAATAATAAAAATAATAATAAAAATAATAAGTCCAGGGGGTGTTTTGATATTTTTGAAACTTAAAAAGAAAGTATAAAACATAAAATAACAAAAGCTTAAACCGCATGGACCAAGAATGTAAATTCCGAATTACAAAACCAACCCCCCGCCCATTCCCGTGTTTCGGCACACTGTTCCGGCCGAAGCTCCGGCGAGCTCCGGCGAGCTCCGGCGAAGGCCAATCTTCCAAAATACTCGATTTTGAAACACAAAACCGGTTCCAATGCATTCGCAGGGGAGATTCGAACCCAATACACATCTAAAACGCGTTAAACATCGAATTACAGCTCACCATTTGGATTCAACTTTATCATTCGACCGTTCAACGGCTAATTCAACCACTAAACACTAATATAATCAAATCTAATCTACACACTCGAACTTTATCAACCACTAAATCAAATGTAACCCGTAATTTCAATCACAAACACATAAGCAAACAGAATCGATCATCCCCTCTGTTTCGACCTGTAACCTATATTAACACCCCTCTCCGAGCCTTCTAAACCAAATTAGCAGAGGGTTTTCGATCATTATCACCCTTTGAAACTTCCTGTGCAATCAATTTGGTTCACATCATCATTTGGGCATCGAACCAGTGGTACCTCATTCGCGATCTGTTCGTGCGCACATCTCTATCGAAAACACTCGAAAACAGGTAATTAAATACATACACACACTCGGTTTAATCTGGGGAAACAAAGCCCCATATTAATTTCAGTAATCCTTATCGAATTCGTGTCCAATTTAACCCAAATCAAATTAGGGTTTATGTGAATTTGGGGGAAATGGGCTAGGTTGAGTTAAAAACAAACAAAACCAAATTCTGTTGCGGCTTAGGCCTTTGGTTCAGTGGTTGTTGCGTGGGTTGAAGTGTTGGAGGTCCCGGGTTCGAACCCGGTTACCTGCATTATTTTTTTAAAAGCTTTTTAAGCTTCCAAAAATTTTACAAAATTCCTAAAAATTATAAAATAAATTTTATAAACTTCCTTATTTTAAATCTTATATAAATATTTTCTGTAAACTTATTCTATTTAAAAACCCTAAATAAACTTTATAAAATATTATTTATAAAGATTATAAGTTGTTATTTTTATAAAAATAGACATTATATCGTATTTAATTGTGAAATAATTATAGAAAACCATAGAAATTATACAAGATATAATTTCATAAAACATTGGTAAATATAATTATAGGTTATATTTTTATAGTTTAATTAATAAATTATTGTTGAATTATACAAAGAATACATACATATACTTCTTTCAATAAATCAAAAATACAAATAATTTCATTATTTGTCCAAAATCCCACAACTCAATTTAAATCCTAATATCGTTAGGTATAAAATCAAACTCAAATATATATAACTAATCGTGGACGTCAAACCAACCGACTCGAATTCAATCAAACATATCTATTCGCATTGAATATGTTTTAAAGGCTTAGTTATAATCAATAATAGGTATTGATCGTGCATTGCTTATTCTGTGAAGTCTTTGGGCATTACATCAATTCAAGGTGAGTTTCGTGGCTCCTTTTTATGTTTATACAAGTTTTCAATGTTTTCAATCAATGGGGGAAAAGTATGCTCACCCGTTTTCAATGCTGTACACTGTATATTCTGTTTTCATACTTGGAATCAATGTGATACTGTTTTGCATGCATACATGGTGTTATTCTATGATTCTTACAACCATTAATTCCGGGTTAGGAACCAACGGATAGGTATTGGTAGTACTACTGGGTTGACACCCCCACCCTTCGACGATTGGTTAACTTGCGAGTTACCAACACAGCTGCCAGCAATCCGGCCAAGGGTGAATATATTCCGTCGAATTTATATGCATAACGTCATTAGGGTTTGGTTGTCTTTAAACACATGTTATGTGGTTTGTGCTTGCAGTATGATTCCATATCAAATTTTATACAGCATCAATTACATGTTTTAAATTTAAACCTGCGGAACTCACCAACATTATGTGTTGACATTTTTGAGCATATCTTTTCAGGTGAACATAATCAAAGAGGATAGCTAGTGCTGATGCCTTAGCAGAGACCCTCAGGATTTCAATAGTTTTGCATTTGTAATGTATATCATTTGTATTCATTTGTGAATTATGTGTATCTTGGATTTAGAATCAATAAGACTGATAGTCGTGGAACTGACTAACCACGACACAAGTCACCATTGTGTCGGGCGACGTCATGACACGAGGATTTGCATATATTATGTCTCTGTAATTATACCAAGTGTTATGACGATCCCGTCCGTCGCATCCTCGTGTTTCCGCTATAAGCGAGGGTGTGACAGATTGGTATCAGAGCCTTGGTTATAGAGATTTAGGTGGAGAATTCGACCTAGACTATAACCTAAGAACCTTCATATAGAATGCATGCTAGGGACTGTGTGCATTTGATTTTACCTAAAAGATCTTCATGATTTGTGTGACACATAGACACCTGTATTCTGGATTTCCTGGCAAAAGGCCTTCGGGCTAAGACAAGCGTATTCGTATAAATCTCATTGCGAGACCCGTTACGCTACCTAGGGATTTTGGAATGAGTGATAAACTATGGTCAATACACAAATCTACAAGGCAAATGGGTCAAGTATATTAAGTCTATGAACTTAATATACAGGTATATTCCTATATACCTGATAATATACAAGTATGTTCCTACATACTTGACTTTATACATATACACATATTATTTGAACATCCTGAGAAAGACATTAATACTCTTAGTCTTTCTCCATGGGATACTTTGATACTAGATGTCAAACAGCTGACATCCTCTTAAAAAATGTTAAGTATTCTAACTGTTACAATTACTGAAAAGGTACAACGACTGAAAAACAAACTCTCCAGTCGTTTATAAACTACTGAAACTATAACAACTGAAGAACAAACTCTTCAGCTGTTGTACAAACTACTGAAAAGGAAAAGTACAAACTAGACGCTTGTACAACATCACATTATTAGGAAACTTCGGTGATCACGCGTAGCGTCGATCTCTGATATTGAATCCGACCCTATCATGGTTATGACTGAAATTCTGCAAATGTGACGAATATGCAGTTATCATTAGACATAATGTGCTTATGTGCTTATTTGCTATTACATGCTATTATTGGAATACTGGCTCATGGACATAAGGACAATACATTATTTGTGCTTGATGAATCTAAATAATACTATGATGTTAGCTTGGGGTAAGTGAAGCTAAGGGTGATCATACAAGGTAAATTACCATTACGGGTGCACACGTAATTGCAATTCACCATGCATGAGAAGTCTGGTTAATCTTACCATGAGGTAACGATCATGAGTATCACACATTTCTATTCTATACCCTAGGGTGCTAGGGTCATAATTCTGGTAAGTCCTTGTTGAAGGCAATCAAACATTGTAAGTCCTTGTTGAAGGCAATCAAACATTGTAAGTCCTTGTTGAAGGCAATCAAACATTGTAAGTCCTTGTTGAAGGCAATCAAACATTGTAAGTCCTTGTTGAAGGCAATCAAACATTATAAGTCCTTGTTGAAGGCAATCAAACATTATCAACATTTACTCAATTCCTGTCCTACTTAGAGCCTTCATGGTATTTCCAATCATATTGACCTTATGAGACATTCCTCCACTTAGCATTTCAGTAACTACTGATTAATGCTTAGAATGAAAGTGGATTACATGAATGTAGAGGAGTAATGATACTCTCTACACATACAATACGTTATTCTTTAAGATTATGCTAAGGATAAACGGATGTCATGTAACTGGTTTAGGCATCATTCTAGGTATGCCACGGATGTGGTGGGAACGCTGCGGGGAACCCTATATATAAGCATCCTTGGTATACCAAGAATGTGTTTAAACCGGGCTACGTGATGATCCCGATTGACTGAGGCATGGATTGGTTTGGTTGTAAACTATACGTATACGCTTTGTGAATCTTGCTACGTCACATTAAATTATTTACACTTTGGGAATGTTTTCTCTACAGTCATCAATTCCCGTGTGGAACCGATGTATAGGTTTGTCTGTAGCCATTCATATACTGGTAAAAACCGCCTAAACATAAATTGCGGTAGCTCACATCAAACTTATATTACGTTAATCTTTGAATGATGCTAAGGAAAATTAAGATGTTATGTAACTGGTTTAAGTATTATTCAAGGTATATCGTGGATGTGGTGGGAACGCTGCGGGGAACCTATATATAAACATCATCGGTATACTAAGAATGTGCTTAAACTAGGCTACGTAATGATCTTGATGGACCGAAGCATGGGTTATTGGAACTTGATGAGTAGAACCATATTTGATTCTTTTTATACTTTGATTCCTATCAAAGCACACACAAATCTTAAATCATAGTCAAGACATTGTGTGTCTAAATCGAACAATTTTCAAAATGAGCTTTGAATCGTTATTCGTGGTTTTCAAAATCGCGTCAAAGTCTGTACCTCACCACCCAATACATGCAAGGTTGGAAGAGTGGGATGAGTATCTGCTTATCGGAACGCATGTCTTCAACAAAGTTGTGGTTGACTTAATGCTGTGATTAGTCAACATACTCTCTTTGATTTACGAATCAAACGATTACACTTGGGACATCTTATTATTATTATGCTAAATTCCTGATAGTCGTTTTCATGTTGTATAGCTCGTATTGCCCAATTCTCATAAAATATCTTAATGATATTTCAAAATGTCTACTCGTCAAAAACGACCCGATCTGGAAACTCTGGCCGTAAGATTACTGCTATTGTAGCACGTGAGGTTGCTGCGGTCGTACCAACCCTCCTAACTCATCTGAATCAAGGCGTGAACCCTGCTCAAATCTCTGTTTGTCCTAACCCTCCACGTGCTTGTACTTACAAGCATTTCAGTTATTGCAACCCCACTAAGCTCAGTGGAACCGAAGGAGCTACCAGATTACTACAGTGATTCGAAAGTATCGAGAACACTTTCCTAAACACCGAATGGTCTTCAAAACTTTAAACCGTTACTTACGGTTCTCAAATCCTCTTAAGAACGTGTCTATAATTAAGAACATGCAATGCTGTAGGTGGAATTCCTACATCTCGGGATACTTTGTTAATTGAATATTTTATATTATAAGTGGTCACTCACCTCAATAATCGAATAAACTAATTATAACCTAGTTACCACTTATAAGTACGCATGTCTTCAATAAGGTGATGGCTGACCTCATATCTTGAGAAGTCCATGTATTCCCTTCGACTGTGAATCGAATGTTCACATCTCATTGTAATGTTGAATCATTCTTGTACTTGATTTCGTCTTCCTGATTTAAATTATTCAAGATTTGAACACCATCCTAACAAATTCTGCTATCTCAAACTTTGATCTTAAGCTTGTTAGCATGATCTTTCCTTTGTTACACTGATGTAACTTGAAATTTTCCGAATTCCTAATTGATATTAATTTCCTTCATCGTTAAGTCAAACTTCATACTGCTTGCACCGTGGGAAATGCAAGAGTTTGCAAGTCAATCTATGACTAAGAACACTCGTATCTCCTAAATGATTTTATCTCATCAAAGCAGGGGAGATTCCCTTACTTTGATGAATCTCTATTTCGATAAATGGTTTCCCATTTGTTTGTTTTGTGAAATTTCATCCTCTGGATTAGGATGACTTCCTTATCTTGAGGATTGACTTCAATTATTCTCATTGGAACTTACATTTCACAAATGACATGATCTCACCAAAATAGGATTAAAACCCATATTTTGGTAACAAATGTCAACCTTCGATTATTTTCTTGTTAGTAGCAAGCTAGGCATGAATTCCATACCTTGATGACTAATCTCAATTCTTGGTCATCAACTTACCATGGTTGTAACCAAGTGACAAGACGCATGAAGTAACTTGAAGGGTGAACCAATGTTGGTGATTCGACCTATCAAGCCAAAGCATGATCTCGGAACCTGAAAGGAGACCCGATCGTATTAAGTTGATTTTGATTCCAAGCTTGGAGCACTTAAAACCCTTAAATCGATTTCTCTCCCTTTGTCCTCATGTTTCGACCTAGCTATATGGAAACGTTTTCATATTGAGTTATCATCAAAACGTGATTGTGCGATAGTAGCCTTCCTAAACAATCCCTCTGCTGAAGATATTATCAACACATGAACATGACTTCTAGTCATATAAATGTTCTCAGCTGAACTCATGGTTTGTTGAACTGCGTATGTAAACTTACTTAGATACTGCTACCTTGCAAAACATGTTTACAAATACTTTTCCTATTGTTTGCGACACTTCTAGATTGCTTCTGAATCCTTAACCTTGAAAATCATTAAAATTCTATCTTGGATTTGAACAACAAGACTTTAAAAGAGAAGTTCTGGAGAGAGTTACCAGTAAAGAGAGGAATTACTTTTGAGACTGAGTTATTTGGAGCCAAAACATTCTTAATATATGTTGAACCCGTGTTCAGCAAAGATGGGGAGAAAATTGGTGTTAATTACATGGGCATGAAAATCACTGATCAGGTGAAAAAGAGAGAAAAGATGGCAAAACTAAGGGAAGAAATAGCTGTACAGAAGGCCAAAGAGACAGAACTTAATAACACTATTCATATTACAGAGGAAACGATGAGAGCAAAACGAATGCTAGCAACCATGTCACACGAGATAAGATCTCCATTATCAGGGGTCGATAGCATGGCAAAAATTCTATCAACAACAAAACCTGATAAAGATCAGAAACAACTTTCGAGTGTCATGTTGTCTTTTGGTGATCTAGTCCTTCAACTTATTAGTGACATTCTTGACTTTTCCAAAGTTGAGTCTGGAGTTATGAGGTTGGAGGCCGCAAAATTTAGGCCAAGAAGAGGTGATGTCCCAGTGGAGGTTATTGGTGATGATTTACGGATTAGACGAATTCTCACCCACTTGATCAGTAATGCTATCAAGTTTACCCATCAAGGAAAGGTTCAGAGTAATCTTTATGTAATAGCAAACCCATTATCTCACAACGTCGAGAAATTAACCTGCATCATTTCAAATATTCGTGTACCGTGGTATAACGTTAAAACACCAATCGTTATTCTGAATGATTGATTCATTTTCTAATTTATTAATATTTTTAACCATCATTATGAACCATTCCAAGATCTTCGCATAGCGTATTATTCTTAGACCGATGGTTGGTCAAAGTAGAAATACATATTCACAAGATATGCGTTAAGGTCGTTTCAGATGGTGACGTTTGGGATTCTTAAATTCCAACGGATAACCTTTCTTACCATTGCTGGTCTTTTAATGATTTCTAGACTTCACCTTACCACGAAATTATATTCTGGAGGTCGTGATTATAAGTCTAACATACCATGGTAACTCGTCATCGTGTTCTAACGTTCCATATGCCAAATCTCAAAGAGAGTCTTGCGATTCTCTGGAAGAGTTCAAATTGGCATACATTATGTCAAGAATCTTGTAAAAGATTCTATACAAATGAAACAAGCCGAATACCTACTGTCAAAGTCCACTGGAAATCTAAACGTGGCCTAGAGTTCACCTGGGAACGTGAGGACCAAATAAAATTTCAGTATCCTCATCTTTTCGTTTCAGGCTCCTTGCGATTAAAATTTCGGGACGAAATTTCCTAAATCAGGGGAGACTGTAACATCCCGTACTTTTATAAACAATTAAATTCAACACGTTCCAATAATAACAACAACAACAACAATAATAATAATAATAATAACAATGATAATAATAATAATCATAACAATAATAATAAAAATAATAATAAAAATAATAAGTCCAGGGGGTGTTTTGATATTTTTGAAACTTAAAAAGAAAGTATAAAACATAAAATAACAAAAGCTTAAACCGCAGGGACCAAGAATGTAAATTCCGAATTACAAAACCAACCCCCCGCCCATTCCCGTGTTTCCGGCACATTGTTCCGGCCGAAGCTCCGGCGAGCTCCGGCGAAGGCCAATCTTCCAAAATACTCGATTTTGAAACACAAAACCGGTTCCAATGCATTCGCAGGGGAGATTCGAACCCAATACACATCTGAAACACGTTAAACATCGAATTACAGCTCACCACTTTGGATTCAACTTTATCATTCGACCGTTCAACGGCTAATTCAACCACTAAACACTACTATAATCAAATCTAATCTACACACTCGAACTTTATCAACCACTAAATCAAATGTAACCCGTAATTTCAATCACAAACACATAAGCAAACAGAATCGGTCATCCCCTCTGTTTCGACCTGCAACCTATATTAACACCCCTCTCCGAGCCTTCTAAACCAAATTAGCAGAGGGTTTTTGATCATTATCACCCTTTGAAACTTCCTGTGCAATCAATTTGGTTCACATCATCATTTGGGCATCGAACCAGTGGTACCTCATTCGCGATCTGTTCATGCGCACATCTCTATCGAAAACACTTGAAAACATGTAATTAAATACATACACACACTCGGTTTAGTCTGGGGAAACAAAGCCCCATATTAATTTCAGTAATCCTTATCGAATTCGTGTCCAATTTAACCCAAATCAAATTAGGGTTTATGTGAATTTGGGGGAAATGGGCTAGGTTGAGTTAAAACGAAACAAAACCAAATTCTGTTGCGGCTTAGGCCTTTGGTTCAGTGGTTGTTGCGTGGGTTGAAGTGTTGGAGGTCCCGGGTTCGAACCCGGTTACCTGCATTATTTTTTTAAAAGCTTTTTAAGCTTCCAAAAATTTTACAAAAATTCCTAAAAATTATAAAATAAATTTTATAAACTTCCTTATTTTAAATCTTATATAAATATTTTCTGTAAACTTATTCTATTTAAAAACCCTAAATAAACTTTATAAAATATTATTTATAAAGATTATAAGTTGTTATTTTTATAAAAATAGACATTATATCGTATTTAATTGTGAAACAATTATAGAAAACCATAGAAATTATACAAGATATAATTTCATAAAACATTGGTAAATATAATTATAGGTTATATTTTTATAGTTTAATTAATAAATTATTGTTGAATTATACAAAGAATACATACATATACTTCTTTCGAATAAATCAAAAATACAAATAATTTCATTATTTGTCCAAAATCCCACAACTCAATTTAAATCCTAATATCGTTAGGTATAAAATCAAACTCAAATATATATAACTAATCATGGACGTCAAACCGAACCGACTCGAATTCAATCAAACATATCTATTCGCATTGAATATGTTTTAAAGGCTTAGTTATAATCAATAGTAGGTATTGATCGTGCATTGCTTATTCTGTGAAGTCTTTGGGCATTACATCAATTCAAGGTGAGTTTCGTGGCCCCTTTTTATGTTTATACAAGTTTTCAATGTTTTCAATCAATGGGGGAAAAGTATGCTCACCCGTTTTCAATGCTGTACACTGTATATTCTGTTTTCATACTTGGAATCAATGTGATACTGTTTTGCATGCATACATGGTGTTATTCTATGATTCTTACAACCATTAATTCCGGGTTAGGAACCAACGGATAGGTATTGGTAGTACTACTGGGTTGACACCCCCACCCTTCGACGATTGGTTAACTTGCGAGTTACCAACACAGCTGCCAGCAATCCGGCCAATGGTGAATATATTCCGTCGAATTTATATGCATAACGTCATTAGGGTTTGGTTGTCTTTAAACACATGTTATGTGGTTTGTGCTTGCAGTATGATTCCATATCAAATTTTATACAGCATCAATTACATGTTTTAAATTTAAACCTGCGGAACTCACCAACATTATGTGTTGACATTTTTGAGCATATCTTTTCAGGTGAACATAATCAAAGAGGATAGCTAGTGCTGATGCCTTAGCAGAGACCCTCAGGATTTCAATAGTTTTGCATTTGTAATGTATATCATTTGTATTCATTTGTGAATTATGTGTACCTTGGATTTAGAATCAATAAGACTATGATAGTCGTGGAACTGACTAACCACGACACAAGTAATCATTGTGTCGGGCGACGTCATGACACGAGGATTTGCATATATTATGTCTCTATAATTATACCAAGTGTTATGACGATCCCGTCCGTCGCATCCTCGTGTTTCCGCTATAAGCGAGGGTGTGACAAATGATTTTTTTTTGTTTTCACAACATTCCAATTAAAATTTCATTAATCACTTAACGCTATTACTATTTGTATAAAAGTTTGATGTTTTGAAAAAATTATTATTTTATAAAAAGTAGTTTATTCAGAAATAACATTAATAAAGAAACCACTTTTAAATTTTAAAAACTTATTTTAATATAGAAAAGAATTAAATATTATTTATAATAATTGTAATCATGTAATATGAGAGAGATGCGTAAAAATTTTGATGAATATGAATGTGGTGCTATTATAGTATTATGTGTTCGTCTTAGTTACTCATTTATTATAGTATTGGACTAGAAACCCGTGTAAAATACAGGTTGAAATATGAAAGCTATATAATTTATAAATGTATAAATACATCGTGATTAAATTATGCATTACATTAACAATACAAAAATGAAAAGTTATATTTTCAAGTTATAAATATTCAGATACTTCTTTGGGTAATATAACATCCATATGACCCGTGTAGAATTAAAAAGAGTTGTCTTAGATTCACACTAACCCAAAAATATAAATATATCGATAAATGTTTTTTTTCTTTTACTTTTTTTAAATTGAATCGTAGTTGGCTATAATAGTATGTATAATTCAAACAATATGTGCCTATACAATTTAGTTAATAATATGAAAAGTTAAATTTAAATAAAATAAGTTATTAATTTAGTTTTTAAAACAAAAAATTGACTAAATAATATATTAGTTCAGATGAGAAGCTTTTTTACGAAGTAATAGAAGAGTGACACATATACTATAGATATGATATTTTGAAGTTATAAGAAATTACGAGAAAGTAAAATATGACTAAGAGCATTTACGGTGGATTCTTTGTTATTTTACATTTAATTACATTAAAAATTACTAACTGTTTGTTTCTCATTTTTAATTAAATGATACTACATTTGTCATTATATTATCTCTTCATTTCTTTCTTAACCATTTTAAAAAATATTAAATAAGGACTGAACAGTGATTTTCTAAATATCCGGATGAACAATAAATTTTCTCTCTATTTCACTCACAACTATTTATAATCATATTTATAACTAGCTTTAGTAAACCCGTGAATTACACGGGTTGAATAAAAATATTAAATAGAATAAAAATTTATTAATTATAAATCAAGATAGTAAAATAAATATGATTGAAATGTTTCTTGTAACAAATAAAATAAAAATTTTATTTTAAAATAATTGTTTTAAAAATGTCATACTCAAAAACTTTTTTATTATAACACTCGATTTTAATTATCTTTTGTTTATAAAAATTTTACTTTTTAAAAACACCAATTACAAAAAAAACTTGTTTTTTAAAAAAGTTTGATTTTCTAACAAATATTCTAATTTTATAAAAAATTATTTTCTTAGAAATAAATTTAATAAAATGATATCTTTCTTAATTTATTTAAAAAACTATTTTAATCTAAATAAAATTAAATAAATGATAGTAAATAATGTGATTATAAATAGTAAAGAGAAGCGGAAAAAAATTGATAAGTATGAATATGATGTTGACATGTATCTCTGCTACGTACATTTTTATTAAAGTTTGGAGATATAGAAAGGGGCCTACTAAAGAGACGCCCTGAAGGATATTCAGACGCCCTGCTTACGGGCCGTAAGGCCCTTCACGGGCCGTATTGACTGTCGGGTCGTCAAATCAGTCATTCAAAAACTTAACGGCCCGTGAAGATGTTCACGGTCATATTTTTTCACGGCCCGTTTGGCATTCCACTTACGGGCCGTGAACTTCTTTACGGGTCCTACTTTCACCTTTAATAATTTGACGAGATATATTATTCTCGTTTTTCGTGTAATTTTGTATTTATTACGTTATTTGATATGACGTAATATTCCTCGATAGTCGTGTAATTTTGTATTTATTACATTATTTGATATGACATAATATTCCTCGATATTCGTGTTAATTATGTGACGAGATGCAATATTCCATTTCAACTACTATATAAACGTTAGTTTATAAATTCATTTCATAATTCAAATTTCTACGATATAAATTCATTTCATTTCAACTACTATATAAACGCAATATTCCATTTCAACTACTATATAAACGTTAATATTTAACGTTACGATGTCTTTCTGGGATAGCAACTATTTATTCGGTTCGGAATCTAACTATTACCCTGAGGAGGGTTACGGTTATTACGATGAGGCTGCTTCAAACTATAGGACAGTTCGCGTCCAATTACGACGGGAATGACAGCGGCGATGACGGGGGTGATAACGGTGGCAATGGCAGCGGTGATAATGACAGTTCTGGTTCCGGTAAAAGAGGTTTATACGACACGAATCAGGTTATAAAATATATCATATTTAATTTTACTTTCATTTTACTTTCATTTAGTAATAACTAACTAAAAATATTAAATTGATTAGGTTTTCTCATCTCGTGAAGAATTAGTTGATTGGGCAACTAACGTGGGGCGAGAAAATGGGTTTGTTATTGTCACCAAACGTTCAAAAAGAAATTCGAACGGTGTGGTGGTTAAAATTTGGATGAAATGTGATCGGGGTGGTGTATATAAGGGAGCATCCACTCTAAGAAAAAGTGGTAAGAAAAAAACAAACTGTCAATTTGAATTGCAGGGTAAGTACCAGATGAAGAGAGATGGGTGGATTATAGTTGTTGTGGATGATACTCATAACCATGAACCTGCTGAACACCTGGAAGGACATGCATACGCAATGAGGCTCACTGAAAATGAGCTTTCTACTGTAAAGAATCTGACCGAGCAAATATTGACCCTCAAACATTCTAGGCACGTTGAGGGAACAAAGTCCCAATAACGTGTCTGTGTTACGAACCATATATAACGCTCGGGCAAAAATTAAAAAGTCCACCAGAATTGGTGAAACCCCAATGCAGGTTTTTTTTCTATACTACAACAACATCAATATATTTACACCCCTCACATAGATGAACCGACAAATACCGTCGACGGGGTTTTTTTTTATACATCCCACATCTCACACATTATGGCGTGCGTACCCACACGTGCTGATGATTGACACAACATACAAAACTAACTTGTATAAAATGCATTTGTTCAAATGGTTGGTGTGACATCCACCCTGAAATCTTTTTCTGTTGCTCACGCATTATTGATTATGAGCGTGAAGCCAACTTCAGATGGGTGTTAGAGCAACTAAAAGCAACGCTGGAAGAAAAGTGTATAGAGCCCGTTTTATACTAACTGACCGAGACCTCGCTCTGATGAATGCGTCAGAAGAAGTTTTTCCGAGTGCTGTTCGATTACTTTGCAGATGGCATATTTCGGAAAATATTGCTAAACATTGCAAGGCGAGTTTTTCAAATGAAGAGTGGGGTGCTTTTAAGCATGTGTGGTCGGTACTTATTAACTCTGCAACGACGGACATATACGCTTATAATTACGACCGGCTTTATCGCAGATTGGTGTCCAAACATTCAAGTAAGTTTTCTAGTGTTATTCTTAAAATATATGTATATTTACATAAAAATAAGTACATTTTTTTTAAATAGGAGTGCTGATGTACCTCAAAAATAACTGGTTGGACCCCTACAAAGAGAGATTTGTGTCGGCGTGGATAAATAAAAGTTATAACTTCGGTCAGCACACAACGAACCGAGTTGAGAGCCAACATTCGTTGTTGAAAAGTTACCTGAAAGCAACCAATAGGACCCTGGATAGATTTATTCCTTTTATTAATAATATCTTAGTTACCCAGGAAATTGCTATAAAAGAAAGTTTTACCAAAAGCAAAATCATGCTTATGGTGCAGCATAATCATGAAGTGCTTAAATTGCTGCGAGGTAACGTTTCTATTGCGGCTTTGGATATGTTAGTTGGTGAGATTAACAGGATAAATCATCTAATTATATTCAAAGAATCATGTGGCTGCCATCTTTTTACCAGCTGTGGTCTTCCGTGTGCTTGTAAATTAAACAATTACTTTCAAACAGGTGAATGTTCTTTTACGTTTTTTATTTTTTCATGAAAAGTTTTATTATATTTAATTTAATATATTATTTTATAGGTCAATGTATCCCGCTCGATGCCATTGATGTTTTTTGGAGGAAGCTAGATTTTTCACCCGCGTATATTGTACGGGAGGTTCAAGTAGATGTACATAAAGAGATGGTAATGGTGACAAAACATTTACTTGTCCAACCCGAAAATGTGAAAAAATATTTGATTAATTTTTCAAATCTTTCATTAATCCTTCAAAACTGATAAAAAACCTCCTAAAATCCAAACACATACACGGGGTCGTCCAAAAAAAGATAAGCAAAAAGAAACAATATTAGACCCCCCCAGACATAGTTCATATGTTCAACCGAGAGAAAATTTTGAAGGTCCGTCAACATATTCAAGTTCGGTGGTGAAGTCAAAACAAGGGTCTTTGCAGCGCAGTCAATCCATGTCTTCGAAATCAAGAGCCAAAGATGGATTATTTCAATAGAGTTCCAAGTTTTCATATATCCCGGGCGACGAAGATAAAAACAATTTTTTCCGGTTTAACCGCTGGATTCCATCATTCTTTTTCCGTATATTTCAGGTGCGGATGATGTTTTAGCGGACGGCAATTGTGGTTTTCGTGCTATAGCACTCGCACTGGGATATGGTGAAAATCACTGGCGTTTTATTCGTACGGAACTTATATCTGAGTCGGATGAAAACAGACATAGGTACGCTGCGATGTTTCCTGATATAAACGAAATAAGGGCATCATTAAACTGGAACGGCTTAGGTGCGGTTCCCCACAAAAATTGGATGACAGTGCCACCTGCTACAATCCTTATTGCTAACAGGTTTCGAGTGGTTTTAATTTTTATATCTATCGGCAACTCCGCTACTTTTTTCCCGTTCTGGTTATCTCCTCGTGATTTAGTGAACATCATATAATTTCAATTGCTTATGTTCAAGATAGCCATTTTATTAGAATTCGATTAGTGGGTGACTATCCAATGCCTGTTCCGAGCAAATATTGGTATTTGTACAAAACAGAAAACGCTAATGATTGGGAGGCTATATACGGAAGTCGAATTCAAAAATATCTTGAACTAAGGCCCGTAGACCCGGTTGAACATATAAATTTAGTATAGTTTACACATTTATCAATGTTGGACCAAAAGAACCAATAAGCCAAGATCAGGAAAACCTCTAAGTCCCACATGACATCACAACAACTGCTGAAGACCTTCATCAGCAGTTTGACAAAGTCTGAAGAATCAACAGCTGAAGATCAAAGATCTGAAGTACAACAGCTGAAGATCCCAAAGTACTGAAGATAAGTATTGAAGTCTGAAGTACTGATGAATACAAGTACTGAAGACTTCAAGTACTGAAGACAAGCGCTGAAGATCAACAACTGAAGAACTGAAGAACTAAAGATCAACAACTGATGTACAAAGTCTGAAGACAATGACTGAAGACATCAGCTGATGACAACTACTGAAGTCATCAGCTGATGAATCATCTGAAGACCAAAGTCTGAAGACCAAAGTGCTGAAGCTTCAGAGTTTGTCACAACAGCTGAAGAAGTCTTCTTCAGTTGTTGTGATGGTTTTTTCTTCTCAGTAGTTTTATATTTTTCCTTTCAGTAGTTTGTACAACAGCTGAAGAGTTTGTTCTTCAGCTGTTATAGTTCAGTAGTTGTAAACGACTGAAGAGGTTGTTCTTCAGTCGTTGTAGGTTTTCAGCAGTTTCCTTTTTCAGTACTTGTAATAGGTAGAACACATTTTGTAAGAAGATGTCAGCTGTTGGCATCTTCAGTAGTTTAACGTTCTATCAGTAGTTTGTTAATAATCGGTTGATGTGACTGACAAGTCACATCCGCATTCGTCCTTTTTCTTCTATAAAAGGACGATGTGCCAATTGTATTCGGCGCCGAAACGTGTGGAGTTATAGAAAACATCTTTTGCAGAACTTTTCTCTCTCTCTCTATGTTTGTATTTTTACACGCAAAATCTTCTGTGTTCTTGCTGTAATCGCTAATTACTGTGCTAAATCCGCTGCGAATACAATCTGATTGATCAAACTAGAGGCTGAGATCCTGTCAAATGGTATCAGAGCAGGTTAATCATTTATCGATTTCACTATTGATCATTTGAAACTGCTCTTTTGATCTCTACGTTTGATCGAATTAGCAATTTGCAAGAATTAGCTATAGAGAGTGAGATTCTGCTGTTTCTGGCCGTAAACTTGAGGTTCTCTGGTGGTTTCGAGCTACATTTGTTTTGCTTAAACTTGTTTTTGACTAAAATCTGAGATGACGACACCAACGAACGATCCTCACAATACTGGTTCCTCAACCAAGCCTCCGATGCTTGTGAGGAATGAGTATAACATATGGCAACATCGTATGCTTCACCACTTGTCTGTCAACAGCGCTGGTTGTTGGAAGTCAGTGGTGCATGGACCATACAAGCCTATGGTGAGCGTCCCTGAATCAAATGAACAGGTTCCGAAGAAACCTGAACAATATTCGCACGAAGATCTCAAGCTGTTCGAGATTGATGCTAGAGCCCATGGAATTTTAGCCATGGCTATTCCAAATGAGATTTATTCAGGGCTTTTGCATCATGAAACTGCTCATGACCTATGGGTTGCTCTGAAGGAACAATTCGGAGGAACCGATTCGGTCTTAGCAAATACTAGGGAAATCCTCGCCCAACAATATGAGACATTCTCTCATAGGAAGGGTGAGACTCTGACTCAGCAGTTTGAGCGGTTTTCTTGTTTGATCTCTGAGTTGAAGATGGTCAAAAAGAGTACTCTAACAGCCAGATGAACAACAGATTCCTCAGATCACTACCTGAGAGATGGGACACTTATACTATTGTCCTACGCTCCAGTGCAGATCTGGATACTCTATCTCTCACCCAACTTCATGGGAAACTGCTCACATTTGAGAGAGAGATAGAGCAAAAGAGGAAGTTGTCCACCTCTGGCAAGCTCACTGATGATTTTGTCCATGGCAATGCTGCCTTGATAAGTCAGGAGTCTGAATATGCTGCATCAGAGAGTTCTTATGATGAGCATATTGATTTCTCTACCAACTCTGAACAAGCTTTTGTTGGTGTTAGTAGTAGTTCAGGAGGTAGCAGTGAAAATCTGTGCTTTCTGATGGAGGACTTGAAGGGCATTCCAGATGATATCTGGAGGAGATGGATATTTTGAACCAAATGGCAATGATAAATATCAGATCTCAAAAGTTCTAAAAGAGAACTGGCAGGAAATTCCCTGGTCTCTCTGGCAAAACCAAAGTTGGTTTTGACAAGAGCAAGTTGAGGTGTCACAAGTGCCAAAGGCTTGGACACTTTGCTAGAGAGTGTAGATCATCTGGATCTAACTCCTCTGCACCCTTTGTGACTTTTCCAAGCAATAGCTCAGAGCACAGAGGGCAACATTCCTCCAGTTCTGGCCATCCATCACATGCATAGGCATCACCTGCTTATTTTATGCCTCAGGGTCATATGCCATACCCATACCCCTGCTACTATGTGCCTCAGCCCAGTCAAACTCAAGCACCTTCTGCTCAGCCACCACATGCTCTTCCTGAGCCTCAATCTTCCCAATCTCATCATCAAACACAACCTCAACAACACAGCTTCTTCACCCCAGGAGTTGTTGACTGGAGTAGTCTGCCAGACGATCTATCTGGTCAGGAACAACTACTCCAAGGTGCTGGTCAACATGGTGGTGATAATCCATTTGGAAATCTTGCTCTGATGGCCCTTGAGTCTGCTGAGGGGTCATCATCCAATGCTTCATCGCAGGTATCCTCTGAAGCCAAAGCCAAGCTTTGCTCTGAATCATGCATAGCAGCATTTGCTTCTATTAGAGAAGCAAATGTAGCTTTAATAGATAAAAATCTTAAGCTAGAGCACACCATTTCCAAAAGAAAGCTGAATTTGAGGCTGCACTTAATGAGAAAAATGATGAGATTTACAAGCTTAAATGCCAAATAAAAGATGATAAAGCTAGGGAAGATGTACTTCTAGAGAAGTACAGAGACCTCAAGGAAACTCTTGCAACCACCCAAGTAGAGTGTGATCGATGGGTGCAATCATGCAAGTGTTTTGAAATGCTTCTTAGCAAGCAATCAGCTTCCAATGTGAAGTTTGGCATTGGTTATAATCACACTGCTCACCCTACAGATTTTACTTCAAGAGCAGTAGTTGAATCTGATGGAGAGAGCAATAACCAATCCTTCTCATCATGTGACCTACTATCTTCTGATTCAGCATCATCAGAGATAAAAGTCAGCATTAACTCCTACAAAAACCAATCAGCTGATGCTACAACAGCTGATGGTTCAAATGCTGACTGTCACATGATCAAAAGGTTGATAAACTCAGGTGTTGTCTCTAGAAGTACTGAAAGTACTGGAGAGCAAGTGATAACATCTGAAGTTCAAACCTCAACTACTGTCAGCACTAAAGAGAAGAAAACTAACAGTAGAAAAGGTTTGAAGATAGCTAAAGAGGATATCAGTAAAGCAGGCACTACTAGGAAGAAAACTGCTAGTACTGATAGCAAACAGCTGAAGAACAAGTCTTCAGCAGTTTCATCCTCTTCAGCTGATGATCAACATAAGATGAAGAAGAAGCCATGTGAGATATGTGGCTTGTTCAATCATCTTACTGATGATTGCTGGTACAAAAGGGGTTCCAAATCAAACAAAAGGAGAAAATTAAAGAGGACATAAATAAAATGAAGAATGAGTTTGAGACCAAGTTTGTACTAGCAACATCAAAGCCTGAAATCCCTAAGCCCAAAGCTAAATCTAAAAAGAAGGTAGGGGTTACTCAGGCAATAGCTGAGGTTGCTCAAAAGAAGATTATGCAACATAGGAATCCATCATCAGCAAGTCCCAATGTGTCTGAAGAGCTGAAAGCTTTATCACAAAGTCAGACACAACTGGTGATGATGGTTCAGCATCTAATGGGAAGAGTCAACCATTTAGATGCTCCTGTGTTGAAACCACAGAAAAGGAAGTCCAAGCCAAAGGGTTCCTCTTCTGCACCATCTCCTTCACCTCAGGCTGTTACACATAACACACCTGTTAGTGTTGCACCTGCAGTTGAGAACAGACCTAAAACCAAACAGGTTGGGTCTCTAAAACTAACTAACATGTGGTTATGATTGCAGGGTTCTTCAACATGCCAAAGAAGCATCTGGTATGTAGACAGTGGAGGATCTATGCACATGACAGAAAGCAGCTCCCTTCTTAATGACTACTCTCAAGGAAAGAAGGGATTTGTCTCCTTTGGCAATGATGCAAAGGGTTACATCATTGGAAAAGGCTTTGTTTCTAATGGGGAAATAAGATTTGATGATGTTAACCATGTGGAGAATCTCAAGTACAACCTCTTGAGTGTCAGTCAAATGTGTGATAGAGGCCATGTTGCCCTTTTCACAAGCCAGAACTGTCGGATTTTGTCATCCAATGTTCTAAATTTGATTGATAAGGTGTTGGATGAATACACTCTCCTGAAGGCCAACAGGACAGGAAGAGTGTATGCCTTAGATCTTTCCAAAAAGATAGATCTAAAAGGCCATCCTTGCCTATTCTCCAAGGCCTCTCCTCAAGAGTCTACTCTATGGCATAGAAGGCTGGGGCATGATAATTTCAAGAACATGAATCAGCTGATAAGCCATGGTTTAGTAAGAGGATTGCCTTTGAAGGAGTTCAAGTGTGAAGATAACTGCACTGCTTGCTTAAAAGGAAAACAACACAATGTTTCATTCCCTTCAATAGAAGAACCAAAGTCCACTGCCTGCCTACAGCTCCTGCACATGGATCTCTTTGGTCCTGTCAGAGTGATGAGCATGGCAAAGAAGAAATACTTCCTGGTAATTGTGGATGATTATTCCAGGTTTGTATGGACTTTCTTCTTGCACTCCAAGGATGAAGTAGCCAAGGCTATCATGAACTTTGTGTTATTTGTAGAAAAGCAGCATTCCCTGCAGGTCAAGTGTGTGAGGAGTGACAATGGAACAGAGTTTAGAAACCACACACTTGATGACTTCTACCTGTCCAAGGGAATTAAATGGCAGTTTAGTATTCCTAGAACTCCTGAGCAGAATGGAGTGGTTGAGAGAAAGAACAGGACTCTCATTGAAGCTGCAAGGTCAATGTTGGCTGATTCAGGGCTGCCACTGACCTTTTGGGCTGAAGCTGTCAATACAACTTGCTATGTACAGAATAGAGCTTTAGTGAATAAGAGGATGATGAAGACTCCTTATGAAGTTCTTCATCATTTGGCCCCTCTGATTTCATTCTTTAGAGCCTTTGGGTGTCCATGTTTCATTCCAATACTAGCAACCCACTCCAGAAGTTTACTAGTAAGGTGGATGCAGGGTATTTTGTTGGTTATTCATCAACTTGCAAGGCATACAGAGTCTTCAACTGTAGGACAAAGGTGGTTGAAGAAACTCTGCATGTTAAGTTTAATGAATCTCCAAAGGACAAGATTCCACAAAACCCTGTGGAGTTGTTTGATTTGGACATACTGCAATATGCTCCTTATCAACCTCCAGCTATTGAGCCTGTCAACAGTTCTCCACCTGGTGGTACCGATGATGATGTAGTCAGTACTCACCTATTCAGGTTTAGTGATAACCTGCCTGAGTCCACTAAACCTGATGCTCCTGTAGCCTCAGCAGCTCCATCCACAACAAATGCTGATGAGATTTCTGCTTGCTCTACTTCATTTGAGCTGCCATCTTCTACATGGTTTCAGGAATCTCCATCACCATCTGTTGCTGCTGATGGGTCTACAAACACTTGCACAGATATTATAGTCTATCAAGAGCTGAAGAATCACCCCACATCTCAAATCATTGGTGATATCAATGCTGGAGTTTAAACCAGGAATCAATTGTCCAACTTCTGCTTCTATGCTCTCTTCATCAGTCAGCAAGAGCCAAAGAACTATCATGTTGCTTTAAGAGACAATGGATGGGTGGAAGCTATGCAGCTTGAGCTTCTTCAGTTCAAGAAACAGCAAGTATGGGAGCTTGTTCCATTACCCCAAGGTAAGTGTGCCATAGGCACCAAATGGGTATTTAGGAACAAAACAGATGAGAAGGGCCAAATAGTTAAGAACAAGGCCAGGCTGGTTGTTCAGGGGTTTGCACAAGAGGAAGGCATCAATTATGATGAGACCTTTGCCCCTGTGGCCAGACTGGAAGCAATCAGACTGTTCTTAGCTTATGCTGCCTTTCACAGTCTTAAGGTCTATCAAATGGATGTCAAAAGTGCCTTCTTATATGGTAAAATAAAAGAAGAAGTTTATGTGTGTCAACCACCAGGCTTTGAGGACAATAAACATCCTGATTGGGTGTACAAGCTTGATAAGGCTCTTTATAGGCTGAAGCAAGCTCCTAGAGCCTGGTATGAGACACTATCAACTTTTCTTCTACAGAATAAGTTCACTAGAGGCACCATTGACAAAACCTTATTCATCAAGACTGTGGGACAACATAAGCTGCTTGTTCAAATTTATGTAGATGACATCATCTTTGCATCCTCTGATCTAAAGTTGTGTGATGAATTTACAATGCTCATGAAGCAAAAGTTTGAAATGAGTGCTATGGGGGAATTACAGTTCTTTCTAAGTTTACAAATCAAACAAAGGGATGATGGAATCTTCATCCATCAGTCCAAATACACAAAGGAGTTGTTGAATAAGTTTGATTTACAAACCTGTAAGCCCTGTTCTACTCCCATGAGCAGTATCACACAACTAGATGTAGATCAGAAAGGTAAAGCGGTTGATGAAACCCTTTACAGATGTATGATTGGGTCCTTGATGTACCTTACAGCTTCTAGACCAGACATCATGTTTGCAACATGTGCCTGTGCTAGATTTCAGGCTGCACCTAAAGAATCCCATTTGATTGCAGTCAAAAGGATCTTTAGATATCTGCAAGGTACCCAATCACTAGGTCTTTGGTATTCAACTGGGCATTCTTGCAAATTAGTTGCTTTCTCTGATAGTGACTATGCAGGATGCAAAGTCACCAGAAAATCCACTTCTGGTGGTTGCCAATTCCTAGGCAATTGTTTAGTTTCTTGGCAGAGTAAGAAACAAACATCCATTGCTACATCCACTACTGAAGCTGAGTACATTGCTGCTGCAAGTTGTATATCTCAGATACTCTGGCTTCAGAACCAACTCTTGGATTATGGCATTACAGAGACTAAGACTCCATTATTAATGGATAGTGCTTCAGCTCTTTGCATTGTTAAAAATCCAGTCCAGCACTCTAGGACCAAACATATAGAGATCAGACATCATTTTATTCGGATTGCTATGAAAAAGGTCTGATTGATCCTAAGTTTGTGCCTAGTGCTGATGAGCTTGCAGACATATTTACTAAGCCTTTAGATAGTGCCACATTCCAGAATTTGGTACTAAGGCTTGGTATGCTGCAGCTAGAATAATTTGACCAATGCTGATGCTCTCACTTCACAAGTACTGATGAGCATTAGTATGCAAAGGTCAAATATAAGTACTGATGAGTAATTTAGTCTTCAGCACATTCACAACTACTGAAGATTAAAATGCTTCAAAGTACTGATGTACATTATTTGTTGAAAACAACTGATGTAGTGAGGTGGATTACAACTACTGATGTATTATTTTCAAACAAATAAGTACTGAAGAACAAATTTTGTTCACAAGTACTGATGTGTAATCTTACAAGTACTAAATACAAAATTTGTTCACCAGCTCTGAAGAGTATTTCATCAGCACTTGTGAACATCTGATCACAAGAGCTGAAGGCATAAATATTCACAAGAGCTGAAGGGTCAATGAAACATCTGAAAGTCAGCTAAAGAGCTGATGAGTAAATGTGGAGGTCAGCATGAAACAACTGATTTGACGGAAACAGCTGATGAGTAATTTTACTCTTCAGCTGATGCCAACAGCTGCTGTTTCATACCCAAACAACTGAAGGACAACACCATGTCTTCAGTAGTTTCACAACTACTGAAGACTAACACCAAGTCCTCAGTTGTTTACAACAACTGAAGCAATACCATGTCTTCAGTAGTTCACAACTACTGATGTCAGTAGTTCACAACTACTGAAGGCTAACACCAAGTCTTCAGTTGTTACAACGTCTGAAGATGAAAACTAGGTCTTCAGTAGTTTATAACTACTGAAGACTGACCACAAGTCTTCAGCCGTTTCCAACATCTGAAGGACAAAAACAAGGTTTCAGTAGTTTCAACTACTGAAGACCAACACCAAGTCCTCAGATGTTACAACCACTGAAGGTTAAAACCACATCATCAGTACTTTCAACAACTGATGATCAAAACTTCAGTAGTTTTCTTTCAGCCTTTGTCATACCCTATAAATACCCAACGTTCAGAGCTTTTAATTCTCACTTGACCTAACTTTTCAAAAACCTCTGAACTTCCCATACACCATTAATGGCGGCCATGCAACTCAAACCTCGACACAACTGTGTCGCACATCTCACTAAATCGCCATTTTGGGCCAAATTTCACAATGTCGTTGATCTCATGTACGAATCTCCATACCAAACGGCTTTTCTTCTAAACCCCACCATTTATACCGACTCCCTATCGGAGTTCTGGACCAATATCACCGTCCAAACAGGAGAGAATGATGGCGAGGTCTCTCTCCGGTCCTTCGTAAACAACCACTCAGTGGTTATCACTCCAGCTACTATTCGACAAACCCTAAAGCTGGAGGATGCCACCTTCCCACCTCTCACCCCAAAGGCGCCCTCGATCTATCTTTCACAGCCAATGACTATCAGGGTGACCTATCTGCCTCCACCTTGTTGAAGAAACACTTCCCAGATCCCCAACGTCTTATCTTCCACATGGTGAATGTGTGTCTGGCCCCCAAAACATCTTCATGGGACCAGATGTCCACAAGGTGGCAACAGGTATTATATTCTATCTTTGAGAAACAACCACTTAATTTTACAGATATCATATTTTTGGAACTCAAAGATATGGCCACAAAACCCATTTCTAACCATTGGATCTTGTATCCTCGGTTCATAATGGCCATCATCGAGAGCCAGCTTAGTGCTGAGGGACTTGTTGGCACTGGGGTCCCTGCCATGGCTGTTCTAGCTGAGGTATACTCCAGGCACAACACTGACCAATCACTCAAACAGGCTGCCAAGCTGCGAAAAACCCACGCAGCTGGAACCCACAGCCTCCACCTCCAAATCCAAAGTCCCCACCAAGCCAAAAACCAAAAAGAAGCCAACAAAGGCTACTCAGGGAAATGAGTCCCCTGAGGATGCCCCTGCAACACAAAGGCAGGAAGTGGCTGCTGATCAGATTCTCCCAGCAGTCACCACGACTCCACCCACCACAACCGCACAGGCTTCCTCTCAACAGGAGCCTGATGCAACCACTTCTGGGGCAACTACAAATCTGGAATCTATCTCACTTGAGAAGATTGCCATTGAAATGCACATTCCTCCCCATGTGCAATCTGCTTCAAGCCCATCACCCACTGAAACCGCCCCACAAAGCCCTACACTCATAACGCCAAAGTGTTGACTCACCTGAACACTCCACCCTCTCCCCAGAAACCAATCACAACTGGGGAAACTCCAACCGAAGAGAGGGTGGACACAAGTGTTGGTGAGAGCCCCCAACACAGAGAATCACATGTCCAATCTCCCAGTGTGGCTAGGTAGATAGAATATTCTGGTGAGGCTGCTACTTCCTCTGCATCAACATCTGAGCAGGGAGAAGCTGGTAACATCAATAAGACCTCACCAGAGGCAACTGCCGATGATGGATCCAATCCGGAGGCTGGAAGTCCCCAGTACCAAGACCAAGGGGCACATGCAATATCTGAGCCACACTCAGTGCATGTACATCCTGACCCTGTCAGGAGGTCAGGTGATTCAGTGCAAACTGATGATGACCTGTGCTTCTTCTATGATGTAGTTGCACAAAACACTATCTTAGAGGATGAGGTAAGCAGACTCAAAGAGCTGCTTGCCAAAATGTCTCAGGATAGAAGTCCATCTGCCACCATTGACCCACAGATGGCACCTTCACCCGAAGGTCTCATATACACTCAACCACTCCCACAATCTCGGCCACCTGCCCCTGCTTCTGGCACTAGTTCTCAGGAACAGAACCCTCCTGAGCAGCTAGATGCTATCTTCTAGAAATCCCTGCCTCTCATCACACCTATAATCACAGAAATTGTGATGAAAACCATTGATGAGAGGCTTCCCACTCATATACAACCCATGGTGGAGGTTGCTGTTGCCAAAGCGCTTGCTGATAGTCAAACCCCAACCAATGCACCCAAAAAGGGGGAGACATTAGTGCAAGCTAAGAGGAAGAGGGTAGAGGAAGAGAAAGAAGTAGGGAAAGAGGTGGAAACTGAGAGGGTGTTGGTAGAGGAGACAGAGAGGGTGAAGGAGAAGGAGAAGGTAAGGGAGGAGAGAGCTGAAATAGAAGTGGCTGAAATCCAAAAGGATTTCAGTGTCACTTATCAAAATAAGAGGGGAAGAAGGAGGGAGAGAAGGTAGAGAAGGGGGATGCTGATCTACCAGCCCTTGTCAAGGAGGCTGATGCTGAGCATAGCCGATCAATGGACTCTGTCATTGATCAGCTGTTCAGGCAAGGCTTTGAAAGGACACTGCCATGCTAGATCAGGAGATTAGGAATATGGAGAGAAAAGAGATAGAATACCGATGGACTACTTATAGCCAAGAGGAAAGAAAGAGACTTGAGGCTATGAGTAGGTTATTTCGAAGTATATGGGTAGGCCAGTCCTTGATGTCAAGGCATGGACCAGGGACAGAATCTTGGCTATAGCCACCAAGATCTTTCGGCTGGTGATTTCACAAAAGGGCTGGTCGCTGAAGCCCTTTCTGAAGCCGGTGCTGGGAACAAGACCTGCTAGTAAAACAAACCAAACCTACCCTCATCTCTAAGTTACTAGCAAGGCCTGCCAACATTCCCACACCAACAACCCAAACACAACCCACAAAACCAACCCCTTTACCATCAAAACCCCAGCCAATGATCCACCCTTGCAGAAGAAAAGAAGGGTGTTGAGGCTGCAAGAAGAAGAAGAAGAGGAGGATGAGGAGGATAGACTGCCTCTTTCTGCAGTCATCCCTCTACCTAAAGCCAAACCTAAAACCATCACTCCTACCTCACAGATGGATGCTGTGAGGGTTAAGATAGAAGAAGAGGAGCAGCAGAGATTACATGATGAAAAGATGCTGAAAAGCATTGATCAAGCTTATGCTGCTTCTACTTCTATATGAATATGAAGAAGGAAGCTCTGAGACTCTTCACTCTCAAACAAACTTTCCAATATGATAAAGAGAGAGTGGGGACTTGGCCTGATCCTAGGGTGGCTCACAGGATCACTAAGAAAGACATTCCTGTGAGATACAAGAGCCAGATGAAGAGGATTGTAGATGAAGTGATCACAGTGGCTCTTGTAATAACACCCTGGGAAATTGTGGAAGAGTTCGAGAAGGCCTATAGAGCTAACCAATCACCCCACACGATGTTGGAGAATAGGGTGGTTAGGAAAGGGTTAGTCTATAAGAGGCTTGAGAACTTCCACAAAGATGAGCTCAACTTGTTGCTAGAAGGCAGACACCCAGATGAATTCGCCTATAGACAAGTTACAACAGTTGAGCTCAAGAATGGCAAACAGGCCAAGTTTGTCTCAGAGCTGTACAGCCGTGAAGGATTATTCGAAGGTGCGGCTGAGGACCTATCCAAAGAAGAACAAATCACATTCCTCAGAGCCTACACCAGAGAATCCTATAGGCTCGTACGGGGGAGGTAAGTCTCATGGATGGGACAACAGCCCTGTGTCCAGTTCCCCAAGACAGGGCTCCCATCCATACTTAGCCAAACAAATATCAGAGACTTTCTCCCAGGCCAGTGCTTATCAGGGTCAACTTCTGATCTGATCCAGAAGGAAATAGACCAATATTTCTGCCAACAATAAGTGGGACAATAAATAACTTAGAGGTTTTGGCTGCATTGGTTCAGGGGGAGTTTGTTGGACCAAAAGAACCAATGAGCCAAGATCAGGAAAACCTCTAAGTCCCACATGACATCACAACAACTGCTGAAGACCTTCATCAGCAGTTTGACAAAGTCTGAAGAATCAACAGCTGAAGATCAAAGATTTGAAGTACAACAGCTGAAGATCCCAAAGTACTGAAGATAAGTACTGAAGTCTGAAGTACTGATGAATACAAGTACTGAAGACTTCAAGTACTGAAGACAAGTGCTGAAGATCAACAACTGAAGAACTGAAGAACTTAAGATCAACAACTGATGTACAAAGTCTGAAGACAGTGACTGAAGACATCAGCTGATGACAACTACTGAAGTCATCAGCTGATGAATCATCTGAAGACCAAAGTCTGAAGACCAAAGTGCTGAAGCTTCAGAGTTTTTCACAACAGCTGAAGAAGTCTTCTTCAGTTGTTGTGATGGTTTTTCTTCTCAGTAGTTTTATGTTTTTCCTTTCAGTAGTTTGTACAACAGCTGAAGAGTTTGTTCTTCAGCTGTTATAGTTCAGTAGTTGTAAACGACTTAAGAGGTTGTTCTTCAGTCGTTGTAGGTTTTCAGCAGTTTCCTTTTTCAGTACTTGTAATAGGTAGAACACATTTTGTAAGAAGATGTCAGCTGTTGACATCTTCAGTAGTTTAACGTTCTATCAGTAGTTTGTTAATAATCGGTTGATGTGACTAACAAGTCACATCAGCACTCGTCCTTTTTCTTCTATAAAGGACGATGTGCCAATTGTATTCGGCGCCGAAACGTGTGGAGTTATAGAAAACATCTTTTGCAGAACTTTTCTCTCTCTCTCTCTATGTTTGTACTTTTACATGCAAAATCTTCTGTGTTCTTGCTGTAATCGCTAATTACTGTGCTAAATCCGCTGCGAATATGTAACATCCCGTATTTTTATAAAACGATTAAGTTTAATACGTTACTAATTCCAATAATTACAAAAATTATAATAATATAATAATAACAATGATTTATAAAAAAAATGTATAAAATTTAATTTATAAGTTCAGGGGTGCTTGTGTCATTTTTAAAATTTGTTTTAAAAGCTTACACATGAAATAAAAACTTAGGAAACCGCAAGGACCGTTTATGTAAATATGTTTAAAAACTGCTTTTTCTTCTCCCGATCTCCGGTACCGGATTCCGGCCACCGGTCGCGGCTCCGCGAGGCTACTCACCCAAATTAACGTGGATTTTGCTCAATCAATTGCTCCCGACAACATCATGTGCAAGATTCGAACTCTATGCCTTAATTCAATTGAAAAACCGGAGTGCGATTGATCCAACCGAACCACATGCAACTTTCGGCTGCTTTACAGCTCTTAGATCGCACTACACCTCACAATAATTCGATTAATTAATCCAAACGAACGTCTATAAATTCCTAAGCTAATGGTACTTCGAATTGTATCTGAATCAATAAAAAACACAGTGTTCGATCACCATCCTCATCCGCGACCTGCGATTGATCGAACACCCCTGTTCGAGTCTTATAAACCCAAATTGATAGAGGGCTATTGGTTTTTGACATCATTCAAATCTATCTGTACAAGTAATTTGATTTCCATCAACGTTTGATCAACATTCGATTGCGAGTTACATCGTGGCTTGTTCTTGATTGTTCTTAGCATCAAATCAAACCGAAACAGGTAATTAAACACGCCAATCTACTCGTATTATCATGGGGAACAAAAGCCCCATGAAATTATACATTAACAGTATCGAAATCGAATTCAATTTGATCGAATTCGAATTAGGGTTCGGTCGAATTGGGGGGGGAAGGGTTTAGTTTGCTTAAAAGAATTTGGAATCCAATATTGTCGCGGTCAAGGCCTTTGGTTCACTGGTCCCTGCGCTCTATGTCCAACAGAAGGTCCCGGGATCGAACCCGGGCACCTTCAATTATTTTTTAAAGCTTTTTAAGCTCCTAAAAATTATGGAAAATCCTTAAAAATTATAAAAATAATTTTTATAAACTTTCCTTATTTAAAATACTACATAAATATTTTCTGTAAATTTATTTCATTTAAAAACCTTAATAATCCTTATAAATAATATATATAAATCATATAAATAACTACTTTATAAAAATAAACATTAATTGTGTTTAAATATGAAATAATCACGGGAATCATAGAAATTACACAACATGTAATTCCCAAATTGTTTACGAATATAATTATATGTTATTCTTATAAAATATATTTTAAATTAATTAAACTAAATATATAAATCATCAAATTTATAAACCCACTCAAATATATATAACTGATTATGGACGTCAAACCGAACCGACTCGAATTCAATCAAACATATCAATTCGCGCTGAACATGTTTAAAGGCTTAATTATAATCATTAAGAGGTATTGATCGTTGTGTATTGCTATTCTGTGAAGTCTTTGTGCATTACATCAATTCAAGTGAGTTTCGTGGCCCTTTTATGTTTATACAAGTTTTTAATTTTCAACCAATGGGGAAAAAGTATGCTCACCCGTTTTCAATGTTGTACTACTTATTCTATACTTGGAATCAATGTGATACTGTTTTGCATGCATACATGGTGTTATTCTATGGATTCTTACAACCATTAATTCCGGGTTTGGAACCAACGGATAGGTATTGGTAGTACTACTGGGTTGACACCCCCACCCTTCGACGATTGGTTAACTTGCGAGTTACCAACACAGCTGCCAGCAATCCGGCCAAGGGTGAATATATTCCGTCGAATTATATGCATAACGTCATTAGGGTTTGGTTGTCTAAAACACATGTTATGTGATTTGTGCTTGCAGTATGATTCCACATCAAATCTACACAGCCTCAATTACATGTTTTCAATTTAAACCTGCGGAACTCACCAACATTATGTGTTGACATTTTGAGCATATCTTTTCAGGTGAACATAATCAAAGAGGATAGCTAGAGTTGATGCCTTAGCCGAGACCCTCAGGATTCAATAAGCGTTGCATTAGTCATGTATAACATATGTTTCATTTGTGAACTCTGTGTAATTTGGATTTGGATTAATAAGACTAAGATAGTCGTGGAACTGACTAACCACGACACAAGTCACCATTGTGTGTGGGCGACGTCATGACACGAGAGTTTGCATGTATTATATCTCTGTATTTATACCAAGTGTTATGACGATCCCGTCCGTCGCATCCTCGTGTTTCCGCTCTAAGCGAGGGTGTGACAGATTGGTATCAGAGCCTTGGTTATAGAGATTTAGGTGGAGAATTCGACCTAGACTATAACCTAAGAACCTTCATATAGAATGCATGCTAGGGACTGCGTGCATTTGATTTTACCTAAATGTTCTTCATGATTGTGTGACACATAGACACCTGTATTCTGGATCTCCTGGCAAAAGGCCTTCGGGCTAAGGCAAGCGTATTCGTATAAATCTCATTGTGAGACCGTTACGCTACCTGGGGATTTCTGGGATGAGTGATAAACTAGGTCAATACACAAATCTACAAGGCAAATGGGTCAAGTATATTAAGTCTATGAACTTAATGTACAAGTATATTCCTATATACCTAATATATACAAGTATGTTCCTACATACTTGATTTATACATATACACGTGTTATTGAACATCCCGAGGAAGACATTATTACTCTCAGTCTTTCTCCTAGGATACAAAACCACTGAACTATAACAACTGAGACAACTTCTTGAGCACTTTGATACTAGAACTTTACACTTGTATACGTACAACATCATTAGGGAACCTCGGTGATCACGCGTAGCGTCGATCTCGGATATTGAACCCGACCCTATTAGTTATGACAGAAATCCTATGCAGTTACCATTAAACATATTGTGCTTATGTGCTTATTGCTATTACATACTATTATTGGAATACCGGCTCATGGACATGAGGACATTACATTATTGTGCTTGATGAATCTATATAATACTATGATGTTAACTTGGGGTAAGTGAAGCTAAGGGTGATCATGCAAGGTAGATCACCATTACGGGTGCACACGTAATTGCAATCCGCCATGCATGAGAATTCGGCTAATTACCATGAGGTAACGATCATGAGTATCACACATTTCTATTCTATACCTAGGGTGCTAGGGTCATAATTCTAGTAAGTCCTTGTTGAAGGCAATCAAACATTATAAGTCCTTGTTGAAGGCAATCAAACAATATAAGTCCTTGTTGAAGGCAATCAAACATTATCAACATTTACTCAAGTCCTGTCCTACTTAGAGCCTTCATAGTATTTCCAATCATAATTTGACCTTATGAGACATTCTCCACTTAGTGTTTCAATAACTACTGATTAATGCTAGAATGAAAGTGGAATACATAAATGTAGAGGAGTAATGATACTCTCTACACTACAATAGTTATTCTTTAAGATTATGCTAAGGATAAACGGATGTCACGTAACTGGTTTAGGCATCGTTCTAGGCATGCCACGGATGTGGTGGGAACGCTGCGGGGAACCCTAATATAAGCATCCTGGGTATACAAGAATGTGTTTAAACTGGGCTACGTGATGATCCCGATTGACTGAGGCATGGATTGGTTTGGTTGTAAACTATACGTATACGCTTTGTGGATCTTGCTACGTCACATTAAATTATTTACACTTTGGGAATGTTTTCTTTACAGTCATCAATTCCCGTTGGAACCGATGTATAGGTTATCTGTAGCCATTCATATACTGGTAAAAACCGCCTAAACATAAGTTGCGGTAGCTCACATCAAACTATATTACGTTAATCTTTGGAATGATGCTAAGGAAAATTAAGATGTTATGTAACTAGTTTAAGTATTATTCAAGGTATATCGTGGATGTGGTGGGAACGCTGCGGGGAACCCTATATATATAAACATCACCGGTATACTAAGAATGTGCTTAAACTAGGCTACGTAATGATCTTGATGGACGAAGCATGGGTTATTGGAACTTGATGAGTAGAAACCATATGTGATTCTTTTATACTTTGATTCCTATCAAAGCACACACAAATCTTAAATCATAGTCAAGGCATTGTGTGTTTAAATCAAACAATTTTCAAAATGAGCTTTGGATCGTTATTCGTGGTTTTCAAAATCAGTCAGAGTCTGTACCTCACCACCCAATACATGCAAGGTTGGAAGAGTGGGATTAGTATCTGCTTATCGGAACGCATGTCTTCAACAAAGTGGTGGTTGACTTAATGCTGTGATTAGTCGACGTACTCGCTTTGATTTACAAATCAAACGATTACACTCGGAACATCTCATTGTCATTATGCCAAATCCCTGATTGTCATTTTCATGCTGTATAACTCATATTACCTCAAATCTCATAAAAATATCTTAATGATATTTCAGGATGTCTTCTATCAGCCCTTCTATTACTACTTTTGAAAACGAATCGAAGCCTGAAAAGATTCTCTTAGCATATCTAGTGCAAACATCTTCTAATACAAAATCTAACCTTGAGGAGGTAATATTTGATGCACCAGACTCGTTCGAAGAGGAAGAAACCATAGACCCTGTTGTGCTCACTCTACCTGCTGTCGCCACTGCACCAATTAATCTGTGGAGCCTAACCCTGCTGCACCTATAGTTCCCATAGCATCTACAGTTGCAAGGTATGCCCCTAAGGCAAGACCCAACAAGTGAACAATGGAGGAGCCGTGAGACGAACGGCTCGAATTAGAGGATTCCCGGAAACCGGATTAGGATCTGGCCGCCCGCCGACGAGACCAACTTAAGGGGCAACTATCCCTACCTACCCCGAGTCTCTCTAGCTCCTCCAGCAGTGATGACGACCAGGACTGACGTCACACGGGCACTGATGGAGAAATAACGACTGGAAAAAGTCATCACTAGTTACTTCGTGCTTATGTTCAGACCCCTCTAGACTATGAGTATTTGCTTATTTGGGGTGTTACTTGGGTATTTGAACGTGCTTGAACCTTAGGATTTATAATGATGAAATGTATATTATTATTTTTGCCTTGTCGTTGAGGTATTATCCTGAGAAGTCATATATTCCCTTCGATTGTGAATCGATTATTCACATCTCATTGTGATGTCGAATCATTTCTTGCCCTTGACTTCGCCTTTTGATTTAAATTATTCAAGATTTGAACACCATTCTCAAACTTTGATCTTAAGCTTTTTAGCATGATCTTTCCTTGTACACTGATAAAACTAGAAAGTTTCCGAATTCCTAATTGACATTAATTTTCCTTCGTCGTTAAGCCAAACTTCATACTGCTTGCACCGTAGGAAATGCAAGAGTTTGCAAGTCAACCTATGACTAAGAACACTCGTATCTCCTAAATGATTCTATCTCATCAAAGCAGGGGAGATTCCCTTACTTTGATGAATCTCTATTTCGATAAATGGTTTCCCATTGGGTTGTTTTGTGAAATTTCATCCTCTGGATTATGGTGACTTCCTTATCTTGAGGATTGACTTCAATTATTCTCATTGGAACTTACATTTCACAAATGACATGATCTCACTAAAATAGGATCGAAACCCGTATTTTGGTGACAAATGTCAACCTTCGGTTATTTCTTGTTATTAGCAAGCTAGGCATGAATTCCATACATTGATGACTAATCTCAATTCTTGGTCATCAACTTACCATGGTTAATCAAGTGACAAGAAGCATGAAGTAACTTGAAGGGCGAACCAATGTTGGTGATTCGACCTATCAAGCCAAAGCATGATCTCTGAACCTGAAAGGAGACCCGATCGTATTAAGTTGATTTTGATTCCAAGTTTGGAGCACTTAAAATTCTTAAATCGATTCCCTCCCTTTATCCACATATTTTGACCTAGCTATATGGAAACATTTATTCCTTATCTATCGATTTCATTTTGAAGTTATCATCAAAAACGTGATTGTGCGATGGTAGTCTTCCTAAACAATCCCTCTGCTGAAGATATTATCAACTTATGAACGTGACTTTCTAGTCATGTAAATGTTCTCAGCTGAACTCATGGTTTGTTGAACTGCGTATGTAAACTTACTTAGATATTGCTACCTTGCAAAACATGTTTACAAATACTTTTCCTATTGTTTGCATCACTTCTAGATTCGCTTTTGAAACCTTAACCTTGAAAATCATTAAAATTCTATCTTGGATTTGAACAACAAGACTTTAAAAGAGAAGTTCTGGAGAGAGTTACCAGCAAAGAGAGGAATTACTTTGAGACTGAGTTATTTGGAGCCAAAACATTCTTAATATATGTTGAACCCGTGTTCAGCAAAGATGGGGAGGAATTGGTATTAATTACATGGGCATGGAAATCACTGATCAGGTGAAAAAGAGAGAAAAGATGGCAAAACTAAGGGAAGAAATAGCTGTGCAGAAGGCCAAGGAGACAGAACTTAATAAAACTGTTCATATTACGGAGGAAACGATGAGAGCAAAACAAATGCTAGCAACCATGTCACACGAGATAAGATCTCCATTATTAGGGGTCGTTAGCATAGCAGAAATTCTATCAACAACAAAACTTGATAAAGATCAGAAACAACTTTTGAGAGTCATGTTGTCTTCTGGTGATCTAGTCCTTCAACTTATTAGTGACATCCTCGACTTTTACAAAGTTGAGTCAGGAGTTCTGAGGTTGGAGGCCACAAAATTTAGGCCAAGAAGAGGTGATGTCCCAGTGGAGGTTATTGGTGATGATTTACGGATTAGACGAATCCTCACACACTTGATTAGCAATGCTATCAAGTTTACCCATCAAGGAAAGGCTCAGAGTAATCTTTACGTAATAGCAAACCCATTATCTCACAACGTCGAGAAATTAACCTGCATCTATTTCAAATATTCGTATACCGTGGTATGACGTTAAAACATCAATCGTTATTCTGAATGATTGATTCATTTGCTGTTTTAATAAAATTCTTAACCATCATTGTGAACCCATTCCAAGATCTTCGCACAGCGTATTATTCTTAGACCGATGGTTGGTCAAAGGAGAAATACATATTCACAAGATATGCGTTAAGGTCGTTTCATATGGTGACGTTTGGGATTCTTAAATTCCAACGGATAACCTTTCTTATCATTGCTGGTCTTTTAATGATTTCTAGACTTCACCTTATCACGAAATTATATTCTGGAAGTTGTGATTATAAGTCTAAAATACCATGGTAACTCGTCATCGTGTTCTAAGTTCCATATGCCAAATCTCAAAGAGAGTCTCGCGATTCTCTGGAAGAGTTCAAATTGGCATACATTATGTCAAGAATCTTGTAAAAGATTCTATACAAAACGAAACAAAGCCAGATACCTATTGTCAAAGTCCGCTGAAATCTAAACGTGGCCAGAGTTCACCTGGGAACGTGAGGACCAAGTGAAATCCAAGTACTCATATCTTTCGTTTCAGTCTCCTCGTGATTAAAATTTCGGGACGAAATTTCCTAAATCAGGGGAGACTGTAACATCCCGTATTTTTATAAAACGATTAAGTTTAATACGTTACTAATTCCAATAATTACAAAAATTATAATAATAATAATAATAACAATGATTTATAAAAAAAATATATAAAAATTTAATTTATAAGTTCAGGGGTGCTTGTGTCATTTTAAATTTGTTTTAAAAGCTTACACATGAAATAACAAACTTAGGAAACCGCAAGGACCGTTTATGTAAATATGTTTTAAAAACTGCTTTTTCTCTCTCCCGATCTCCGGTACCGGATTCCGGCCACCGGCCGCGGCTCCGGCGAGGCTACTACACCCAAATTAACGTGGATTTTGCTCAATCAATTGCTCCTGACAACATCATGTGCAAGATTCGAACTCTATGCCTCAATTCAATTGAAAAACCGGAGTGCGATTGATCCAACCGAACCACATGCAACTTTCGGCTGCTTTACAGCTCTTAGATCGCACTACACCTCACAATAATTCGATTAAATTAATCCAAACGAACGTCTATAAAATTCCTAAGCTAATGGTACTTCGAATTGTATCTGAATCAATAAAAAACACAGTGTTCGATCACCATCCTCATCCGCGACCTGCGATTGATCGAACACCCCTGTTCGAGCTTATAAACCCAAATTGATAGAGGGCTATGGTTTTTGACATCATTCAAATCTATCTGTACAAGTAATTTGATTTCCATCAACGTTTGATCAACATTCGATTGCGAGTTACATCGTGGCTTGTTCTTGATTGTTCTTAGCATCAAATCAAACCGAAACAAGTAGTTAAACACACCAATCTACTCGTTTTATCATGGGAACAAAAGCCCCATGAAATTATACATTAACAGTATCGAAATCGAATTCAATTGATCGAATTCGAATTAGGGTTTCGGTCGAATTGGGGGGGGGAGGGGTTTAGTCTGATTAAAAGAATTTGGAATCCAATATTGTCACGGTCAAGGCCTTTGGTTCACTGGTCCCTGCGCTCTATGTCCAACAGAAGGTCCCGGGTTCGAACCCGGGCACCTGCAATTATTTTTTTAAAGCTTTTTAAGCTCCAAAAAATTATGGAAAAATCCTTAAAAATTATAAAAAATAATTTTTATAAACTTTCCTTATTTAAAATACTACATAAATATTTTTTGTAAATTTATTTCATTTAAAAACCTTAATAATCCTTATAAAATAATATATATAAATCATATAAATAACTACTTTTATAAAAATAAACATTTAATTGTGTTTAAATATGAAATAATCACGGGAATCATAGAAATTACACAACATGTAATTTCACAAATTGTTTACGAATATAATTATAAGTTATTTCTTATAAAATATATTTTAAATTAATTAAACTTAAATATATAAATCATCAAATTTATAAACCCACTCAAATATATATAACTGATTGTGGACGTCAAACCGAACCGACTCGAATTCAATCAAACATATCAATTCGCGCTGAACATGTTTAAAGGCTTAGTTATAATCATTAATAGGTATTGATCGTGTTTGATCGTGTATTGCTATTCTGTGAAGTCTTTGTGCATTACATCAATTCAAGTGAGTTTCGTGGCCCCTTTTTATATTTATACAAGTTTTTAATGTTTTCAACCAATGGGGGAAAAGTATGCTCACCCGTTTTCAATGCTGTACATTCGATATTATATACTTGGAATCAACGTGATACTGTTTTGCATGCATACATGGTGTTATTCTATGGATTCTTACAACCATTAATTCCGGGTTTGGAACCAACGGATAGGTATTGGTAGTACTACTGGGTTGACACCCCCACCCTTCGACGATTGGTTAACTTGCGAGTTACCAACACAACTGCCAGCAATCCGGCCAAGGGTGAATATATTCCGTCGAATTTATATGCATAACGTCATTAGGGTTTGGTTGTCTAAAACACATGTTATGTGATTTGTGCTTGCAGTATGATTCCACATCAAAATCTACACAGCATCAATTACATGTTTTCAATTTAAACCTGCGGAACTCACCAACATTATGTGTTGACATTTTTGAGCATATCTTTTCAGGTGAACATAATCAAAGAGGATAGCTAGAGTTGATGCCTTAGCTGAGACCCTCAGGATTTCAATAAGCGTTGCATTAGTCATGTATACATATGTTTCATTGTGAACTTGTGTAATTTGGATTTGGAATTAATAAGACTAAGATAGTCGTGGAACTGACTAACCACGACACAAGTCACCATTGTGTCGGGCGACGTCATGACACGAGGAGTTTGCATGTATTATATCTCTGTATTTATACCAAGTGTTAGGACGATCCCGTCCGTCGCATCCTCGTGTTTCCGCTCTAAGCGAGGGTGTGACAGAACACAATCTGGATACTCTATCTTGAACTAAGGCCCGTAGACCCGGTTGAACGTATAGATTTAGTATAGTTTACACATTTATCAATTCTTTCAATTCTTTATTTATTCAATTCTTTATTGTTGTTGAATTGTAAACATGTAATCAATTCTTTCGTTTTCCAAAGAAATGCAATAAGAAGATTATCGAATTTTTCTTCAACCTTTGAATTTTGTTTATATGAGCTGGGCATTTGGTTAGCATAAAAGGTGTGTAGGAATGTTAATGATATGAGATGCATAATATTGTTGAGATTGAAGTATGTTTTTCAGTGCAACTTTTCCGACTGAGATTCAAGTATGTTTATATAATTGCAGAGGCTGGCGTCGGATTTAAACGTATAATTAAATATTTAAACGTCATCCAAAATAACTCATAATATATAAACAAAATTTTTCAATTTTTTTACATGAAAGGTAAATAAAACATAAAATCCTACTATCTATGCGTCATGACCACCACCAGCATCACCACCACCAGCATCCTCTCATCATCACCAGCAGCCTCCTCGTCATCACCCGCAGGTCGTCTGACAAACGGAAGCAACTCCGGCCGAGGGGGGAGGTCGATACCCTGGCTAGCAGCCAAAATGCTGCACGCATCCGCCGTCCATACTAGCAAGGCCTGGGACTGGCGCAACAAATGTAGTGCCTCCGCCATAAACTCCCCTGTCGGCGGAATCTGCCGAATGATGGTCCTGGGAACAGGCGGTACTAGCGGTGGGACGGGTGCTCTGCGTGTGGCTGGGGCTGCGGCTGCTGCTGCGGCGCCGGCTTCTCCTCCTCTCACCAACGTCCGCCACCGGCTGCCAGATGGTTCGACCACCATCAGTGGACCATCGGAGGTCGTCGCCTAATTTGGCGGCAATCCCATGGCCATGACGGTCTGGCGACCCAAAATCCGAGGCGGCGTGTCCGTCGTCTGCCTCGCAATTAGGGCGTTCGTAAACAACCCTAAGCGCAAGGCAATGACGGTGAATGGCAGTCACGGCCCGTAACCCTTTGAAAATTCAAACGGTTACGGCCCGTTACGGCTGTTCACGGCTCGTAACCCCCAATTTTTTCAGATTTTTCAAAATTTCAAATTAAATTTTAACATATTTAAACGATAAATATACAAAAATAAAATACGAATTTGAATACGTACCGTAGTAAGAAGTCGGCGGTATGAAAATGATGAAAATCGGAGGTCGTGAACAAATGGGCCGTGAGTAAATCGTATGAGTGTTTAGGGGGTGTAAATGAACAAATGGGCCGTGAGGTCGTATATATCACCCGGCCTCACGGCCCGTGAAGTGCCACACGGCCCGTTACCTATTTCCAAAACGGGCCGTGAGTAGTCTCACGGTCCGTGAGGTTTGTAATTTTTAAAAATCAACCGTCTAGACTTCACGGCCCGTTTGGTGACACTGAACGGCCTGTAAAGGCCCTCACGGCCGTTTCATTGGTTTTTTAGTCTATAAATTCAGCCGCTTCACACAACCAATTCACACAAATTTACTCAATATCCAAACCATGAGTGCTACAAGTGATCAAAATCCGTGGACGGATGAAGAGGAGGTGACTTTAGTAAGATCTTGTATCTAAAATTCAGGGACTATCCCACCAAATTCAATATTTTGGAACCGGGTTTCAACTCGTTTTTATCAAATTCTCGAACGTGAAGAATATCGCACCACTCGTGAACTTAGCAACAAGTGGTTGACTTGAGAAGGAAGGTCACGACATTTCACCAGCTCTACAAAGACGTTTACAACAATCGAAATACGTTTGGAATGATACGGATATTATGACAAGAACTCAAGAAAGATATCGGGAGAATTTTAGAATTTCTTTTAACCATTTTGCGGCTTGGATCTTTTATAAAGATCAAGAAGATTAAAAATTATGTGTTTTAGTTTTGTATGATAATAACGGTTTATGTTTTTAATAAAGTGTACTAATAAACGTTTATGTTTTAATAAAATATTTAATTTCTACATTACACGTCTAGAATACAGTTCGTCTGCCATAAATCTTCGGAATCTAAATAAGCATCCTGTAAGTTAACCTCTTGCCACTCTAAAGATCTATTTTGAACCAACCTACGCAATAACGTACAAATTACAACTCCGAATCTCGACCAATATGACCGGCGTTAGGAGGCCAAACGGTTTCACCCGATACCACCAGTTCTTCGATTTGTTCTTGTCCGGAGTGCTGCCAATATTGTATACGTGACAGAAAATGTAAAAAGTACGATTCGAATTGTACGAAAATCGTTCCGGCATTACGATGAATGCGCCATGAATCATCACACGTATTTGGTCGGCATTCGTATGGAGAATATATACGAACTTGTAGTGAGTCCATAGAAATCTTAAAAAGATACCAATTTTCTTCGTCATCAGTCATTGGTACGTAAACCTACAAAACAATTTAATTCACGGTTATAAATTCATGATTTTATTGTAAAAAATGAAAACAGTATTACCGTATCAACTTCCCATAACGCGGGATATAGACAGTCACTCCCGTCGCCATGTTCGTTACCATTAACGGACCCGAGTATATTAAGTTAAACCACTCAAATGGGAGAATCGTCCAACGATCACTACCCGGCAACTCTTCTGTTATACGTATTTCTTCGTATCTCCATATTGTGAGTCTATCTGTCCACGCCCGAACATGATATAAAATAAAAACTTATTTAATTGTTAGAATTTTAAAATAAAATAAAATATACAAAAAAAAACTTTAAATCATACCTCTGTACCTAAAGACACGTTTTCGAGTAATTCACGCCAAAATTGTAACTGAATATCGGAATGACCCATGTAATACACTCTACATGTTTGGGAATCACCGTTACGTATAAAGTAAATAACATTCTGAGACCAGTTCCTCACGTTCTGCCAATTATGGTTATCTATTGGATCAGGAATACTTTGCACAATATCTCGTGAGTTTGAAGAGGACTCATTTTGACGTCTTCTATTACCTTCACGAGAAGACATTTTAACTGTTTCGTTTCTCACTAACCGTATATAACAACTAATATATATACGGTTTATATAGAATCTTAAATCGAATCAAGGAATATACGTCGCGTCACATAATTATAAAATTTAAAAGTGCACGCAAATCGAGGAAAGTAAATTCTCAGAAGGACTACTACGGCCCGTGAGAGAACTCACGGGCGTTATGGCACTTGTTAACGGGCCGTGGGAGAGGACATTTATGGGCCGTTTGTTTTTACACGGCCGTGAGTAGATGAAGTTGTGAAAATTAAGTTTCGAAAACCTTACGGCCCGTGAGGCCCTTCACGGGCGTGAAAAAAGTCAAAGGGCGTACAGATATGACAGGGCGTCCGATTAGCTGGACCTGTAGAAAACACATATTTATACGGAATATACTTTGATTACTCTAAAAAGAAAAAGAAAACTAAATAGTTTCATTGAAATGTACAATATTTAATAATTTTGAACAAGTTTGACCGGTTCCTTCGGCTTTAACATATCGAATTATTAATCAGTGAAAATATTAAATAAGATACTTTAAGTTTTAATTTATTAGTTGTTATATTCAATGGATTTGTTTACCCTTACATAGTCTAGAGTTCTACTAGTGTGCTTGTTTATCTTCATAAAAGTAGTCTCTCTTAAACTATAAGATTAGGTAGAATTAGGTCTTCTAAAAATTATTTAATCAAAATTTATATTTCATATAAGAAGACTATTAGTTATATACAAAATACAAATTTTATATATGGAGTAATAAAATTCAAATAATCTAAACCTAAAAAATAATTACAATCAAGATTTATAATAAGAAAATTTTTAAAATGATATTTTTCTAAAAACGGTTCAATTTGAAGCAAAATATTTTCTTTGTTTCTGAAAAAAAATAAAAACAAAAGTTTAAAAAGTTGATATTATTTTTGTATTACTTACATCCATTACTATACCTAATTTCAATCATATAGTATATTAGAATATATTTGATAATTAATAAACTTTTCTTGTATTTATATTTTATTTATTTAACTCGTGTGATACACAAGTTTACCAAAGTTGTGTTTATACACTCACGCACGCGCGCGCGCGCACACCACACGCCGCGCGCACACACACACGCATATATATATATATATATATGTGTGTGTTGTGTGTTTATATACTAGCCTAGCAACCCGTGTACCACAATGGTTGAACAACTAGAAAAATTATCTAATTCATCGATTCATATATAGCTTTTTAAATAAAAGTATGTATTATATATAATAATACAAAATAAAAATTACAGTTTTAATCACAATTTTTTAAATACTTTTTTATATACAAGGATCATTTAATTTCTATAGTAGATTGATTGTAAATGTAAAAGAGTTTGACTTAATTTCATGTTGTTTTGCAAGGCGTCAATTTAGAAACAAAACCGTATTTTAAAAGAAAATAAAACAAAATTGTTGGACTAAATTTTCTTGGATGGGAATGAAGATTTGTTGTTGAACATCAAGATATCACATGGCATAGGGATATGGGATTGATCTAGAAAAATAACATGTGACATAAATATAGTATTTTATTATAATAGTAAGATGTTTCATGTGTAACGTGTGTTTTAAATGACAAAGATAAATTGATCACTAAAGCCGATTATTACTTTGAGTGGTTATTATTTAAACATTATTCCTTCGTTAAAAATTTATTTTTTTCGTTTAAACTTGCTGTTATAGAATAACCGATCTATAGCCGTTTTAGCCGAGGGCCACTAAAGTAAATGCTTTTAGTATTCTACCATTCTTTAATTTAAAGTGGTAAAAATATGAATGGTAAATTGTCAAAATATTCTAATTTGGTGGTGCAAAAGTAAAAGAGGTGAATGATAGTGATGAGGAGAAATGGTTAAGAGCGCTAAAAACAAACTTTAGGATAAATAACAAAAACGAACGGATGTGTGTAAAGAAGAAAATCGCAAAAATGTGTGAGTTAAATAGGAAAAGTTCATTTATTGGCTATTCTCAGATGTTACCAAGGTCATTTAATTTTTATTGTTCTAATGAAATCCTTCAACTCTCGTTATTCGTTTCAGTTTTTATGTAATTTCTATAAGTGTTAAACTACTTTAAAATTAAATAATCTAAATCTATTAACTCAAATAAAACAAGGTTTTTAAAAACACGTGACAATCAATAAAGTTTTCTAAGGACACGTGTCAATCAACGAGAGCCTCCCGAATTGAGGTTTTTCCGTCTAAAATTTATTAAAAATTTAGAATTACTTCGTTTTGTAATCTCAAATTAATTATAATAATTATATTAATTTTTTAGTTTCTTACACTAACAATATGTATTTATAGAGTCGGTGTATATTTACATATTATATTGTGAAAATGAAAAGTCAATCTAAATTCAAATCTGAAATCTTACAATATATTATTTTCATCAGTCGTGTAGTACATGAGTCCTAACCTAACAGAGCAAATATTAATCTTGAATATGCGATTATTTTTCTACTGTGATTAAAAATAAACAGTTATAAATTTGGTCGTTATTCACTATTTAGTGAAAATTTTCTTCCCTGTTACCTTAGACTGTTCACAACGCTACAGTCCATACTTCCCACAAACAGTCCTAATCAGCATGCCACATCAGCTTTCCACTCACTTTCACCCATTCTTCCCAAAAACACTTTTTACCCCAAACATTATTCTTTCCACAAACACCTTTATTTTTCTACCTCATATTTTTTTATTAATTTACTTTAAATAAAGATATTTAAATTATTATAAATATATTAATTAAAATAAAATAAAAACAACAACGTAAAACAATAAAATAAAAACGACGATATAGAATTAATAGATAGAAACAACAATAAAACTACTCTCTAATCCTCCTATTCGCCCAGAGATGTTCTATTAGATCGTTCCTTAATGCATGGTGTGCGTCTTGATTACATAAGCTTCTAAATCTCTGTAGGTGTGTTTGAAATAATAATGGTGCCCCGTTACTGTAACTTTCTGGCTCTGGTTCTTGCTCTTCACGCGACCAGTTAGTTATAGAATCTCCTTCATCCTCTACAAGCATATTATGTAATATAATACATGCATGCATTATATCACCTAATACCGGTAAGTTCGAGGATCTTGCTGGGGATCGTATCATTGCCCACCTAGCTTGAAGAACACTGAAGGCTCTTTCTACATCCTTTCTTGTAGACTCTTGACGCCTTTTGTACCACTTCATTTTCAGATTATTCTTCGGTGGATATGTAAAACTCTTTACAAGTGTTGCCCATTCTGGATAAATACCATCTGCAAGATAATACCTTGTGGTGTAGTTATGCCCATTCACTGTAAAATTACATTGTGGTGCATTCCCCTCTAACATTTGATTAAAACTAGGGATTGATTAAGCACATTGATATCGTTGTTTGATCCAGCTACTCTAAAGAATGCATGCCAAATCCAAAGGTCATGTGATGCAACCGCTTCTAGCATAATGGTGGAATGCCCATGATCACCATGAGTATATTGACCTTTCCATGCAGTTGAACAGTTTCTTCAACTCCAGTGCATACAATCAATGCTTCCAAGCATTCCAGGAAACCCATGACGGGCTTCATGTTCAGCTACTAACCAGCCAACGTCATATTGGGTTGGTCTTCTTAAATACACAGATGAATAAATTTCCATGATAGACCTGCAAAACTTGTGTAGACATTCCATAGCAGTACTTTCACCAGTGCGTAAGTATTCATCACATTGGTCAGCTGTTGTGCCATATGCCAATTGACGAATGGCACTTGTGCATTTTTGTCTTGGTGACAAACCCTTTCTAACTACAGCATCATATCTTTGTGTAAAATATTTCCAGTGTTTTGATTTACCTAGTTCAGATAAATCTATTACGATGCGATTAAAAAGACCAACGCGCATCCAGAACCGCCGTCTAAGAAACTCTCATCGTACACCGGCTCTGGAGCAAAGTAATTAATCATTCCATAATTGTGCGTTTCCATCCTTACGACCTCTATCTATCTCTTTGCGCTTCTTACGTTGTTGGGAAGAATTTCCCTCTTCTTCTTGGTCAAGCTCAAACAATCGATTAGCAAGCTTTTCGATATCATCGGAAATAAGATTTTGAAATTCTTGTTTGAGCATTTGAGGAATATTCATGGGTATTTTATTATTATCGGTGCTTATTTTTAAAATTTTGGATTCAAATTATTCGTGTGGAAAATGAGTGAAGAGTTGTAGCGATTGTGGTGTACATTATGGTATTTATACAAACATGAAAAAACTAACCGTTAGAAAAAAGACAATCAAACTAGCCGTCAGAAAAAAGATTAAAAAACTAGCCGTTAGAAAAAGACAAAAAACTACCCATTAGGAAAAAACAAAAAAAAACTAGCCGTTAGAAAAAAAATTCATTAATTAACTAAAATTACATTAAAATAGAGAATTAAACTAATACAACATTAAACTAAACCACAACATAAACTAAAACAATAAATTAAACTAGAATTGTTACTTGCGACGAGGCATTCCATATTTCTTTCTTATCTCGTTACATAATTCTTCATGTTCGGCACGCTGGAATGGATCCATATGACTTGTGTCGATGAAAAGGATCTTCTTCTCTTCCAACTCAAAGAATTTATCATTTTTTTGTCGAAATATTAGATAACTTTCTTCTTTGCCTTTGTCGTCTCGGCCAAGTCTTCAACGAGACTTAGTCTCTTTGCTTCGTAAGCAAGTGAAGAAGAAGAAGTCATGCCTTTACCCTTTATTTTGGCCAACTTCTTTGCCCTGTCTCTCCCCATTGGACGTGTTGGAGGTTCCTCTCAAGACTCTTCTTCTAGATGTTCTTCCTCTTGATCTTCTTGTTGCATTGCAAGAACATCATCATCATTATTATCATCATCAAGTGATACCCCCCCACTCTTGAGTTGATTGGGAGTATTACCAAAGTTGGCATCTGAAGCAGAGGAGGCATACCGCCTGTGCTGCTTGTCTTTGTTCTTTTGGAAGCTTGATGACCATACACTTTTGTAGGCCCAGAGTACTTTGGAATGTCTTTAACTATCCTCCACACATGTTCATATGTGAAGGCAACATTATTAGTGTTCGTGTAATCATATTTGCTTGAGTTATATATTGGTCTTCTTACCAACCACTTTTGTATTGTGATTTGATACGAACGTAAGATGCATTAAAGTGAGCAACCTTTCCTTTGATCATATGCCAGTGATTTCTAAGGTTGTGAGCATTTCTTGGAATTCGAGGGTTCCCACCATTGTAATGTTGTTATATCCTCCCCCAATATGCTTGTTGGTTTTGACTGTTGGCAATTATTGGGTCTTCAGAAATGGCTACATAAGCCTTAGCTAACAAGACTTCATCATCAGCTGCCCACTTGATACGAACAGACTTTTCAGCGTTTTCTTTTCCTTTTCCTTTCCCTTTCTTCTTTGCTGGTGTTTTTTGGGCTTTGCTGGTGTTTTTTGGGTGACGAAGGTGCTTCATCAATTAGTTGTTCATTATGTGATTGTGATTGTGATTGTGTTTGTTGCACTTTTTGACACTCTTTATGTTTAAGCCATGTTTGATATTGTTGATAGTCTTTCAACGGAGATTGAGATTGTTGAAGATATGGAAATCCGCCGACTTGTGGAAATTGTGAGAAGGCAGGTTGTTGAACATATGGGAATGCCCTAGGTTGTTGAACATGTGGGAATCCCCCAGATTGTTGAAGATATGGGAATCCTCGGGTTGTGGGAGTTGGAAGAACCCAGGGTGTTGATATTGGAAGAACCCGGGTTGCTGATGTCGGTATTTTTTATTGGTTTCATCGTCTAATATTTGTGTGAAAGAGAATGGAGGTCTTGGATCCATTGAGAATTGAATTTTGAATTGTGTTTAGAAGAGAGTTATAATGTTTAAAAGATGATGAAGTGTGATTTGAGAAAAACTCTCAACGGAATATATACATATTTATAATAGGAAAACTGACCGTTATGAATAAAACAAAAAAACTAGCCATTATGAATAAAACAAAAAAACTAGCCGTTATGAATAAAACAAAAAAACTAGCCGTTATGAAAAAACATCAAAAATAGCCGTTATGAAAAAATAAAAAAGAAGCCGTTTATGAAAAAAAAATAGCCGTTATGAAAAAACAAAAAAAGTAGCCGTTATGAAAAATGAACAAAAAAAGTAGTTGTTATGAATGTAAAAAAAAATTTAAAATATTTTAATACTATAAATGTAAATTTTTTTATAATATTATACTTAAATTATTATTTAATTAACTCATTTTAAATTATTATTTAATTAATCTAACTAGTTATTTTAATACTAGAAATATAAAAAAAACTAAAATATTTTTATTTATTAACTCATTTTAATTAAAACTTAATACTTACATTTTTATTTTAATTAAAAGATTTTAAAATATTTTAATTAAAAACATTTTAATTTAAAATTGTTATTTTTGGTGGTGGGGCCCACCAGCCCCCTTCTTCCCCTGCCCTTCCGGACGGGCAACCATTTCACGGGCGCCGCTCCCCATCGCCGCCTTTCCGACGGGCGCGGTCCACGTCGGTGACGGGCCAGCCACGGGCGCGCGATGGGAATAGTTATATAGTGCCATTATATCAAAATTCATACATGTTTAATTTAAATCACTTAACATTAAGAATTTCAACAGTTAAAAAAAGTTTCATAGCAATAAAACACATTGAAAATCGAAAGAATCTATAGTATATAATTTTATAATTCCAATCCTTATTAATTATTTGTCATTTATATATTCTTAAATGTTATTATTTATTATTTTACCAATGGTTGATAGAAGTCTAACCCATAACTTCCCTTAAAGAAGTCATGAGGCTACCACTTAACCAAATGGTTGGTGGTTGGTTGATAACATATAACATACAAAATTTTTATAAAAACTAATGATTTTAACAAGTTAAATTTATTTCACTAATGTATTAAATGGGTTCTAACCTAACAAAAATATTTTTATAAAAAGAAATTTAAATGACTTTAGCAAAGCATTTAGTGAACTTGGTTAAATTAAATGAGTTTTTTTCTTGCATATAAATATGTTGGTTTTTAAGTCTTCCAAAATATTCTTTGAATGATAATTGTATGAACTTGATTCAAATGATAAATGTTATTTTAATCGGGCTGATTTACCCGTTTTTCAAGCAGGACCACAACCTAACCGAAAAAACCCCCTGCTAATCGTAGAGCATTTTTTCTCGAGCGAGACACAAACCTGTGACATTTAGAATTATGTATCACACTTTCCACCCTTAAAAATGTTTTAGTTTTAAGATGCAAGTATAAGTGCAGTTAATAAAGTAGGTTAGCAACTGTTAAAAATGTCTAAAATAAACTAAAGGGAAAAACCTAAATTCAGTTAAATACGAGCACCATTAATACACATATCTTGAAAAAGTGTGTTTTATACGTACACGATTATTTGGTAATTAGCGTTTAAAGTTTTGTCAAATTGTCGTGTATTATAAGACATCACCTACTTTTTCAAAAGAAAGTTAACTATGTCCGTTAAAAGAATTGTATTTCTATTTCTTAACGAACAATCATTGTATTTGATATTATTGTTTATCAAGTGGGGTAAATAGGTTTGCTAAAGAAGGAATTGAACCTCTAAAATAACCAAAACGAAGTGCGCATTTTAAGGAAATTTTTGTAGTCATTATCAAATTAATGAACTTTGATTGACGCTAAATCAAAGTGCGCGGTAGGGCACACCTATCTAGTCAGTTGTTATATTTCAAAGTAAAGTCTTGTTCATACAGATATACTTAAACGATTTACAACCTTGGATGATTAAAGAAACTTTCAAGAAATAGAAGAAATCTACAAATCGATGAATCAAACAACAAAGATTTTAAAATCACTAGTGATATAAACTATGAAGAAAGGATTTGAGTAGCAAGAAGCTACACAAACTGATGAGTACACCGGAGATTAAATACTTGATCTTTAATGAATGAATCAGAAAAACAAGAGAGTGATTGAGAGCACATGTGAGTAAAAACAAGTCATTAGAAACCCAAATTGCCTCAGGTTTTTTAAAATATGACCACACAGCTTCGGCCTTCAATCTTCCAGCTTTTACCTCCTAAAATATATTCAAATAAATTAAATTAGAAAAATTTTAATAAACCAATGTTTAGTATTGAATTTAATATAAATATAAATACACACATATATTATTAAGATATCCTCTCAATTCAAGTAATAAACAAATCAAACAAGGTCAACCTTTTACTCAAAAAATTATGTTGTTCAAATCCAATCGATCTAATTTAAAAAAAAAATCAGTTGTTACCTTTTCTCTTAAAATTAAGATAGAGTTAAATTCAGTTTTGCTTCTGGAGTTTTGATAAGATATAAAATTTTCTTTAAAAAACATTAATTTTAGTCAAAAAGTTTAATCTTTTGTTTTAATATAAGTCAAAAAAATTTATATTTTGAAATTTAAACAACTGATAAAACTTTTAAACTGAAATTAAACAAGCAATAAAATTTTAGAGGTAAATTAATGGTAATTATTTTTTGAATGAAATAAATTACTTTTGTAAAATATCAGGAATCAAAATTAAATTTAACTCAAAAATATAAGTCTATTCCTAAAATGATTGGTTCTATCATGAAAGATTAATTAGAGTATTCACATCTCATTCCCCATTTACTTGTGAGTGTATATAGAAAATAATTGTAAATGGTTGTTAGTATATGAGTGATAAAATGTTATTGTTTGTAATATTTGGGGTGACTCTATACACTTTGATAAATATTTTAATATTTTTAAAAATGATTGTAAGTGGAGGAGAGATAAAAAATAATGAGAAATGGATAAAAACTTATTTAATTGAAAATAAGAGAAAAGTTTTTTAAAGTAATTATAAGAATGAAAATAAAAAATGAGATGTGAATACTTTTAGAAAATATTAAAATTGTATATTTACCGTCACAATGGAGTTTTATAGGTAAAGTAAAAAAACTTTAAAACAGAAATCATTTCACAATTAGCTACATTCATAGCCCAAAATTTTTCGTGTAGGAGACATGGAAACCGCACTTTGTATGACACCCCGTGTTTTCAGGTTAACATAATTCGCGGTATCTAATTACTCTCTGTCATTTTGTATTTAATAAATCTCATTTAATAAATGAAAATATTCAATACTATTATTATTACTTAACTCTAAGTTAATCAAAGCAAATCAAAATCATGAAATGAAGACTTTGCAAACTTCATGAAGTTGAGGCACCTTAAGGACATTTAACCAAATTTGATATCTTCAAGGGCCTGAATATAATCCCCCAAACTTGGTTTTATTGTATATTAACTTTAATCCCCGCCGCATGCAGCTATCGTAGCCCATAACCATAATTCACCCGAGTTTTTCCGCTGTCGTCCTCTCCTTCTAAAACCACCACTACCGCCGGTCAAAATCACCTCCGGCAACCCTTTCCTCTGATGGTTTCATTGTGGGTTTATGCAGATTACGCATGGTATGCGTATGGGTCGGCCGTCGGTCAGTGGGGTCTGTGCTTGTGAATGGGTATGTTTGAATGATTTTGGCGTTCAGATGCATGGGTGCATGGATGTTTGGTTCTTTGAGTGATGTGCGGGTGCCGTGGGTGCTCGATTATGGTGTTGTATGTGTCGTTGTTGTGGAGATCAAAGGCAGCAGAAAGCTAGCTGGGGTGAAGTGTGATTCATCATGCATGCATGTGTTTGTGGGTGTTGTTTAGGAGGGATCGATTGGTGTGGAGGAAGGTGCCCGTAGGCCGTGTTTCTTGTATGATCAATACGTGGTATGTGCTTAACTGCTTATGGTGTGTGTGTGTTATGTCATACACGTTCATGCATGTATATGAAGGTGCTTGTTAGTCTTGGTTTTGGGCTGACCGATTGGGGTTTATGGCATATGCATGTATGTGCATGATTGGTATGCATGTGTGTTTTTAGTGTTTTTATTTTCATGTGCATGTATGTTGTGCATATACATGTATTAGACAATGTGATATGGGTGTTTAATTCATGTGTATAATAAATATATATCATATGTGTGTACGTATTATTTACAATACATACTTCATGTACGTGTGTGTTAGATACAACGTATGTGGTTGGTCATGCATATATATATACACACACATCAGCTTTAGAATCCAACATTATTTCTAGTAATTATTATATCAACATTATATAGACTAAAGTAAATATTAATAAATCATTCACAAATAAAAACCTATGTTTAACAACATGCCATCATATTTGTATTTTTTTCCATTTCCAGTGTTTCATATAAAGAATTCATAAACATGACCACTATGGTGAGGGGAGTCATTTTTCTCTCACCGACCCTAATGTTTTAACTATCTTTTTTTAGTCATTCATCTTTCATCCAACCTTTAATCAACCCAAAACCATGAGAATTCATCTTTCACCCATCTTTCAATATATATATTTTAAGCCTTTATTCTTAAAACTAGAATATTATTTCATTTTATAAACTTATAACCAGAATTAATAAAATATATAAAATACATTTATCAAATAAATAAAAAATATTAAATTATCCAATTAAAAAAATACATCTGCCAATTAGAGAAATAAATAATACTAGCCGTCTAGAGCCGGAATGTGTGCATGTTCAATATTATGGCCAATGAGATCGAATCATAGATTAAAGTAAGGTTATTGTTTTAGTTGTTCAAAAGTACTTATCGTCATTTTGTGCATCCATAGAAGGATCTTCAATGTGTGAGGGGCATAAAGCTAACACTTGGTATTTTAAAATCACATTGCGCAAAATAACACAAGTCTACATTACCTTTTGATTTTATTTTCATGACATGCTCATCCTGGTTGAGTGGTGGACTTACTATACCCCAACGAAATTTATGGCCCATGATCATGGATTCCGTAAGATCGTTCATCCTTTCTTGATGTCTCTTGTGCCACCTTGAATTGTATTCGCTTGTCATCAGTTGGATAAGCATGGGAAAAGTTTTCAAAAAATGTGTAAAAGATTTGGGTTATGTGCGGAGAGCGGGTTTTCACCCACTGTTGGTGCTTTTTTGAGATCTGTAGACCATTTTAACTACATGAACAAAACTTTCACCAAAGTCTAATCTCTCTCGTTGTTTGTACTCTCACTACAAGGAAGAAGACCTTTAGCGGCGACATATGTCGCCGCTAATACCCCTAAGTGTCGCCGCTATTACTATTAGCGGCGACTAGTCGCCGCTAATAAGTCGCCACTAAAAGTTCGTCGCTATTGACCAAAGAGTCGCCGCTAATAAGTCGCCGCTAAAAGTGTCGCCGCTATTGACCAAAAAACCGCCGCTAATAATTGTCGCCACCTAATGGTATTTTGCGACTATTAGCGGCGACATATGTCGCCGCTAATGGTCTTTTTTTAATTTTTTTTTTTTTTTTTTTGGAAATCCTGTTTTCCAGCCAAAATAAACCTATGTTTATCAAATCTAGATTACACTACACAATATCATAAAATTATACATAAACTACAATCTAGATTACGTACAAAATATCATCCAATCATACATAGATAATTAAGTCATGTTTAAAAGCTTAAAATCTAGATTACGCAATGTCATACAATAATAAGCATGCTATTCATCCCCCTCGTCTGAATCCTCTTCTTCGACTTGATTTGGAGCCTTTTGCGAAGCAATTAATTGCGTCATTTGTGACATAAATTGCGCGTTTTGAAATAGACTTGAAATTTGCTCCTACAAAAACAAAATATACATTTATATCTTGGCTAAGTATATGAAGTGTCAATTAATGATGTTAAACAAACACACTTATGATGAACTTAACACATCCAAGTCATAATAACCTAAAACAACTATGATGAACTTAACACATCCAAGTTTAACTCATTTTGACCCGTTTTAACTCAAATCTTGTTGTTTTCACCCATTTTGACCCGTTTAAGCTAAACTTAGATAATTAAAGTCTATTTTAGCAATAAAAAGTCATAAAAAACCAAAATGAACTATGATCAACTTAACACATCCAAGTTTAACTCATTTTGACCCGTTTTAACTCAAATCATGTTGTTTTCACCCATTTTGACCCGTTTAAGCTAAACTTAGATAATTAAAGTCTATTTTAGAGATAAAAAGTCATAATAAACCTAAGTGAACTATGATGAATTTAACACATCCAAGTTTAACTCATTTTGACCCGTTTTAACTCAAATCATGTTGTTTTCACCCATTTTGACCCGTTTAAGCTAAACTTAGATAATTAAAGTCTATTTTAGGGATAAAAAGTCATAATAAACCAAATGAACTATGATGAACTTAACACATCCAAGTTTAACTCATTTTGACCCGTTTTAACTCAAATCATGTTGTTTTCACCCATTTTGACCCGTTTAAGCTAAACTTAGATAATTAAAGTCTATTTTAGGGATAAAAAGTCATAATAACCTAAAACAACTATGATGAACTTAACACATCCAAGTTTAACTCATTTTGACCCGTTTTAACTCAAATCATGTTGTTTTCACCCATTTTGACCCGTTTAAGCTAAACTTAGATAATTAAAGTCTATTTTAGCAATAAAAAGTCATAAAAAACCAAAGTGAACTATGATGAATTTAACACATCCAAGTTTAACTCATTTTGACCCGTTTTAACTCAAATCATGTTGTTTTCACCCATTTTGACCCGTTTAAGCTAAACTTAGATAATTAAAGTCTATTTTAGCAATAAAAAGTCATAAAAAACCAAAATGAACTATGATGAACTTAACACATCCAAGTTTAACTCATTTTGACCCGTTTTAACTCAAATCATGTTGTTTTCACCCATTTTGACCCGTTTAAGCTAAACTTAGATAATTAAAGTCTATTTTAGGGATAAAAAGTCATAATAAACCTAAGTGAACTATGATGAATTTAACACATCCAAGTTTAACTCATTTTGACCCGTTTTAACTCAAATCATGTTGTTTTCACCCATTTTGACCCGTTTAAGCTAAACTTAGATAATTAAAGTCTATTTTAGCAATAAAAAGTCATAAAAAACCAAAATGAACTATGATGACTTAACACATCCAAGTTTAACTCATTTTGACCCGTTTTAACTCAAATCATGTTGTTTTCACCCATTTTGACCCGTTTAAGCTAAACTTAGATAATTAAAGTCTATTTTAGGGATAAAAAGTCATAATAACCTAAAACAACTATGATGAACTTAACACATCCAAGTTTAACTCATTTTGACCCGTTTTAACTCAAATCATGTTGTTTTCACCCATTTTGACCCGTTTAAGCTAAACTTAGATAATTAAAGTCTATTTTAGCAATAAAAAGTCATAAAAAACCAAAGTGAACTATGATGAATTTAACACATCCAAGTTTAACTCATTTTGACCCGTTTTAACTCAAATCATGTTGTTTTCACCCATTTTGACCCGTTTAAGCTAAACTTAGATAATTAAAGTCTATTTTAGCAATAAAAAGTCATAAAAAACCAAAATGAACTATGATGAACTTAACACATCCAAGTTTAACTCATTTTGACCCGTTTTAACTCAAATCATGTTGTTTTCACCCATTTTGACCCGTTTAAGCTAAACTTAGATAATTAAAGTCTATTTTAGGGATAAAAAGTCATAATAAACCTAAGTGAACTATGATGAATTTAACACATCCAAGTTTAACTCATTTTGACCCGTTTTAACTCAAATCATGTTGTTTTCACCCATTTTGACCCGTTTAAGCTAAACTTAGATAATTAAAGTCTATTTTAGCAATAAAAAGTCATAAAAAACCAAAATGAACTATGATGAACTTAACACATCCAAGTTTAACTCATTTTGACCCGTTTTAACTCAAATCATGTTGTTTTCACCCATTTTGACCCGTTTAAGCTAAACTTAGATAATTAAAGTCTATTTTAGGGATAAAAAGTCATAATAAACCTAAGTGAACTATGATGAACTTAACACATCCAACTATGATGCACTTACCTGTGTAAATGACTGAGGAGTTTGTTCATGATCATGAACAAAAGAACTCGTCCCTGCAGATGAAAATGGTTTACGCCCAATCCCCCGAATATGTCCACGCCGTTGTCCCAACACCGACTCAAAGATATCGACTTCATTCAGCGTTGATGATCCACTTTCTTGATTTTGGGTTTGACTTAGCTCATCAAACCTTTCCTTTAATTGGTTCTGTATTAATTAACAAAAATATATTAACATATTTATACATACATAAATATATATTTAAAAATTATACTTTTAAGAAATACTTACATATTGTTGCTCTGCTACCTCGCTATCAAATGTCCCATCTTTACCAGTATGAGCATCATGAAACGTTTCAAGTCTGCTTTTATTCTGTTTCTAAAAAGTATATTATATATTAAAAAACGCTAATATATAATACACAAATATATAAATTTAAATCATTACCTGCTTATAACAATAACTACTATATGAAGCAGTCCCCCCACGGTTTGTATATATTTGTTGTTGACGATTTGATTTGTTTGAACTTGACACATTCCTATATGCGTCACTCATAAAATAGTCAACGGTTTTGTTCCCATTATCATGATCCATTCCTGTTGGAGGATTGACCCTTGCTTGTTCTACATTATCGTAGCCTCCAACCCGATCAAAATGTTTTTTTGCCACATTTTTTCGATCTCTAAATCGTTTGAGAAACACCGCACGGATTCCACCCTCTATCTGTGCGCGCTCACGATCTCGCAATATCTCATCAAAGTCAAAGCGTCGCTACATTTAAGTTCAACAAAATAAAAGTTATTTATGTAAAAATGAATAACAAACATATAACTTATAAAATTTTACCGCCATATGCTCTTCCAAAGCATTCTTCTGAGCATCGGAAAGATTTTCATACGAACGAACATTAAAAGGTAAATTAGCTTCCATGTATATCCCCACCTCGCGAACAAACATATCATTAAGTTCTCCAACGGGGGTATACGTGGCAGCTCTATCAAAGGGTAGAGATAAAGGTCCTCCCTTTTTAGCTAGCTCTTGCTGCAATTTCTTATTTTTCGCCTTGCCTCTTGTTTTACGAGAAGGCGTGCCTGTAATCAGATTAAAAAATCATTGATTGCATCATATATTAATAATAATTGAATAAACATAGTATATAAATTAATTATAATAACCATTACCGTCTAACGCGTGACTCCCATGAGTGTCAAATGGAGGAAGTGGTGGATCCCCCGCGCCATCACCTCCGTGACTCATCACATCAGCCATAAGGTATACGAGAACAATCCACAATGAAAACATGTCTTGAAATATAAGATTTAGAACATAATGTTAAAATAAGAAGAAAGTTTTGTAGTACAACATGAAATACAAACAAAGGTTTAAATAAATAAATAAATATACAAATCCTAACAAATGTTTCAATCAGAGTCACCCTCATATACTTCAGTATCTTCGTCAGACTCTTCGGTGTCATAATCAGAATCGTCCTCATCATAATCATCCTCGTCTTCAAACACCTCTTCAGCGGTAACAGTTGGCGGATTAACTTCACTTGGAGTCTCGTCTTCGGTGACATGAGTAGGTATGTTATGAAAGTATTGTGTGAAGTCAATGAAAAGTATGCTATTAGATGAAGACTGGTTGTGAACAACGTCAAGATCTTCTGTCAAGTCATTGTCAACATTTTGAATGTTCTCCATGACACCATCACTGATTGTAGGGCGATCCCAAATTTTTCGATGATTAACATTCTCGACGACCCACCGGTGATTATTGTTTTGATTTCTTCGAGAAGGTTCTCGGATGTAGAACACTTGTTTAGCTTGAGAGGCAAATATGAGTTGATCGTCTTTGTCCCATTCACGTTCTGTGTTGATACTAATGATATTATTGTCTTATGAAACGCCCATTCGAGTATCAAACCATTTACAACGAAATAGGACAGTTGAATACCCATTTGCATAATGTAATTCAATAATCTCCTCAAGTTGCCCATAATATTTCTCACCATTCTCTCCCTCCACTAAAACACCGGAGTTTTGCGTTGTGCGTTGCGCGTCACGATCAACTACCATAAACCTAACACCGTTGACTATGCAAGCAGTATAACTATAGGCATTCTTTTTCTCCAACCACTGCCTACTTTGAATATTTAGATTTTTCAGGTCAACACGTGCATTTGGCGTATCTTTGCTCTTTTCATTCATTAGAAGAGTACCCAACAAACTGTCACACACATTTTTTTCGATATGCATCACATCTAGGTTATGTTTTAGCTGCAGAGAAGACCAATACTCAAGTTCAAAAAATATGCTTCGTTTCGACCAGTTCAACTCAAACTCCTCCCGCTTTGATTTTACACCTCCAAAATCGGGATGTTTACCCGGCAAACGATGGCGTAGACGACTAATTTGTGCTTCTATGTCTATATCATTATACTGTTTCGGAGGGGCTCTGATCTCGGGTTCTCCGTTAAATTCTAAACTTGTTCTCCACTCATGGTTAGCATCTAAGAATCGCCGATGACCAACATATACAACTTTATTTGTAACACGCATAGAAGGAGTGTCTTCGTTACATGTCGGGCATGCTTTGTAACCCTGCCCGCTCCAACCAGATAAACTACTACGAGCTGGAAAGTCGTTTATAGTCCATAACAACGCCGCTTTCATTGTAAAGAACGTGTTTGTCACCGCGTCTTTAGTACGTACGCCTGACACCCACAACTGCTTAAGCTCATCCACCAACGGCCTAAGAAACATCCATGTCTTTCCCCGGTGATTTAGGACCAGGAATCAACAATGACAACATAAATGATGATTCTTTCATGCATAACCATGGAGGCAGATTGTATGTGGTGAGTACAACCGGCCACGTGCTATGAGCCGAACTCATGTTACCAAATGGATTAAAACCGTCGGCTGCAAGCCCTAGGCGAACGTTTCGCGGTTCCCTTGAGAAGGTCGGGTACTTTATGTCAAAATCTTTCCATGAGGTACCATCAACAGGATGTCGCATCGTACCCTCTTCTGATCGTCCGGTACTATGCCAAATCATATCTTTTGCCGTGTGCCTTGAAGAATACAATCGTCGTAGTCTCGGGGTTAAAGGAAACCATCGTAACACCTTGTGAGGTAACTTCTTGCCCTTTGTATTTGTATCAACCCACCTACTCTCATTACAAACGGGACATTTTTCTAACAAAAGGTTTTCTCCCCAGAAAAGAGCACAATCATATTTGCACACATGTATCGACTCATATCCTAAACCAATCTTTTTTAATGTCCTTTTTGCTACATAATGAGAAGATAGGATTTTATTACCCTCAGGATGTGAAGATTGTAACAACTCAAGAAGCTCATCAAATGAGCTATTAGTCCATTTATTCTTCACCTTGATATGCATAAGCTTTGCTAAAAAATCAAGTGAAGAAAACTTAGCACAACCCGGATATAATTCTGATTGAACTTCTTCTAACAAGTTCTGAAAATCATCATGGAGACCACTACTCTGCTCATGGAGACCGCTACTCTCCTCCATAACGTCTTCGATAACGTCAACCATTTCGTTTGTTGGCGCAACGTTTTCCACAACTACAACTTCAGGAATTAAACTTTCACCGTGATAGATCCAATCCTTGTACGACCGGCACATGCCCCATATTTCTAAATGATATTTCATTTTAACCCATCCTAATAATACCGTATTCTGACATTTCATACATGGACATCGAATCTGGCCATAACTGTCCACAAGTTTTTCGCACATATCTATAAAGAGCTAAGTCCTTGTTGATACTCAGGTGATCTACGATTCGGATTAAGAAGCCAACTTTTATCGATAGGCATGATTATGGAACTGCAAAATATATTAGGATTTAAGTGGATGAAAATTATCCACAAAACTCGAACAAAAAGGAATTACTAAGCTCGTGATTATCAGAATGAATCTTACCGAAACCCTAAAATCATATACATAAAGAGAAGGGAAAAATCATCAGAAAACCATAAGCCATAAGTTACATAAAAGGCTAAATAAACTAAGTTAAGTTTATATCATTATATCCAATATTATTTATCAAATAACACAACTAATAAATCATTTTCCACCGATACATTATTTATCAAACAAAAAGTAGGACAGTAGATTGAGAATTCCAAAGGGTAGGCTGCTATACCCACTTTTTGAATACTTTATCTCATATATGAACATGTATTATATAATTGTTTGTTTAAGAAAAATTCGGCAGCATTTCCTCTTAGCTCCCAAGTATATAGAAATATATACCCGAGGAGCAAAGAGAAAATGACCAAATTTTTCTTAAACAAACAATATGTAATACACATTCATATCCTAAATGAGATAAAATATTCAAAAAGCAGTCCCAAAACGGGGACAACCCGAAATTAATTACTAAATCAATTTCGGGCGGGTATTTCTAAGCTCGTGATGATTAGAATGAAGTCACGAAACGTAAACGCTCATAATGTAAAACAATAAGCAATTACTATAACAATTAAATGAAACGTGACAATGTCTAAACAAATTGAAACATTATTGTAATTGTTTTAAAAAATGTCACGTTTCGTTTGATTTTTTTAGTGATTTTTTATTGTTTTTCATTAATATAAAACACAAATGATCATAACCTAAATTGTGTTTTTATAGTAATGAAAACAATAAGAAATCACTAAAAAATCAAACAACTAAACAATGATCATTTGTGTTTATAAATAACACAACTTGTCATTTTATAGTGATCATTGTTTTGTCTATACACAAATTACTAAACAATAATTTTCAAATAACACAACTTGTTACACGACTATCATAACCTAAATAATCTAATTATTAAGCATTATTAACATAATAATTTTCAACCAACAAAACACCTAAACTAACATCTAATTAATAAACATTATAAACAAATAATTTAACAAATAACTTGTATAACTAAATTAAAGAGGCACACAACTAACATAACCTAAAAATTCGTCTAATAACACAACTAAATCAAAAATTCTAGCTAAATAATGTTTCAACACAACTAAAATAAAAAATACATACTAAATCCCAAATTCATACCTAAATAATTCACCCAATAACACAAATAAATCAAAATTCATCCCTAAATAATGTTTCAACTAAATCAAAAATTCATACCTAAATACCCAAATTCATAGCTAACAATGTCACACAATAACACAACTAAATCAAAAATTCATACCTAAACAAGGGTGGTCGGTTGCAGTGGTGGTGGTGGGTTGCAGCAGTGGTGGTGGTCGGATGCAGCAACGATGGTGGTGGTGAATGTATTTGCTCGAGAAGGAGGGGGAGCTCGGATGGTGACCGGCGAGAGGAGGAAAGAAGACGGGAGTGGTGGTCGGTGGTGCTCGGCGAAAGGGGGATGTGGTGCTCAGGTGGTGTTGGATGGTGCTCGGGGGAGCTCGGATGGTGACCGGTGGTGGCCGGTGGCAAGAACTCGGAGAGGATGTGGAGAGACAGTTGATCGGGAGGATGTGGAGGATGTGGAGGGAAAGGGGGAAATGTGGAGGGAAGCCGAAGGTGGGGCTGTATATTTTTAACCAATAGCGGCGACATGTCGCCGCTAATAGTGTCGCCGCTATTGGTTAAGTACGATCAATCCCTGTCCGTTAGATCTGTTGCACGATTAACGGTCAGATCTGTTGGTCAAAATTGGAAACGGATTGAAGAGCAATAGCGGCGACATGTCGCCGCTAATGGTGTCGCCGCTATTTACTGTCGCCGCTAATGATCCTGTCGCCGCTAATAGCGGCGCCGCTATTACTGACATTTCTTGTAGTGTCTTGAGCCACTAATCTATCGTTATATCTTTCGACTAACAGTTTGCTTTATATTTTTATATTATACTAGCTTTAGTAAACCTGTGTATTACACGGGTTAAATAAATAAATGTTTAAATAAAATTAAAATTCTATTAATTATAAAACGATATTTTAAAATATACGATTAAAATTACGTATGAGTAAAATTATAAGTAATAGACAATGATATCAAGTTTTATATGTGAAAACCATTGATATGCACATTAGTTTAAAATTTTAATTAAATAACCTAACATGACAATTACAAAAAAGTAAATATTGACTAATCTCGTCTCGAGTACTTGTAAATTACAAAAAACGTAAAATATGATAGTGTAAGTAAAAATTGCATGGAAATTTACTGAAGAAAGAGGCTCATAGAAAGAAGGGTCCGTTATACCTTTTGGTACTAATTATAACCCATAATCATTCACATATTTAGTTGAATTTTACTATTAAACTTACGCTCACATGATATTACAACAAAGCATGGACAATGCAAAAATCAATTAAAAGAACCTTCTTAATTTCACACTAAAAATGGCTACTCTATGTCTTAATAGACTTGATTAAAGAATTTTACATAAATAAAAAATAATATAATAAATCTGGATAAAAAGAACACAGAAAAAACGTTATCTAATAAATTAAAGAAATCACTTATAAAATAAAATAAAATATTTCTAATAAAATAAGAACACATTTCAAAAATTAGTTAAAAATATCTTAACTTTTGGAAAATAATGATTTTGTTGATGATAACAAATAAATAAAGAAAAAAGAAAAATAGACAATAATGAAATAAAATACAATTGAAAATGTTAATGTCTTTTATAATATATTTTTAATAGTATTTTATTTTAATTTTTAAAAGCAATTCTTTGTTTTTACTAATAGTAGTTTCTATAGAAAAAAACATATAAAACAATATAATTGGTGTGCCTTTAAGTGGTACTATACAATCTTAAAGTAAACATATATCTTAGAATTATGACTTATTTTGTCTTTTAAAAAATAAAAATTGGATAAGAAGATAATTTTAAAAATTAACCAATAGAGTTCGCTAGCTAGGAGTAAAAGTAAGAGATATATGTTTTTAGTGATTTAAAATGAAAGAATTTTAATTTATATCCCATTAATTTTGAATGTAATTATATTTGGAAACAAAATGTGTATTTAAAAAATTAATACAATTAAAATGATAGATTGAGTTCTTTTGAACGGAAAAAATATTTATTGTTAAATATCAATATGTCATGTGACATTAGATAAGTTTAAAAAGTAACAGATATTAATCCTAATTACCGTTTTATTAGAATAGTAGGATAAAATATCCACCTACACCCTGTATGCTTTCGCCCGCTGTACATGTTAATAATTACCCACAATTCATTACTATGTAAAACGGAAATTTTAGGCGCACCGTGCTTTTCCTGGAGAAACCGACCCAAGCGGTCACGGTTAGGTCTCCCCGTGACCGCTAGGTCAGGTGTGACATCTAGCTGTCACGGTTTACCCTAACCGTGACAGTTAGATCTGGGGTCAATGATTGGGTATGTAATTATGGGGGTATTGATTGGGTATGTAATTATGGGGGTATTGATTGTGCGCAGGGGGGGCTATATGTCACGGTTTGGCCAAACCGTGACATATTGCTTTTATTTTTTTTATTCTTTTAAGCATTAAATATTTTTTTTATTT